>OZ010583.1:68171596-68611596 GCA_963932145.1 Acanthosepion lycidas
TTCATATCGATTTTCAATAATTTCATTGTTTTTCTAATGTTTTGAAACATTTATTGATATTTACAAACTAGCGTTGAAAAAGTAGTGTAAAAAGTTAGATTTTGCTTGTAAATCGCTATGTAATTAAAAGTTGTGTAAAACATAAAATCTTTAATATAACTTTGACAAAACTTCTGAAACAAGTTAAAATCAATAAGTTTTGATTGATTTCATATCGATTTTCAATAATTTCATTGTTTTTCTAATGTTTTCAAACAGTTATTGATATTTACAAACTAGCATTAAAAAGTAGTCAAAACAGCTAGATTTTGCATGTAAATCGCTATGTAATTAAAAGTTGTGTAAAACATAAAATCTTAAATAAAACTTTGTCAAAACTTCTGAAACTAGTTAAAATCAATAAGTTTTGATTGATTTCATATCGATTTTCAATAATTTTTTTGTTTTTCTAATGTTTTCAAACAGTTATTGATATTTACAAACTAGCGTTGAAAAAGTAGTGAAAAAAGCTAGATTTTGCATGTAAATCGCTATGTAATTAAAAGTTGTGTAAAATATTAAATCTTTAATATAAATTTGTCAAAACTTCTGAAACTAGTTAAAATCAATAAGTTTTGATTGATTTCATATCGATTTTCAATAATTTCATAGTTTTTCTAATGTTTTCAAACAGTTTTGATATTTACAAACTAACGTTGAAAAAGTAGTGAAAAAAGCTAGATTTTGCATGTAAATCGCTATGTAATTAAAAGTTGTGTAAACATTAAATCTTAAATATAACTTTGTCAAAACTTCTGAAACTAGTTAAAATCAATAAGTTTTGATTGATTTCATATCAATTTTCAATAATTTCATTGTTTTTCTAATGTTTTGAAACATTTATTGATATTTACAAACTAGCGTTAAAAAGTAGTCAAAACAGCTAGATTTTGCATGTAAATCGCTCTGTAATTAAAAGTTGTGTAAAACATAAAATGTTAAATAAAACTTTGTCAAAACTTCTGAAACAAGTTAAAATCAATAAGTTTTGATTCATTTCATATCGATTTTCAATAATTTCATTGTTTTTCTAATGTTTTCAAACAGTTATTTATATTTACAAACTAGCATTAAAAAGTAGTCAAAACAGCTAGATTTTGCATGTAAATCGCTATGTAATTAAAAGTTGTGTAAAACATACAATCTTAAATAAAACTTTGTCAAAACTTCTGAAACAATTTAAAATCAATAAGTTTTGATTCATTTCATATCGACTTTCAATAATTTCATTGTTTTTCTAATGTTTTCAAACAGTTATTGATATTTACAAACTAGCGTTAAAAAGTAGTCAAAACAGCTAGATTTTGCATGTAAATCGCTATGTAATTAAAAGTTGTGTAAAACATTAAATCTTTAATATAACTTTGTCAAAACTTCTGAAACAAGTTAAAATCAATAAGTTTTGATTGATTTCATATCGATTTTCAATAATTTCCTTGTTTTTCTAATGTTTTCAAACAGTTATTGATATTTACAAACTAGTGTTTAAAAAGTAGTGTAAAAAGCTAGATTTTGCATGTAAATCGCTATGTAATTAAAAGTTGTGTAAAACATTAAATCTTTAATATAACTTTATCAAAACTTCTGAAACAAGTTAAAATCAATGAGTTTTGATTGATTTCATATCGATTTTTATTAATTTCATTGTTTTTCTAATGTTTTCAAAGCGTTATTGATATTTACAAACTAGCGTTGAAAAAGTAGTGAAAAAAGCTAGATTTTGCATGTAAATCGCTATGTAATTAAAAGTTGTGTAAAACATAAAATCTTAAATAAAACTTTGTCAGTACTTCTGAAACTAGTTAAAATCAATAAGTTTTGATTGATTTCATATCGATTTTCAATAATTTCATTGTTTTTCTAATGTTTTCAAACATTTATTGATATTTACAAACTAGCGTTGAAAAAGTTGTTAAAAAAGCTAGATTTTGCATGGAAATCGCTATGTAATTAAAAGTTGTGTAAAACATAAAATCTTAATATAACTTTGACAATACTTCTGAAACAAGTTAAAATCAATAAGTTTTGATTCATTTCATATCGATTTTCAATAATTTCATAGTTTTTCTAATGTTTTCAAACAGTTTTAATATTTACAATCTAACGTTGAAAAAGTAGTGAAAAAAGCTAGATTTTGCATGTAAATCGCTATGTAATTAAAAGTTGTGTAAAACATTAAATCTTAAATATAACTTCGTCAAAACTTCTGAAACTAGTTAAAATCAATAAGTTTTGATTGATTTCATATCAATTTTCAATAATTTCATTGTTTTTCTAATGTTTTGAAACATTTATTGATATTTACAAACTAGCGTTGAAAAAGTAGTTAAAAAAGCTAGATTTTGCATGTAAATCTCTATGTAATTAAAAGTTGTGTAAAACATAAAATCTTTAATATAACTCTGACAAAACTTGTGAAACAAGTTAAAATCAATAAGTTTTGATTGATTTCATATCGATTTTCAATAATTTCATTGTTTTTCTAATGTTTTCAAAGAGTTATTGATATTTACATACTAGCGTTAAAAAGTAGTCAAAACAGAAATATTTTGCATGTAAATCGCTATGTAATTAAAAGTTGTGTAAAACATAAAATCTTAAATAAAACTTTGTCAAAACTTCTGAAACTAGTTAAAATCAATAAGTTTTGATTGATTTCATATCGATTTTCAATAATTTCATTGTTTTTCTAATGTTTTCAAACAGTTATTGATATTTACAAACTAGCGTTAAAAAGTAGTCAAAACAGCTAGATTTTGCATGTAAATCGCTATGTAATTAAAAGTTGTGTAAAACATTATATCTTTAATATAAATTTGTCAAAACTTCTGAAAATAGTTAAAATCAATAAGTTTTGATTGATTTCATATCGATTTTCAATAATTTCATAGTTTTTCTAATGTTTTCAAACAGTTTTTGATATTTACAAACTAGCGTTGAAAAAGTAGTGAAAAAAGCTAGATTTTGCATGTAAATCGCTCTGTAATTAAAAGTTGTGTAAAACATAAAATGTTAAATAAAACTTTGTCAAAACTTCTGAAACTAGTTAAAATCAATAAGTTTTGATTGATTTCATATCGATTTTCAATAATTTCATAGTTTTTCTAATGTTTTCAAACAGTTTTGATATTTACAAACTAACGTTGAAAAAGTAGTGAAAAAAGCTAGATTTTGCATGTAAATCGCTATGTAATTAAAAGTTGTGTAAAACATTAAATCTTAAATATAACTTTGTCAAAACTTCTGAAACTAGTTAAAATCAATAAGTTTTGATTGATTTCATATCAATTTTCAATAATTTCATTGTTTTTCTAATGTTTTGAAAGATTTATTGATATTTACAAACTAGCGTTGAAAAAGTAGTTAAAAAAGCTAGATTTTGCATGTAAATCTCTATGTAATTAAAAGTTGTGTAAAACATAAAATCTTTAATATAACTTTGACAAAACTTGTGAAACAAGTTAAAATCAATAAGTTTTGATTGATTTCATATCGATTTTCAATAATTTCATTGTTTTTCTAATGTTTTCAAACAGTTATTGATATTTACATACTAGCGTTAAAAAGTAGTCAAAACAGAAATATTTTGCATGTAAATCGCTATGTAATTAAAAGTTGTGTAAAACATAAAATCTTAAATAAAACTTTGTCAAAACTTCTGAAACTAGTTAAAATCAATAAGTTTTGATTGATTTCATATCGATTTTCAATAATTTCATTGTTTTTCTAATGTTTTCAAACAGTTATTGATATTTACAAACTAGCGTTAAAAAGTAGTCAAAACAGCTAGATTTTGCATGTAAATCGCTATGTAATTAAAAGTTGTGTAAAACATTATATCTTTAATATAAATTTGTCAAAACTTCTGAAAATAGTTAAAATCAATAAGTTTTGATTGATTTCATATCGATTTTCAATAATTTCATAGTTTTTCTAATGTTTTCAAACAGTTTTTGATATTTACAAACTAGCGTTGAAAAAGTAGTGAAAAAAGCTAGATTTTGCATGTAAATCGCTCTGTAATTAAAAGTTGTGTAAAACATAAAATGTTAAATAAAACTTTGTCAAAACTTCTGAAACTAGTTAAAATCAATAAGTTTTGATTGATTTCATATCGATTTTCAATAATTTCATAGTTTTTCTAATGTTTTCAAACAGTTTTGATATTTACAAACTAACGTTGAAAAAGTAGTGAAAAAAGCTAGATTTTGCATGTAAATCGCTATGTAATTAAAAGTTGTGTAAAACATTAAATCTTAAATATAACTTTGTCAAAACTTCTGAAACTAGTTAAAATCAATAAGTTTTGATTGATTTCATATCAATTTTCAATAATTTCATTGTTTTTCTAATGTTTTGAAACATTTATTGATATTTACAAACTAGCGTTGAAAAAGTAGTTAAAAAAGCTAGATTTTGCATGTAAATCTCTATGTAATTAAAAGTTGTGTAAAACATAAAATCTTTAATATAACTTTGACAAAACTTCTGAAACAAGTTAAAATCAATAAGTTTTGATTGATTTCATATCGATTTTCAATAATTTCATTGTTTTTCTAATGTTTTCAGAGTTATTGATATTTACATACTAGCGTTAAAAGTAGTCAAAACAGAAATATTTTGCATGTAAATCGCTATGTAATTAAAAGTTGTGTAAAACATAAAATCTTAAATAAAACTTTGTCAAAACTTCTGAAACTAGTTAAAATCAATAAGTTTTGATTGATTTCATATCGATTTTCAATAATTTCATTGTTTTTCTAATGTTTTCAAACAGTTATTGATATTTACAAACTAGCGTTGAAAAAGTAGTGAAAAAGCTAGATTTTGCATGTAAATCGCTATGTAATTAAAAGTTGTGTAAAACATAAAATCTTAATATAACTTTGACAATACTTCTGAAACAAGTTAAAATCAATAAGTTTTGATTCATTTCATATCGATTTTCAATAATTTCATTGTTTTTCTAATGTTTTTAAAAAGTTATTGATATTTGCAAACTGGCGTTTGAAAGTAGTGAAAAAAGCGAGCTTTTGCATGGAAATCGCTATGTAATTAAAAGCTGTGTAAAACATAAAATCTTTAATATAACTTTCTCAAAACTTCTGAACTAGTTAAAATCAATTAGTTTTGATTGATTTCACATCGATTTTCAATAATTTAATTGTTTTTCTAATGTTTTTAAACAGTTATTGGTATTTGCAACTAGCGTTGAAAAGTATTGAAAAAAGCTTGATTTTTCATGTAAATCGCTATGTAATTAAATGCTGCGTGAAACATAAAATTTTAATATAAATTTTGTCAAAACTTCTGAAACTGCTTATAATCAATAAGTCTTGATTGATTTCACATCGATTTTCAATAATTTCATTGTTTTTCTAATGTTTTTAAACAGTTATTGATATTTGCACTAAAGCGTTGAAAAATAGTGAAAACAGCTAGGTTTTGCATGTAAATCGCTATGAAATTAAATGCTGTGTAAAACATAAAATATTTAATATAACTTTCTCAAACCTTCTGAAACTAGTTAAAATCAATGTTTTTATTGATTTCACATCGATTTTCAATAATTTCATTGTTTTTCTTATGTTTTTAAAAAGTTTGTTGATATTTGCATACCAGCGTTGAAAAGTAGAGAAAAATGTAGCTTTTGCATGTAAATCGCTATGTATTTAAATCCTGTGTAAAATATAGAATTTTTAATATAACTGTCAAAACTGCTGAAACTAGTTAAAATCAATATGTTTTGATTGATTTCACATCGATTTTCAATAATTTCATTGTTTTTCTTATGTTTTTAAAACGTTATTTATATTTGCAAATTAGCGTTGAAAAGTATTGAAAAAAGCTAGATTTTGCATGTAAATCGCTATGTAATTAAAAGCTGTGTAAAACATAAAATCTTTAATATAACTTTGTCAAAACTTCTGAAACTAGTTAAAATCAATAAGTTTTGATTGATTTCAAAAGGATTTTCAATAATTTCATTGTTTTTCTAATGTTTTTAAACAGTTATTGATATTTGCAAACTCGCGTTGAAAAGTAGTGAAAACAGCTAGATTTTGCATGTAAATCTCTATGTAATCAAAAGCTATGTAACACATAAAATCTTTAATATAACTTTGTCAAAACTTCTGAAACTAGTTAAAATCTATAAGTTTTTATTGATTTCACATCGATTTTCAATAATTTCATTGTTTTTCTTATGTTTTAAACATTTATTGATATTTGCAAACTCGAGTTGAAAAGTCGTGAAAAAAGCTAGATTTTGAATGTAAATCGCTATGAAATTAAAATCTGTGTAAAACATAAAATCTTTAATATAAGTTTGTCAAAACTTCTGAAACTAGTTAAAATCAATAAGTTTTTATTGTTTTCACATCGAATTTCCATAATTTCCTTGTTTTTCTAATGTTTTTAAACAGTTATTTATATTTGCAAACAAGCGCTGAAAAGTAGTGAAAACAGCTAGATTTTGCTATGAAATTAAAATCAGTGTAAAACATAAAATCTGTAATATAACTTTGTCAAACCTTCTGAAACTAGTTAAGATCAATGTTTTTATAGTTTTGACATCGATTTTCAATAATTTCATTGTTTTTCTTATGTTTTTAAAAAGTTATTGATATTTGCAAACTAGCGTTGAAATGTAGTGAAAACATCTAGATTTTGCATATAAATCGCTATGTAATTAAAAGCTCTGTAAAACATAAAATCTTTAATATAACTTTGTCAAAACTACTGAAACTAGTTAAAATCAATAAGTTTTGATTGATTTAACATCGATTTTCAATAACTTCATTGTTTTTCTTATGTTTTTAAAAAGTTATTGATATTTGCCAACTAGCGTTGAAAAGTAGTGAAAAAAGCTAGATTTTGCATGTAAATCGCTATGTAATTTAAAGATGTGTAAAACATAAAAACCTTTAATATAACTTTGTCAAAACTTCTGAAACTATTTAAAATCAATAAGTTTTTATTGATTTAACATCGATTTTCAATAACTTCATTGTTTTTCTTATGTTTTTAAAAAGTTATTGATATTTGCCAACTAGCGTTGAAAAGTAGTGAAAAAAGCTAGATTTTGCATGTAAATCGCTATGTAATTTAAAGATGTGTAAAACATAAAATCATTAATATAACTTTGTCAAATCTTCTGAAACTAGTTAAAATCAATAAATTTGATTGATTTCAAATCGATTTTCAATAATTTCATTGTTTTTCTTGTTTTTAAACAGTTATTGATATTTGCAAACTAGCGTTGAAAAGTAGTCAAAACAGCTTGATTTTGTATGTATATCGCTATGTCATTAAAAGCTATGTAAAACATAAAATTTTTAATATAACTTTGTCAAAACTTCTGAAACTTGTTAAAACAAATGAGTTTTGATTGATTTCATATCGATTTTAATAATTTCATTATTTTTCCTATGTTTTCAAACAGTTATTTATATTTTCAAACTAGCGTTGAAAAAGTAGTCATAACAGCTAGATTTTGCATGTAATTCGCTATGTAATTAAAAGCTGTGTAAAACAAAATTTTTAATATAACTTTGTCATAACTTTTGAAACTAGTTAAAATCAATAACTTTTGATTGATTTTATATCGATTTTGTATAATTTCATTGTTTTTCTAATGTTTTCAAACCGTTATTGATATTTTCAATCTAGCGTTGAAAAAGTAGTCAAAACAGTTAAATTTTGCTTGTAAATCGCTATGTAATTAAAAGATGTGTAAAACAAAAAAAATTTCAATATAACTTTGTCATAACTTCTGAAACTTGTTAAAATCAATGACTTTTGATTGATTTCATATCGATTTTCAATAATTTCATTGTTTTTCTAATGTTTTCAAACTGTTATTGATATTTTCAAACTAGCGTTGAAAAAGTAGTCAAAACAGCTAGATTTTGCATGTAATTCGCTATGTAATTAAAAGCTTTGTAAAACAAAAAGATTTTTAATATAACTTTGTCAAAACTTCTAAAACTTGTTAAAATCAATGACTTTTGATTGATTTTATATCGATTTTCAATAATTTCATTGTTTTTCAAATGTTTTCAAACGGTTAATGATATTTTCAAACTAGATTTTGCATGTAATTCGGTATGTAATTAAAAGCTGTGTAAAACATAAACTTTTTAATATAACTTTGTCAAAACTTCTGAAACTAGTTAAGATCAATACGTTTTGATTGATTTCATATCGATTTTAATAATTTCATTGTTTTTCCTATGTTTTCAAACAGTTATTGTTATTTTCAAACTACCGTTGAAAAAGTAGTCAAAACAGCTAGATTTTGCATGAAATTCGCTATGTAATTAAAAGCTCTGTAAAACAAAAAAAAATTTAATATAACTTTGTCAAAACTTCTGAAACTTGTTAAAATCAATGACTTTTATTGATTTTATATCGATTTTCAATAATTTCATTGTTTTTCAAATGTTTTCAAACAGTTAATGATATTTTCAAACTAGCGTTGAAAAGTAGTCAAACCAGCTATATATTGCATGTAATTCGCTATGTAATTAAAAGCTTTGTAAAATAAAATTTTTTAATATAACTTTGTCAAAACTTCTGAAACTTCTTAAAATCAATGACTTTTGATTGATTTTATATCGATTTTCAATAATTTCATAGTTTTTCTAATGTTTTCAAACGGTTATTGATATTTTCAAACTAGCGATAAAAAAGTAGTCAAAACAGCTAGATTTTGCATGTAAATCGCTATGTAATTAAAAACTGTATAAAATATAAAATTTTTAATATAACTTTGTCAAATCTTCTGAAACATGTTAAAATCAATAGGTTATGATTGATTTCATATCGATTTTCAATAATTTTATTGTTTTTCAAATGTTTTCAAACAGTTAATGTTATTTTCAAACTATCGTTGAAAAGATGTCAAAACAGCTCGATTTTGCATGTAAATCGCTATGTAATTAAAAGGTGTGTAAAACATAAAATTTTTAATATAACTTTGTCAAAACTTCTGAAACTTGTTGAAATCAATGACTTTTGATTGATTTTATATCGATTTTCAATAATTTCATTGTTTTTCAAATGTTTTCAAGCAGTTATTTATATTTTCAAACTAGCCTTGAAAAAGTAGTCAAAACAGCTAGATTTTGCATGTAATTCGCTATGTAATTAAACGCTGTGTAAAACATAAATTTTTTAATATAACTTTGTCAAAACTTCTGAAACTTTTTAAAATCAATGACTATTGATTGATTTCATATCGATTTTCAATAATTTCCTTTTTTTTCTAATGTTTTATAACGGTTATTGATATTTTCAAACTAGTGTTGAAAACTAGTCAAAACAGCTATATTTTGCATGTAATTGAAACATTTGTAAAACTTACAATTTGTAATAAAACTTTGTCAAAACTTATGAAACTAGTTAAAATCAATACAGTTTTATTCAATTCAAATCGATTGATATAATTTCATTGATTTTCTAATGTTTTCATAAAGTTATTTATATTTTCAAACTCGCGCTGTAAAGGTAGTCAAAACTGCTAGATTTTGCTCTTTAGGCCAATAACTGTAGATATATAATAAGCAATGTTTACTTTTTATTAAAAAATGTGTGAATTTAGCTCGTTACCTTTATATACACTCAAATTAAATTTAAAATTTCAACCTATTTTAACGGCTTAAAGATTGTGTAGAGTCATATTAAGCATTATTTTTTTCGTAAAAAATTAATATTTTAGGAATCCTTCTACTCGGTTTTTTGTTGAATATTAAAATTTGGAGTGTCGGGATTCAATACATTAATAAAATATCGTTGCGCGGTCGCTCGTAATTTGGCCGTCTGAAATAATCAAACGCTTTTCATTGAAGGAATAATATTCAGTAGAAAAGCCGCCATAGTTTCAACAAATAAACATTGATTTAATATAACGATAGGAATACAAAAAGTTGATAATAAATTGGAAAGTAATGTCTTTTGTTTGGGTTGATAAAGTTTCTGAAATGAAATATATACTGTTTTTGTGTACGTGTGTGAGAAACAATAAAATGTTCTGATATGTGTGTTTGTATGGAAAAGTCAATATGTGTGTGCGTGATTCATAATAAAATCGGATACGAGAAATATGAATTGTTTTTTTACTGTTGGTGGTGTTGCCGTGGTCTGGAGTTTGTCAACGCTGTCGTTTTTGACATCAGGTCATGAAGGTCATCGGCGAGAGGTGTGTGTAGCTTGCTGGCAGCCGCGTGTATATTGTTTCGGGAACAGATTTCGTATGTTTTTATACACTTTTTCCGAACAAGAATTAAATTATTTATTCATTCCTAATTGGCCCTAAGAAGTCACCTCGTATGTCTTCTACTACGTCCGTACGATATTTGGTCGGTATCTACCTAAAAATGATGATGACTAATACAACAATCATTCTGATTTGTAATCTATGATTTTATTGGTGTGTTTTAAGATGTAAGTGTTTTCTTGAGTGTTATTGGTTTATAAATATTGTATTTGATATTTTAGTGGACACGACATAGGCCCCCTCCAGATCACTAGAAATTTATTTATAATGATATGTAGGAAACAATTATTTAATATATCAGATATGTTTTGTAATGTTTTGGCCAATGCACGTGTCTCCCAGATCTTGTTGTAACATTCTTCTCTGCTATTGTCTGTCGTGAGGTGTCATTTGTTTTGTTGGATGTTTGTTCATTTGTCTTTTGTGTGATATTTGATCCTGAATGGTCATGTATTTCTTTTTGTAGTTGCCGTGAAAATTGTTTATCGACATAAGCCGGTTTAATCCGATCGATAGCAATATTATCCTGTTTTCCATTTTTCATGATGGTGAAATACTTGTCCTTTCTGTTAATAACTTGGTATGGACCTGAGTTGTTTGAACATAAAGGTTTTTTTACACCGTCATTTCTTATAAATATATATGTGCAAGTGTAAAGGTCATTTGGTAGGTATATATTTTTTTTGCTTTCCGTGTTGTTGTAAATGTTAATGATGACATTCTATGTTTTAATTCCTGTACAAACGTTGTTGTCGGTAAAATATTCGTGTTGTCATATTGACCAGGTAGAGTCAGTGATGTACCGAAAACCATTTCAGCTGGTGTACCACCCAAATCGTCTTTTACAATGTTTCTGATTGATAAAAGTACCAGTGGTAAGTTTCCTAGCCAATTAGTTTCGTTTAGTTTCATTGCTAGAGCTGACTTCATATGTCTGTGGAAACGTTCTACCATTCCGTTTGCACAAGGATGATAGGCTGTAGTTTTTATGTGTCGAGTTCCGAGTAGGTGATTGAACTCTCTAAATAATGTAGACTGGAACTGAGCTCCTCTGTCTGTCGTGATTACTGAAGGTACACCAAATATTGCGATCCATTCAGTAAGGATAATTTTAGCTATTGTTGTAGCTGTAATATCTTTGATTGCTATTGCAGCAGGCCAGCGAATAAACCTATCTATGATAGTAAGGATATATGTATATCCTTGAGAACAAGGTAAAGGTCCTACAATATCAACGTGTATGTTCGTGAATCTTGCATCAGGTGTGCTGACTGTGCCTGCGTGTGATTTGGTGTGCTTATTTATCTTGTTCTTCTGGCATGATAAACAAGATTTTGTCCAATTTCTTATGTCAGTTGACATATTTGGCCAGACAAAACGTTCAGTAATTAACTTCACAGTTGCACGTTTTCCTGGGTGAGACAATGTATGGGAAATGTTGGAATATTTGCTGTCTCAAATTTGGTGGTATGTAAGGTCGTGGTTGAGTTTGTGAAATGTCACAATAAAATTTGGTATCACTGAATGGAACAGGTAGTTCAACTAATTTTAGTGATGTTCTTTGTTGTACTTCTTTGAGTGTAGTGTCTGTGGTTTGTTCTTTAGAGATTAATTCGAGGTTCAAAGAACTAGAATCTAAAGAAGCAATTGTGGCACGTGATAATGCATCTGCCACTATGTTTTCTTGACCGGTTACATATCTGATATCTGAAGAGAATTGGGAAATGTAATCTAGGTGTCTGATTTCCCGAGGATTATATTTGTCAGTATGTGTGTGTAATGCATATATTAATGGTTTATGATCTGTGTATATGATGAAATCTCTGCCCTCCAGGAGGTGCTGAAAATGTTTAATAGAAATATATATTGCTAATAGCTCTCTCGAAAATGTGCTGTATTTAGTTTGTGTCTTATTTAGTTTAGCGGAGAAGAAAGATATAGGTGTGACATGTTTGTCTAAGATTTGGTGTAAACCGCACCTACAGCTGTTGATGAAGCATCTGTTGTAAGGGTAAGCTTAATTTTCTCGCTATCCTTGATGTAATTCAACTTAGTAAAGTTAGCTAAAGCTGTTTTGGCATTGTTGAATGCTTCTAGAGTGTCTTCCTGTAACATAATCTTTTTGTTCTTGTTCTTTAGTAGGTTTGTCAAAGGTGACAGTACCGCTGAACAATTGGGTATAAATCTCTTGTAATAATTGATAAGGCCTATAAATCTTCGCAATTGTCTTAGTGACGTTGGTTGCGGAAAATTGTTAATAGCTTCCAATTTGTCTGGTAAAGGTGAAATACCTTCGTGATCAATTTGATGTCCGAGGAAATTTATTTTTGGTTCTCCAAAAACACACTTGTGGACATTGATTTTGAGTCCAAAATGCGAAAGTCTTTGGAAAGCTTGTTCCAAATGCATTTTGTGTTCTTCTCGGTTTTTGCTGGCGATTAAAACATCGTCTATGTAGGCATATATGAAAGAAATACCTCGTCGATTAGTCTCTGGAAGGTTTGAGCGGCGTTACGTAACCCAAAAGGCATACGCTAAAACTCGTATAATCCGAAAGGTGTCGTCAGAGAAGTTTTGTGGGTGTCCTCTTCGGCAACTGGTACTTGGTAATATGCCTTTACCAGGTCTAACTTCGAGAAAATGCGTGCACCTTGGAGACCCATTGCAAAATCGTGGATATGCGGAATTGGGTATCTGTGAGGGATGGTTTTGGTGTTCAATCTGCGGAAATCGCCACATGGACGCCATGCTGTCGTGTTGGATTTTTGGACCATGTGCAATGGTGATGACCATGCGCTCTTGGAAGGACGTATGATTCCCAACTGTAGCATTTGTTGAAACTCTGCCTTGTCCGGTTTTAATCGGTGTAGAGTGTACCGGTTGTCCTGTTGTTTTTATGTGATGTTTGGAATTGTGCTTAATTGTGTCTGTGTTTTTAAAAGGTTGAGTGATTTCCGCGTATTTCTGTATTAATTCCTTAATACCGCTAACTTGTGGTAAGGCAGAACTAATTCCAGTTGACTGGTATCGGGAGCAAATTCCTCTCACAGAAAGTTCTGTCAGATTGTCAACTAAGGAATAAGTGGTCATGTTAACCGATAAATTAAATTTAGCTAGAAAGTCTGCACTTAATATTGGTGTGGTAACATTAGCTTGAGTAAAAACCCATAGAAAATTTCGCCGCATACCCAGGTCGATGGTTACTGCTTTCTCGCCAAAAGTATCAATTTTTGTACCGTTAGCAGCTTGGAGTTTGTAGAGTCCTGGTTTTAAATTTTGCTTTAGATCCGGCGGTAAAACACGCACTTCGGCTCCGGTGTCTATTAAAAAATTATATCCGTGATTTCTATCAAGGATATAGAACAGACGACCTTTTTCTGAGAGTCCAGCAACAGTCGTCGTCTCTACTGGCTGGAATTTAAGTTTTCCGATGCCGGGTCTAAAAAGACACAAGGTTTCAGACAGCGTCTTGCCTCTGCACCAAATTTATAATGATAGTAGCAGATGTCGAATTTTCGTCTTCCTCTATCATTGCTGAAACTCCTGCTGTTACTCCTTCGTTTGTACTTAGGTCTGGTAGTATTACGAGAAGTTCGTTGTTGTTGATGTAGGTTCAAGATAGACTGCATCTGTTTGGCTAAACTTGCAACCGTTGCTTGCAGTTTCTCAATTTGTTCGTTTTGTTGTTGGTTTGTATGTTGCGGTGTCAATGTGTTCACCTCCCTGTCTCTAAAACCAACATTGATTCGGTCAGCAGTTTTTTTTTCCAGTTCAGTTTCCTCTGCCATCGGTGCTAAAATTTGCGTCATTGTGCTGGGTAGTTTGTCCAACCACAATCTTCGTAGAATATTTTCTGCCATGACATTAGTACCTAACAGAGTTTTCATATGTCTTAATAACTGGGAAAGAGTTCGCTCACCTAGTTCCACACGGGTAAACAAATCGCGCAGCATTGTCTCATTCGAAATTCCAGTTCGTTTAATTATGGCAGTTTTTAATGTATCGTAGGGGTTTTCTTCGGGCATTGTTTCCAGTAAGTCCGTCACTTCTACAACTTCTGCTGGAAGTTTTTCTACTAAATAACAGTATCGGGCTCTTTGCGAAACAATTTTCTTCGCGTTGGATAGGGCCTTCATTTGTATAAGCCATGATTTTATGTTGTTAGGGTTATATGCAGGTAAATACAGGCTGACTGTTGTCAACGAAGCTTCCGTACTTGTGTTTTGTTGTTCGATTTTTTTTTTTAAGATCCGTAAATTTTTGTGTTCTATTTACCAACTTTGGTGTTTTCACAAGGTAATAGTCGTGGTCACCATTTGTAGGAATCCTTCTACTCGGTTTTTTGTTGAACATTAAAATTTGGAGTGTCGGGATTCAATACATTAATAAAATATCGTTACAGGGTCGCTCGTAATTTGGCCATCTAAAATAATCAAACGCTTTTCATTGAAGGAATAAAATTCAGTAGAAAAGCCGACGTAGTTTCAACAAATAAACATTGATTTAATATAACGATAGGAATACAAAAAGTTGATAATAGATTGGAAAGTAATGTCTTTTGTTTGGGTTGATAAAGTTTCTGAAATAAAATATAAACTGTTTTTGTGTACGTGTGTGAGAAACAATAAAATGTTCTGATATGTGTGTTTGTATGAAAAAGTCAATATGTGTGTGCGTGATTCATAATAAAAAACGGATACGAGAAATACGAATTGTTTCTTACTGTTGGCGGTGTTGCCGTGGTCTGGAGTTTGTCAACGCTGTCGTTTTTGACATCAGGTCATGAAGGTCATCGGCGAGAGGTGTATGTAGCTTGCTGGCAGCCGCGTGTATATTGTTTCGGGAACGGATTTCGTATGTTTTTATACACTTTTTCCGAACAATATCGGCTCCAGAATTAAATTATTTATTTACTCCTAATTGGCCCTAAGAAGTCACGTCGTATGTCTTCTACTACGTCCGTACGATATTTGGTCGATATCTACCTAAAAATGATGATGACTAATACAACAAACATTCTGATTTGTAATCTATGTCTTTATTGGTGTGTTTTAAGATGTAAGTGTTTTCTTGATTGTGATTGGTTTATAAATATTGTAGTTGATATTTTAGTGGACACGACAATATTGTTAAATGTTTTGGCGGTACAGAAAACATAAACAATCAAATAGAAAGCCTGTATAACGATAAAAAATAAACGAATAACCTATAATGGGAAGATTTTTGGGCGGAATCAGAATTTGAATTGGATATATTCATCGACCTCGCTCAGATCGAACGTCGAGTGAAAAAGGAAGGGGGATGAATTTGATAACGAGAAAAGGCCGCTCCTGTAGAAATTCCTGGTGCATTGGACTCCAAACTCAAAGGTCCCTTTTATAGTGAAAGGGAAAGCAATAAATTCGAGAACTATATAATTAACATAGGTTCGAATCGAATAAAATTACAGCTCTTTTTTTATATTTATTTTTTATTTTCTTACTTGCTTGATGTTATAAAATATTTAATTGCACTGTGTACGCTGAGTACTTACTCAGAGAGGTTTGTCTACAAAGAAGGAAAAATACGTTTTATAGGTTTTTAAACCGAGAGAACATACATAATAGGCCTAATGACAGAAATGATGAAAAAAGGTTCCAAAGTTAATAAAAACAAAGTTTTATCGTCAAAATGATTGTTATTATTAAGAGGTTAGATCAAAGTATTTTTTATTAAATTTTTTAATCCTTCCTAGCACGTTCAAAATTTGGATTAAAAATCTTCTTTTTTTTTTTTAAGTTTTAAAATTGAATCTTCATTTGAGGTCTCGCTGAGAAATGTCAACGGAGTTCTTCCCCTGTTACTACTTTAGCGCACGTGCGCAGACAAATACACGCGCGTGCATGCACACATTACATAAATTCTTGCTTTAATTAAATTTTTGTATGATGTAAACAAAAAATAATATTTGTACAGTGATACTCTCATTAACATGTAATTCAAGTATATCAAGACCATCTCTGCTACACACGAATTTATCTTCCTTGAATAAATTTATGAACGTTGTGAATGTATAAACATGTATATGTTCATTTGGAATTTTGTTTGAAAAAGTAATGCGAAAAAGTAAAAAAAAAGTTAAGGTTATTACTCATAAGGTGTCTGTACTCTTGTGGGGATTTCTCTAACTCTCAGCAGGGGATTGTGGTGCCAGGTTAAGTGGGTGAAATTCACCTTTTTATATTACCTCGGGACTTCTCAGTATGGTGTCTGGTCCTTATCACTAGCAAACTCCATCTGCCTTTCGAGGAGAGTCCAAGACGCGGAGTCATGTGACCGTTTGGAACGGGAATTTATGAGATATTTACGTAGGGCAGTGTATCTCCACAATAACCCCCCTAAGATACAAAGTATCTGAAAATAAGAAAGGAAAAGTAATGTGCCGGTTAAAAAGGAACAAAGTTTTGTAGATGATTACGTCATCTAACATGTCTTCCTAAACGTGTCCTTTCTTGTACAGATTGTTTTTCTGGTGTTATGTGTTATGTTTCTTAATGACTTTGAAGTGATTACTATATGGTGGTTGAAGAGAACTGTGACCTTAGCTATGTCACGGATAAAAACATGCAAATAGGGTTTTAAAATGTTTTGGCAAGGATACGGTATTATTTTTATTTTCCCCTGATGGCGAATATGACATTTTAGCCATTTTGGTTGGTTAGTCTATCAACAAATGATGCTAAACCGCACCCACCTTTTGGTGGTTCAAAGAAATATTGCGCTGGTAATCGTAATGTTATTTCATATAAAGCTTGCGATGCTGAGCAGTTCATTTCTTTCTTTAATTAGGTGCGAAGCCCTAAAAGTATGAGCGGTATTGTTTAGTTCTGCACATAAAGAAACTTTCAGACTACGAAGCAGTCTCTCTACTATGCCATTTGCTTGGGGTTGGTAGGCTGTAATGTGAATGATTTTACTGCTTAGAAGTCTTGAGAGTTCGTGGAATAGATCATATACAAACTGTCAACCTCTGACCGTTGTTATGTGGACACCGAATCTCACTACACAACCAGCGAGGAATGTCTTGGCTGTTGTGTATGTTATGTCTGACAGCGATTCATACCAACGAAAGAATCTGTGAATACATGCCAACAGGTGGGGCTAACCTTCACATGTGGGAAATGGTCCAGTAATGTCAACATGTATGTGTTTAAATATGTCGTCTGGATCAGAAAATGCTCCTGTAGGAGCTTATGTATGGCGACCAATCTTTGCTTTCTGTTACTTTACATACATCTTCGCACATGATCTTACATTTGCCTTAATTCGCAGCCAGACAAATCTGTCGATTAATAAACGTACAGATACATGGTCTCCAGGATGTGATAGGCTATTCACTGCACTGAATACGTCTCTGTAAGAATGGTGGCACATATGGACGTAGCCTGTCTGTGCTGACGATGTCCAACGATAACTGCAAGTCAATAAAGGTTCGTGGTCGGCTTGTATATGGAACTGCTGACCGAAAGCGCCGCACTGCTGAAAACGTAGCCAACAATTCCTACCGAAGGTACTGCATCGTGTTTCTGTCTCAGACAGAGAAAACAGAAATGGGTTTCCATTCCGAATCGCATTTTTGTTGTAAGACCGATCCAATTCCGATGGAAGAAGCACCAACTGCCAGACACTGGTACTTGTTGGGTTGGATGTGTGGCAAATTTGCAGTCATTGTCAAACCGGACTTCACCCTTTTAAATGCTGACATTGCCTGTTCTGACAATGTTATAGTTTTTTACATTGATCAACATGCTTGTCAATAGCAAAAGTACTTGTGCACGGTGGGGGAAGAAACCTACGGTAAAAATTAATTAACCCTAGGAATTGGCGCAAGTGTCTCTGAGTAGTAGGGATTGGGAAATCTTGTATGGCTTTAAGCTTATCCGCCGATGCGAAACACCATTAGCTGAGATATGTTGCTCCAATTGTATTCAAAAACACACTTTGGTGGGTTTATTACCACGCCATATTACTTTAGTCGTTCGAAACTTCAAGATGACAAATGTGGTGCTGCATGTTTTTTGCTCGCCTTTTTACTCGGTCTATGTACGTATAGATGAACGGCAGATCCCGAAGGACTTGCTTTATAGACAACCTTTGAAATGTCTGTGCGGCATATCGCAGGCTAAACAGAACGCGCAGATACTCAAAAATCCCAAACGATGTTGTAATGGAAGACTTTGGGATGTGACTCAGCTCCGCAGGTATTTGATGGTATGCTCAAATTATATCTAATTCCGTGAAGCACTTATTATTTTGAGCAACTGCTATTATATCCTGTTTGAGTGGTACTGGGGAACTATCAGGTTTCGTGACAGAGCCCAATGTTCTATAATCTCTACATGCACGCCATGCTTTTACTAACTAGATGAAGAGGGGAAGGCCATTCACTCTTTTGGGGTCTAATAATGCCTAGCTTCATCATTTGTTGGAATTCTGCTTTAGCAGATTTTATTTTTCAAGTGTTATGCGTCTGGCTTTACTGAGAATAAGCGATCCGATCGTCTCCATATAATAGGTAATAGAGTGAGGCAAAATTTCCTCATGAAAGGAGGAGACTGAAATGGATGGATGCTCCTTCAAATGTTCGAGAAAAGCATCGTCCTGATTTTCATGTGCCACGGAAGGGCATAAAGGAGTGCTAGGTTTGACCACACTATATGCCTGAATGTGGGTTACTGGGTCTTTCAAACACCGTCCATTTAGGTCAATGACCAGGCCAAAAGTTTGCAGGAAATCCGTCCCTAATATTGCGCTGTCCACATCAGAAAATATAAAAATGTAGATGTAGGTGTACGTCCCGCATAAACCTAAGGATAACTCCATACATTTTCCCATATGTGCGTATCAGCGAACCATTTACGGCTCGCAACATAAATTTACAGGGTATAGTACTCTTGTCAGCTGCTGTTGTTGACAGAAGGCTTGGAACAGGAATTTATGAGATCCTAAAATAGATCAGCTGATTCTTTCTTCTTTTTTCTTTTTTTTTTTTTGTATCTAATAATTTTAAAATGTAACTGGAAAAACAAAGCGGACTGACCCATGAATTTGTGTTGTTCAGAAAGTTACATTTTGTGCATGTATCATATCTGTCAAATTTATATCTTTATTATTCTGTATATTACATTAATTTAATTTTTGTAAATATTTAAAATTAAACGTAAATTTGTTCTACACAATATAAACAAATCCTCCATTTTATTTTAACTTTCTTCTTCATTGAATTTTTTTTAAATCGGATTTACCCCAGGCAAAGTAATAAAACCACTAAGACACAAAGGATTACTGGATGTGAAAGAATCAGAAAAAATTATTAATGATCGAGAACAATAGAAGAGTAATCGGGAAAAAAGTTGATAACGATTGACATTGCAATTTAATTTCAAGGTTAAAGTTGGCTGGAAAGCTTGGAAGCAGAAGAAAGTTCTACAAGTGAGAAGTGCGAGAAAACAAAATATTAGCATACAACTTACGGTTGCATCTAGCCAATTCAACTATAAATTGAAGTGGCCTTTTTGCCAATCTAGTACTGCGCTTAAATTCATAAAGTCTAGGTACCATAGCGAAGAGGTCATCCAAAGGTACAAAGAAGAAACTTTAAGGTGATAAAAAAGTGACCGAAGCCGAGATAACAGGTTAGGACCAATAATATTTTTGATTTTTCTTGGATTTTATCAAGAATCTTTAGATATATAGCACGAGAACCAGACTATATGTGGCAGCAATATTCTAAGCATGGAATGCTAATCTTAAATATGTTCAACAGTTCATACATTCTGATAAGTAACGTAAGTAATTATTACTATTTATACTTTTTCATGGTAGGTAAATTAGTTGTTGTTTTTTCTTTGCATGCCAAACTCGGGAAAACTTTTATACCTGTTTTAACGAGCGTTTGGTTGCAAAGGAAAGGAACAAAAAAGGATTAAGATTTCAACAAATTGTATTGATTAAAATTTAGAATATGTACATAGTTGTATAAAAGGGCAAAAAATTATTCATATGTAGTTGCTTAGTTGCCGTTGTGAAAGTGATTAGGTGTTGTTGGTAGGGCCGGGAGTTGAACGATTTTTTGGGTTGTTTGGCAGAGGTTACAATTGATGTTAAGAGAGAGGCTTGTGGTGAAGTTTCTGATGATCTAGCGGTTGTGTGACGAAGTCGAAGTGTTGAAGTCGAACTGCCTGGTTAGGTGGGTTGGTCGATCAAGGTCCCAGTGGTGGGTTGATTCGTGGTAAAGCGTGTTAGCCGGGAGTAGATAAGTAATCTTTATCGAGTTAATGTCTTTGTTGGATTCTGGTTAAATATGATATCGATGAGACGGGGTTGGTTGATCGAGAGTAATGTCCCTGTTGAGTTCTGGTCAAATGTGGTATCAAAGAGACACGGTGACGAAGAGGAAGGCCTGGAGTAGATAGTCATGGCGTTGAGGGATGGTGACAGCGAGTGGCAATCATGGCGGTGGCGGCGAGAGTGCGCCTGAACGCAGACAGGGGGTCTTTCGGTCCGCAAGTGTGTGTGAAGAGCCGGATAAGATTACTGAAGCTTGACCGAGGTCACGGTTGTGACGAGAGAAGCGATCATGGTGGTGACAGCAACAGCACGCGTGAGTGTCGACTGGTGACCATTCGGTCCACAAGTGTGTTGGTTGTTACGAGGGCAAGGTCTTTTTTATGGTGGGAAAGCTTGTGATTGGCTATTGTATTATTTTTATTGCGGGGATTTGTCTGTGAACCGGATGTGATGCTCGGAACTCATTCGCAGAAAACGACTTTCTTATTTTGTGTTTTCCTTTTTCTGTGAATCAGAAGGAGATCTAGTTGTAACAGAGTATTATATACCACTGTGTTTAAAGACGTAATTCTTATTCTATATCAATGCAAAAGAAAAACGGCAAACACTCGTTTTTAGAAGTCATTTATTTCACAATAAAAAAACAATTTACTATACTCTTTTGAAAACTTGTATCGAAGCTATCATACTAAAAAATATAAAAGTCAATTAGAGAGAGAACATTTGAAGAAAGGGTTTTGTTAGTCGAAAAAAAATAAGTAAAAACGCATTTGCAGATTCAAATAACTTGGTACGAAAAAAAAATTTCTTCAAAAGAAAAATTTTATATAAAAAACAAAGGTTTCTCCATGACACAAGTTAGAATATACACACCCACAGAAACTCGTTTGTATGCTTTTGTTTGTTTGTGTGTGTGTCTGTGGCTGTGTCTGTGTGTCTGTGTGTATGCGTATTTGAGAAAATAATATAGCGAACGAGTTGGCGTGAATAGAAAGTCTAAATTGCATTTCTTTGTTTACAGTGAGGATTTTTAAATATATTTATTGTGTGCATGCTATCTTTCTTTTTTAAGAATCCGCATTTAACCTTTGAATAAAGACAAAAGGAAAATTTATCTTAGCCGACGCGTTTCGTCCTCTAAGAGACTTTATCAAGATAACCTTTCTTGAAGTTAGAGTTAGAATAAATCTTTGTTCATCAAAATTGCCATTACTTGAAAAGACAGAATGGATAATCGGTATAATATTATCTTTGTGTTGATTTCCTAAAAATATGGTTCAATTTTTTTCTGTTCGTGTAGAAATCATGATAATTTTTTAGCATTTTATGGATGTATTGCGTTTATATTTCAATCATTTCGTGTGTCTTAATCATTTTGTATTCTGATAATTCACAGAGAATTATATTTGTCATTATAACAGATATCTACTGTTGCTTGTTCTTTCCGTCAATTTTGTAATGTCTGAGGTAGGTGTTCAACGAAAAAAAAACGCTCTCAAGTGATTAAAAGTCGGATAGTAAAAGTAAATTGTCAAAGAGATTTTTAACATTAAAATATTAAATTGATAACGCAATAATCATTTATTCATTTTCAATCATTAAAAACTTGGATATCATGAAATTAACATTTCATGGTTTTTGTTATTCGGTCTTGCTATAGGAACATCACTAACAATTTTTATTTCAGTAATTGAAAAAAAAAACATCGTTTTGGTTTATATCATAAATATATCATTTTCCAAAGGATTTTATTTTTTTATTTAAATTCATCTTTTTCAAGAAAATGTACTGATTCATTCAATCAATGTGTACATTTTGATAAATTTTATATATAGAATTGGAGATTGGCCACTGAAAGGAAATTTCGTCTTTAATTTCTACTTCTGCATGGTTTTACTTTTATGATGTCATTTTTTATAATCATGTCTAAAACTTGCGTTACTGATGAGTTTTTTAAATATTTTTCTGAAACAATAATGTTTTCAGTCATCAACGTATTGTAACAACCTAGAACTTCCTGATCTCGATTGGACTATAGTGAACAAAAATATAAGTTTACTTTATTTTTTATCAATAAAAATATCACCAGTAAAGATTAGTAATTCATACGTAATTAAACGTGTGTTTGGTGTGAAAAGGAGTATCAAACTGTGCCATTGTTGAAAAAAAATTTTTTTTTTTTTGCATTACTCTGAATTCTCTTTTTGTTTCCTGCCAGTGTTTGTGTGACATTGAGTTTCTCTTACTCAACAATAGATGTGGTAATTTGTACATTTACGCTTTTCCTCATTTTGTTTTTCTTTGATCACAAACAAGTTCGCAAAATATCGTCATCAAACAAAGAATTCAAACATTATTTTACGTAAGCTTATATTTTTTTATTAAATGTTAAGCAAAATGTGGAATGTTTTCAAATATTCGACAAAAAAGAAGCAAACGAATATTGACATCAATAATAGACTGTGGTTATAAAAATCGCCTGCTGTGATCCCTGTGAGAATCTAATGTAAACAACTTCTGAGGTGAAGGAGAATATTTTAGCAATTTTATTATCCTACGCAGGTACATCTTTGTTTTTCTCCAAATGTCTCCTCCCTCCCTCCCTCTCTCTCCCCACCATTTCTCTCTCTCTCATATCCCTCTCTCTCTTTTTCACACACAGGCACACACACACACACATTAGTTAAACCAGAAATAGAATAGGAGAAATTATAGGCGATGCCAGCGTCTTTATTTCAAGACTACTATTAGGTTGGTGCAAAAATAATGTCGTTTTCTCACATGTGAGAAAACGACATTATTTTTGGACCAACCTAATAGTTATTTCCTTTTGGCATTAATTATAGGAAGGACACTGACTTCACCATTAAAATATTTGCGTTCCATTGTCTTCAAATTAATAATTTATGAAATAAATGAAATGTACATAATAGTGAATTCAATATACATACATTATATATTATATTATATTATATTATATATTATATTATATATTATATATAACACACTATCCAAATGACGTTTAAGCAAACTATTCACAAAGATAATTTTATCTCATTTAACAGACGGGAAAATATTTAATTTCCAACAATTATAAAGGAATGATGATAATCGTGGTCAAAAAGCGTTTCGACTTTACCTCGATTCATATGTGAAACGTGAGAATAAAATGAAACGAGCTGAAATGAGTAATGAAAGAAAATGTTCTGACTGAACATGAAAACAAAATAAAAAAAAATATCGCGAAGTCCAGTCTAGCATCCAATGTTTATCGACAACATTCGCCGTTATCTTCATAGATGTTAATCACATCTATGAGGATTTGTCAGTTGAGATTTCGGAATTTGAGCCTCTGTTTGACAATAACATAGAACTTAACCAGTTTGGGACGACTAGCATCTTCAGGCCGAACATACATGGAGGTCAAATGGAATTTCTTCAAGTCCTACTAAATTGTCGTTGGTGTTTTCCAGTAGATCAGGTCCGCAATAATGGCGACGACGACAACTACAGAGATTAAAACGAGCCACAAAGTTATTTGTTCTTTTGCCATTTACGATGTTAGTAAAATACTGAGCGCAAGGTTCTTGCTTTCGGCATTTGGGTAACTGGGAAAAAAAAGTAATTATTTAACATCAGAATAAGCAAGAAAAATGAAAACATTTTTAAAATATACAACATTTAATGAAACTGAGACTAAATTGTTATGGAATCATGTCCACCTACCACAATTTTTAGCACTCCACATGAATTGCCTGCAATTCTCTGAACTAGAATCGTTTTGGTGTATTCAAATACAACGTTTTACAAAATTTTGGATTTGATGATGTATATTGTTGAGGAGATCATATTTCTTTTTACATATTTTACTATTTTACATAGAAAGTACCATGGAGAAATAATATTAACCAATAGTTTCATTTGCTTGTTTCTTATTATTCTTATTATTACAGACATAAATTTAAAAGAAATCTATCATATTGTTTTTGAACAATGAACGTACATCGTTTAAGTAAACAAATTTAAATAGTTACCGGTGATTGGCCCTCTTTTTGCCAGAGGAGTTTTGCCAGATTACATCCGTGTTACTATTCTGTGTACTGTGATGTGCTAATCCTTTTAACTCTTAAACAGCTGGGGAAAGGTTGCACAAACGTACACTCCAAACAGGTAGAAAACGAGGTAATTAACTTTTCAACAGTGGTCTTAATGCTTAATTAACTTGAATTATTTACAAAAAACTATAAAAATTATATTTTAAATGTTAAACTATGAAAAGAAAAAAGGAAGTAAAAGTAAATGTTCGTAAATTTAATATTTCTTAACAGCATTCCTTGAAGCATTCCTTGCACAACAGATTTGAGCTTTCTTTGTCATTATTTTGGCCGCTTTTCTTTTCGAAAATTATGTACTATCTTTCTAGCTTTATTTGTAGGCAAATATTCCAGGAAATGGTTTAACTTAATAAATACTAGTAAATAGTAACCTCATGAATCCTAGAGTTGTCAATTTGTGATTTAGTCTTGAATCATGTTTGTTAGAAAAATTTTAAGCCTTAATTGATTATATCCTTTGTTCAATAATAAAACATCAATTAATGATACCCACCGGTTAATAGTAATTCACTTTAATAAAGTTAAATTTATTTATTCACCGCCATCACTTATTTACTTTTGACAGTTTATTTCATGTGGATAATCCGCTAATTAATTATAATATTTTACGCGCGAAATTTGCTAAATATTTTTAAAATGTATAAAATGTTATCGTGATGGTATTTCAACTGGTTAAACATCATTTTTTTAAACAACACGCAATATTTCAACGTGTGGATGATTACATTTTAGATCACTTCTTTTATCAAATGAAAAAAATGTCTAATAAATCGGATTTCATATATATATATATATATATATATATATATATATATATATATATATATATATATATATACATACATATATATATATATATATATATATATATATATATATATATATATATATAGTTGGTTATTTAAAGAGTTCCTTAAGATGGAAAAATAAGTAACATTTTCGTTATATTGAGCTTTTTTATTTTAAGAGCAATAAAAATGTGACGGAAACGCAAAAAAAAATCGAGTTTTATGGATAAGATACCGTGAACGTATCAAAAGTGGTTTGAAAAGTTTCAAGCAATGCTCTACGATCGAGCAGGCCAGATAAGGTTGATAAGAATGAGAATAATTAACACTTTAACGCAGAAGATAATCAATATATTCAAAATAGCCAAATCAAGCGTTGAAAATCATTTTCACCAGTTTGATTATGTTAACTGTTTTGATGTATGGCTTTTACATAAGTTAAACAATAAACCCTGCTAGATCGTATTTCTGTGTACGATACACGACTTAAAATAAAAATGAATTGATTATTTAAGAAAAGGAGCGTAATCTACTGGCTGCATGCCTCTTTGGTACCCAGGAAAAAGGTTGTTACAACTTTGCTGAAAATTGTACATTCGGCTTGATATCTGTTATGGCCTTTATGGAATTCATTCAATTCTTTGGAAGCCTGCAAAAATGAACCTTAACTTTGCTTGAAAGATGAGAGAAGATATTGAAACAAAACTCTAAATATGTCCTTCAACAAAGTTAGTAAATAGGTTTTCTTTTTACTTAATAAGCCGAAAGAAACTTTTAGATCACCCAGTACATTAATTTATATAAAAATACAAATATCTTGAAAGTGAATGTCATTGTCTCAAAGAAGATATCTTTACAGAATTCTATCTCACCTTGCCGCAAGAAAAGACGTGGACATATTTTAGATCATTACGATCTTGGAGCTCGTAGACAGCATTTTGGTAGACGCCAAACGAGGACTTACACAGACATTCAATACCTTGGCGGTAAACTTCTCGTTCAGGTCTTATGGCCGACACTACGCTGAAAGAGATTTCATTCGTCCGGCACTCTCTTGCTACTTTGGCAGGACCGCAGTATTTATCCTGTACGTTTCTTTTGATTTGAAATGACTGAACACTGCTATTATTGTCCCAGGTCAGCGGACAAGAAATGCTGTCTGGACAAGCGCAAAGTCGCTGCACATAGATTTCTTTCCTCCATACACGACCGCAGACGTGATCCAGTGTGGAACATTCAGGAAGTGTTTTTTCTGGCTGAAGAAATAAGAGAAAACATTTGTAAATTTAATGAAATGTAAGGCGATCACATAAAAATTTACATTTTCTAAGTTTTGATCTTTTAGAATCGAGATCATAGAGTAATTGTAAACTCCACGCTCCTTTCATTAGATGCATATAGTAGGTGCTTTGCCAGACTACATATGGTTTTGAATTCATTTTTCTAAACTGGTTGCAAACCAAGGCTGAAGAGCACCGTTCGCTATACTATTTAATCCATTATGGGGGAATGTAATAAACTCGCCTGGAATTTGAACTCAGTTCGCCCATTTCTCATTACGACTCGCTACACCACCTGCACCTCCTGAGAAATCGGATAGTCGAGTTCGACTTCCAGTCAAGTTCGTTACACTCATTTGCGCTCATTTACGCTCATTTACGCTCAAATTACGCTCAAAATGAAAGGTACGAATCAATCTCTTTCTTCACATCTATAGGTTAACTAATCAAGAAAATTGGGTTCTTTAGCCTTTGTTGGAAACCAGTATCGGAGAATGACAATTCCTAATTCAAAAATGTATGCAGTCCTGGGGAAGTACATACTATATGCAGCTAATTATGGAGTTCACAATGACTCCAAGATCCCAACTGCGCTGGGCCTTGGTTATTCTTTTAAAATTAGATCTAAACGGTTACTGATATATTGGAAGTAAGCTACAGGAATGTTTACTTGGTTCATTTTATTTTATTGATAACTAGCATCGTCCTCGTCACAACTTCCTGTCGAGGATAAAGGTCGTATCTGAGCACTCCTTCTAGAATCAATGTGTCATTCCCAGCTTGAAATCAGTATAATATCTATTCAGTCTGCCAAAATAGTATTTCCAAATTAATTTTAGTATGCGGTTCAAACAGAAGAATGTGGATATGTCACTTGTTTAACC
The DNA here is from genome assembly GCA_963932145.1 of Acanthosepion lycidas. Taxonomy (NCBI): domain Eukaryota; kingdom Metazoa; phylum Mollusca; class Cephalopoda; order Sepiida; family Sepiidae; genus Acanthosepion; species Acanthosepion lycidas. Next base: position 68,199,311 of record OZ010583.1, read on the forward strand.
TTGGATATGTCACTTGCATGTTCAAATAAAGGCAAGATTCAGTTGTTGATTTTATGTATGAGTTTGCTTTATAGTAAAAGAAGTTATTGACAGAGAAATGAAGAAACACAGAAGAAATCACACGGTTTATCAGAATATATTGGCATTTGGGCCACCTTATCAAAATAATTACTTTTTTTAATTTTACCCCAAAATCAAGAGTGATTAGCAGTATGCCTTTCTCAGTACATTTTATTATCTTTGGGGCCAGAAAACAAGTTACTGCATTTTCTTTAATGTTGTATGGTAGATGATAGAGCGTCTTAAGCATAATGATACTGGAAAAGGCCATGCAAAAATACTGGGTCACCAACGAAAATTTCACCTTTCAGGGAATTTTTTTTAAATGTGATCAATACAGAAAATACAAAACCATAAATATATAGAGTTAGTAATTAGTGTTGCTGTTTTTGGCTGGAATAATTGCTTCATTTTGCCGTGGCGTTGAATAGAAAAAGCTCCAAATTTTCTCAACAATTTTTCCCTTTCTTCTTGACAGTAATCCCAAAGATTTTGGTAGATTATGTGACTTTCGTTTGAGCAACTGTTTCTCCAGTTCCTATCACAATGGTTCAGTTATATTGAAATCAAGACTTTGTGCTGTCCAGTCTCCTAAAAGATGAACATCTTAATCCACAAGAAACCTTTTTGATGCACGTGATGTGTGATAAGAGGCAACATGATGCTGAATAAGATATCATTCTTTGTAATATGGCAGATTAGACCTTATTAAATTAATATAGTTTTGGCTGTTTTGGTTTCCATCAATTTTTAACAATCTTTTTCTAACATTGCTTTCTTTGCAACCTCACACCATTAAATGTCCACCACCAGATTTTACCGTTTTAGTGATGGATCTTGAGTTATTTCTTTCTCTCACGAGTCTTCTTCCATATTTCTTTGCATTAGAATGTAACTCAATTTTGCATTCATCAGTAATAATTACGTTTGCCACTTTCCAGCATTACATTTTAGACGTTTTTCTGCCCACTTCAGTTTTAAATTCCGATATTTTTTGGTTACTGGTGGTTTTTGTTGCTATACTTCCGATCAACTTGTTTTTCTTAATACTCTGCCTACTGTATTAACTGATATCTCACTGTTAAAATTGCATTAAATCCTCACTTTCCTGCCGAGACAATCTTTCTTTCATCTCTCTTCTTTAATTTTTGTGGTCTTTCGGTTTTCTTTGCATTTAAAATATTTCCAGTGGCGAATGTCTTTTGGATGGTTTGAACACTGTGTCTAGAAATTTCTAGCTGCTTGGCTATCTTTCGCTTCTTGCTGCCTGGCTAGCTTCCCCTTCAAAGTTACAACTTTCACGTTTGTTTCATCAGAAATTTTAGTCATGATTTTAATGTAAAAAAAGCAAGCTAATGTTCAACTGCAATGACTTGCATAGACACTTTTCACTCATATTATTAATATAGAACAATTCCTACTTTGGAATTTCTATAATTATCATGACTTTATCATCTCAGATCTTTCATTGGCCCAAATGGTTTTGCATGACGCTTTTTCAGCTTCAAGCTGATTAAAGCTTCTGTTACACGGCATATACGAAAATTTAGCAACATATTTTCCAATCCTCAATGTCCATAGACACTACTGATAAACGCACACAGACAATATTATTAGGTTGGTGCAAAAATAATGTCGGTTCTTGACGTATTTTTAACGTCAAAAACCGACATTATTTTTGCACCAACCTAATAACTTAAACAGTATATTTATTCATTTTAGTCTACCGGCCTTATTAAAGAAAATATGCGCTCTCGGGTAGAAAATAAATAAATATACTATTGGAGCGTCTACTCTAATATGAATATCCACTAAAAATAACGTTTATCGTCGAATTGTTAAATAAAAATCTTAGCATCTTAATAAAATAACGGTGTATAAAATTTTGTACAACAGTGTATATGATTTTTTCTATAAATATTCAGCTGTACTGAATATATTAATAATTATGACGTCACGAGCGAAAATTAGTTTCGGTTAAATGATTTCTGGACCCTCATGGAAAGATTAGCACTTCCAAGAATTTTAATTTTGAAGTCATTTTATTAAAATAATTTGCAATTATTTTATTTAGAGTAACTTGGACTAATGTCTGTTTCGATCAGTTTATATGTAAAATAGCTCCACTTTTCAAGGGATTTTTAACTTAACCCAAAACTTAGTTTTGATTCAAGCGTCTTGCCTAAATAATTGCTGAACATCCTCCTCACATGAGTAATCTTCAGAAATAAATATTGATAGTGAAATATTTGTTCAACATTTTAATGGCCCTCTTAAAAACGCGATGAATTTTCTTTTTTTTATGTGTCGTATCCCTTCAGGATGTAGGCGATGATAGCTCTCCACTTCCACCTATCTCCTGTAGTGCTGAATATGCTTTGTCCTTTTGCTACTTCTCTCAAACCCTCTTCTGTCATCCACTTGCTTAAGCCCGCTAGGTATGTCATGCATTACTTTCCCTTGTCTTTTTTCCCTCTCTCCGCCCTGTGAATATCAGATTCTCCAATCCCTCCTTTCGTATCCCAGAAATTTCAGCTGCCTCTTCTGGATATTAAGTATAAGCTTCGTCCTTGTTTGCATTTTCTCCAAAACCTAATCGTTGCTCACATGTTCGGTTCATGGTATCTTTTTGTAGAACCATACCTCCGTTGCCTTGAGTCTCTTATTCATCTTTGAGGAGACCGTCCAACATTCGCTGCCGTAAAGGAGGACAGATATCAGTACTCTTTTCTTTGTTACCAACAAACTCCTCCTGTCTCTGCCTAGTTTTTGGAATGCGTCCTTGGCCATCCCAATACGTCTTCGGATCTCAGCGTCGCTCATACCGTCCTCTGCCATAACACTTCCCAGATATCTAAATTTACGCACCTGCTTGATTTTAGTGTCCCCAACCTGTAAATCGCATTTCGGGTTCATCTTTTTACTGATAAGCATGCATTCTGTTTTCTTGTAGTTTATGCTTAGTCGCTTCTTCTCGCTCTCTTTTGCTAGCTTCCGCAGGAGGTTCTGTAATTTCCCTTCCGTTATTAGCACTGTGTCATCTGCGTATCTTATGTTAAGATTGTGGCCGCCAAAGATGAATCCTGGTAGGACATTCAATTCGTTCAGAATTGCCTCACTGTACATGTTAAGTCCAGCAAGAAGACACATCCTTGCCTTACGTCCCTTTCTATTTTTGTATGTCTACTAAACTTATTTTCTATCCGTATGCAGCCGTTTACTGCCAGTATAGGTTCTTGATTATTCTAATATCTTTCCCAAATATATCAAGGTTGCTGAGCAGTTCCAACAGGTCTTTGTGGCGTACTTTGTCGAACGCCTTTGCATAGGCGCACGTCATGCTGAATTAGTATTGGTCTTTCTGATAACATTCTGAGCATGAATATCGCGTTCCTTGTCTCTGTTCAATTTTGTCATTGCACCTTCTATTTCGGTTTTTAGAATGTCAGGTCCGTCAGTAGTTCTGTGTATTGCTGGTTGTTCTCCAGTATATTCGTTCCAGCGCTGAAGAACTTTCCCCTTCTCTAATATGAACGTTCCATCCTTTGATTTTATCCAGCCTGTTGATAAGGATGTCTTCTGTCCTATTAGTTGCCTTATTTGTTTATGCATATCTCCTTTGTTGGTGTTACTCAATCTCTCCATTTCTGCACATTTTTGTTTAGCTACTTCTTTAGCCTGCCTGCATTTAGTCCTTATTTCGTTGTGTAGGTATTCCGTTCTAAATCTTGGTAGAGATTTCTGTCTCCTTTGTATCGTGTCGAGAATCTCATCAGTCATACATTCGTTTTTTACTTCTTCGTCCATTCTCCTTTGGAATGATATCGTTTGCTGATGTCACTAAAGCTTCTCTTAGTGCGTCCGATTTCGAGTTTTTATGTCATGGTGTGCCTGGTATCTTATTTTCACATTGTCCATATATTTTTCTTTCAGGTACGAGTCGCTCAGCAGATTGTTGTGTTGCAATTTGGATGCTGCGTTAGGCTTCTTCAGTTTCCGTAGTTTCACTCTTAGTTTTCATATAACAGGGCGATGATCGATTCCACAGTCGGCACTTGGATAGGTTTTGCATTGAAACATTGTATTCCTGTCCCTGAAATCGAGATGTATTTAGAGTCTGCCACACTTTTCACTAAATGACCATTGATTCGAGGTTAGCACGATTAACATGATAATTCCAATTGTAAGTAATAAAGATTCCTTTTCGATTACGCTACTTGGATGTATTTTTCATTTTATTTTGTTTTGGACCTGTTAGGTTAATGTGTAAATTTAAATTTTCCGCATGTGCGCATATATACAGTGTGTGGGGACACGTACAAATTTTTAATTTATTGTATTTCCAGCTAAACAAACTTTTCATATAATTAACTGTACACTGATGCATACTAACTAAATATGCACAGAAAACAGAAACAAATATGATTTAATAGAATAAATCCCATTTATCCATTTTAATGGATGAAAAAAGTATTCGTACAATGCAAAAAAGAATACATAATCTTCATTACTTTGTAGAATAGCCATTATTCACTTCTGCAGCAACCAACCTCTTACTGCAGTTCTCAATTAATGATTTGCAAAATTTAGTTGGTATTTTGTTTCATTCTTCTTCGCATATGGTCTTCAGATCCGGAATGTTTGTCGGAGCTCTCAATTGGATTTGAATTTTCAAATTACGCCACAGATTCTCGATTGAGTTTAAATCTGGAGATAGACTTGGCCATTTCAGAATATTTACATTATTTTTAGCAAGCCATTTTTCGTAGATTTTGCAGTGTGCTTAGCATCATTATCTTGTTGGAAGATCCAATCAGGAGGAAGTGCAGGATTTTCAACACAAATCATTAAATTTGTTTCCAAAATATTTTGATATGCTGCCATCTATAACTGATATATTGCCAATACCTTTTGCAGAAAAATATCCCTAAACCATGATGCTGCCACCATTAAATTTCACTGTTGGAACTGTGTTCTTTTGTTTTTAAAGCATCGCCATTGTTCCTCCATACATGATTTCTAGAATTACGCCCAACCAACTCAATCTTGTTTTCGTATGCCCATAATACTCTTTCCCAATACGAGTTTTCCTTATCCCTATGTTGACGAATTAATTTCAACCTGGCATCTGTGTCTTTTTGATAAAAGTGGAGATTTTTCCTATGAATTTCATTGCTTATTGTCAATTTAGTGACACAGATTCCTGATGAAAGCAAATCATCCTCCAACTCTGACGATTACATTGGATTTTGTTTAATTTGATGCATTAATTTCCTCGAAAATCTTGCAGAGTTCTTCCGTGAAACACATCTTCTTCTTTGGTTTTCAAGTTTTGAGTTTTTTGTACCTTTTTAATGAATGGTAGTACATGAAATATTCGGGTAGTCTGAGATTTTCCTATAACTTTTACTTCCTTTTCAGAGCTTAACAAAGAGCTTCTTCTTGCGAATTTGTCAATTATTTACCTCTTACTATGATGAAAGTCTTCTTGCACTATGACAGAGAGAGAGAGTCTGGGAAACACACATACACACTCGCGCACACACACACACGTATATATATATATATATATATATATATATATATATATATATAGTGAAATTGGAGTAGATTTGAATAGCGAAATTAAATCAGAGCATTTTGTTTACTGATGGGGAAATCTGATCTAGGGCAGAAGTTGTACCCATTAAATCTAGGTCATCAGGAGACAATGGAAATGTTCGAAATAATTTTTATCGATTAAAAATTTAAATAGAGCTGAGTAAGCTAGAAGGAACTTTGGAATTCATATGATTTTGGTTGAAGCAGCCAGAGCCCCGTGATAATCGCGTGTGAAGTAGTAGGGCCGAGGGTCAGTTATAACCAGCCGCGTTTATCTATATAAACGCGTAGTTATGCAAAAAAAAATACAGACGGGAGAAAATTCTTGAAGAAAGAAGAGAGAATTGGCCCGGGCGAGCGTTGGGAGAAGGAACGCCACTATACTTTAAGTCCCGCACAGAAAAATTTATCCCTCCATCGCAATAGTAATAGTAATATATCGTTCTGAGACGATTTAACAAGATAATCACATACTCTCTCTCTCTCTCTCTCTCTCTCTCTCTCTCTCTCTCTCTCTCTCTCTCTCTCTCTCTCTCATTCAGTGTATGAGGGTTTTTTTACTTTTCTTTTCTATAACCCGTTTTTCTTCTCTACTATTCTTTTCTGCTATATAAAAGACATTACCAATTCAACCATTGAATCGATGTTTGTCCGGCTTACTGCAGATATTAATTTTTTGGCTGCATCCTAAATTTCTTAGCGCAGACTCCCCAGCCGTGTCTACATCTTCAGTCAACTGTGAATGGACGGACATCACTTCTGCTTTCTGGATCAAACAAATCACAACGTGGGCAGGAAGCAGAATTAAACCAGCGGGCCGTCGAATAATCTACGGATGCTCAGAGGACCTATGGTCACTTCCTTAAGTTCGGTTAGGACCGAGTAGTCACCTCAACCCCGAAAGTAAGACGCCGGAGGTTGAGGGGCCGGGACGAAACTGTTAGACTGGTGCCGTGACCAGGATAGACCCGTGGGAATATCCACGGCCGTCTGAAAGAGGAGAGATGGTTGCATTTGTTTTGTCCAGTCGGGACCGAGTAAGACCAGAAAGGACTCTAGTCTTCGGACTATACTGGTCTGAAAGAGACATAAGGAGAAAAAGAGAAGGAAGCAAAAGAAAAGGAAAAAGAAACAAAAGACGGAGTGGCAGACCTCAGGTAAGTCACTTTTTGGTTTCCTTTGTTCGCTCATTGCACTTCGATCTGCCAGTAATATTGTTGATCTTCTTTTGACTTTGTCGACTTTGTACGCAGTTGAAGCGCCACCACCGTGTTAAGTATTTTTCCTTTCGTTCTGTCGTTGGTCTCTCTTCTCGTGGTAAAGTGGTAGTTGACAAGACGCTAGGATGAGCGTAGCAGGATCAAACGCCACAGATGACCTTAGGGATGTGGGAGTCCCCGAAATATCAGGAGGCTGATAGGTAGCATGAAGCTACCTACCTATAAAGGAAACCCTGCGGACCTGCACGAATGGAATCTGTCCATTGAGAAGAAGCAGGTGATCCTCTCGGACCAAGAAATGGTGCTCCTAGCAGCTGCATTTCACAAGCCTACACCGGGCCGATAGTGGGAATCAGGCCCGCAACTGTCCGACAAACTATGGAGGCGACCCAAGGTCTTTGGGGCCAGACTGCACGACTTGTGGCGAATTCAGGCACAAGGCTCGGTTGTGTGCGGCAGAGGGAGATAAAGCGAGTTAATACGCTGGTGCCCCCTACCGAGAAGGAAAAGGGTCAGGGAAATGCCGATGGTCACCCGTGAAAAAGTAAAAGGCAGGGTGGACCCAGTGCAAGTAAGACCTCTGAGATGATGGACATGTGGTGTGGGCACTTTTCGGCCAGTTGTAAGGAGTTGGCGCTGTGGAGGAGCGAGTCACCTGAGACGAACATGTCCTCGCAGGAGAAAGATGAACCACACCGAACGGAACAACCCTAACTCGAATGGAGGGGAGAAATGGATTGCTAGTCCGAGAAAAGATGGTCATCCGAGCTCTACCCCACCCAGGAAGGCCCTAGGCAGAAATTGGCGCCCCTAGAAAAAGGTGAACTCCTGTCACCGACTCCCACGTCTCGGTTGTCGAGAAAGCGAGAGGAAGGGAGAGAACATACGGGAAGGAGAAAGGCACAGTTATACCGTTTGCTGAAGGAAGGGCCAGACTTCACCTGTAATGTGTTGCTGGGAGACAAGAAAGTGAAGGCTCTTGTCAATACTGGAGCTTCAGTGTCACTGGTTAGCTTCAAGGTTTTTAGACAGTTGGGACTGAAAACGAAGCTTAGTCCCGTCGATCTACTAATAAGTCAGGGCCTTGATTGATGATATTCTAGCTCTTTTAGGAGAGTCTAAATGTTTTTCCACCTTGAATTTGAGGTCAGGATATTGCTAGGTAGCACTTAGCAAAAAGGATCAGGAAAAAACCGCTTTTACCTGCCACATGGGTCTCTTCAATTTTAGAGTTATGCCATTTAGGTGTATTTAGTCAGTTAATCGTATTGAATGGCACTGAGGCATTTGCCATGGCATATCTAGATGACATCATGGTGTTTTCAAAATCACCGGAGGAGCATTTTGAACATCTGCAGAATGTGTTCAATAGGTTAAGAGAACATGGATTAAAGTTAAAATTATCAAAGTGTCAGTTTATGAAAGAAGAGACTTAGGGTTTATCATAAACAAAGAAGAAATAAAAACGGATTTAGACAAAGTAGAGTTTATAAGAGCCTTGCCCTCACCGAAGACCGTAAGAGAGATTAGGGGATTTATTGGAGCCACCGGATATTATCGGAGGTTCATACCAGCATTTAGTCGGCTATCAGGCCATCTAATAGCTCTAACTAAGAAGCATGCTAGGTTTAAGTGGACCGAGGATTGTCAGCGTGCATTCGAGGCTCTAAAGGACCAGCTGACAGCTGTACCCCTGTTGGCCTACCCAGACCTGAGTAAGCTCATGGTGCTGTACACCGATGCTAGCGATAAGTGCGTCGAGGCGGTTCTTACACAACCATGTCCCGATAAGGATGGACCAGTACCGGGTGTGCCTGAGAAAGTGCCGATTTATTTTCTGTCTCATCGGCTCTCCGAGATACAGCAAAGGTGGCCAGTAATAGAAAAAGAGGTATTCGCCATTCTGTATGCTGTGCAGAAATTAGATTATTATTTGAGTTGTGCTGTGTTTACCATTAAAACAGACCACAAACCCCTCAAATGTCTGTTAGAGGCGGAGTGGACGAATAAGAAGATACAACAGTGAGCATTGAAGTTAAGTTGTTATAACTGCAGAATAGAATATTTGGCAGGGAAGGATAAAACCTGTGCTGACCTGTTATCGAGGATTCTGAGGCAGTTAGAGACCGAATCTGTCAGGTTGGAGCCGGGTGTGGATGATAAAGCATTCCAAATTAATGTGATCAATTCACAGGTGGTAAAGGAGAGACTTAGTTGGGAAGATCAGGAAACGAGTGAAACGAAGACTGTTTCCGACCCCCACTGGAGGGATTTTATTAGGCAAAGCCAAGAGGATAGCGAGATAGCAACTATCAGGTCCAGGGTAGAGGCAGGGCGTACCTCCAAATATATGGTGCACGAAGGAGTGTCGTATTACCTTTCAGAAATAAGTGAGGAAGTAAGTTTAAAAATGGTGATACCTGAGAAGTTTAGAGCTGAAATTCTAGACCAGTGCCATAGGAGGTTAGGATACCTGGGAATTGATAAGATGTATGGATTAAAAATGAGAAATTCCTACTGGCCAAAGTTGTTTAATGATGTTGTGAACCATGTAAAAAATCTGTAACATGCCAAGTACAGAGTCGAAGGAGTAGGATTGCCCCAGTATTAGAAACGGATGTTCCGAATTATCCATTTCAGAAAGTAAGCATGGATATTTCCGGGCCCTATGGAGAAACACATAGAGGTAATATTTACATAGTGAGTTTTGTGGACTGGCTGATGAATTGGCCTGAGGCATTTACCATACTGGATAAAAAGGCACGAACGGTCTCAGATTGGACGAAATATTCCCTAGGTATGGGGCCCCCAAACAGTTTGTTACCGATAATGGATCGGAGAATGTGAGTCAGATTATTAGAGAGACGTTGGGAGAATTAAACATACAGCACATAACCACCTCTCCATATCACCCCCAAAGTAAAGGCTAAGGAAGAAAGATTTCATAAGACCCTCATGATGTGTTAGCTAAACTAACAGAGGATAATAGGGAAAATTGGGATTTATTCGTAACCCAAGCGTTAACAGCTGTCAGATTCTCGATGAAGAGAAGACTAAATTTTTCCCTTATTACTTGATATGTGGCAGGGATGTAGTCTTACCTATACACAATCTGTTACGACCTAGGAGGAAGTATTTAGGAGATGATCACCACCAAATAGTTTTAGAACAACAGCATACAATTTTTACGCAGGTGAGGAGGAGGATTCAAAGAGCCCAGAAAAGGCGAAACAATAGGGTAAATAAAAATAGAGAAGCTTCCTTCCTGGTAGGTGATCCAGTGTATTATAAAATACACAAGAGAGAAGGTAAATTGGACCAGAGATGGAGTCCATACTATAGGATCATGGAGCAGACGGGTCCGGTTTCCTTTGTGATCTGGGACCAATTGACCGGACAGGTAAAGAGAGTACATGCGATTGATATAAAGCTAGGAGAATGGAAAGGAGCCGAAACAAAAACTCAATAGAAAAGGCTGAGGAAATCTACGTTGGTAGAACCCGAAGTGTTAGAGACTGAAAGTGAAAGTGAAAGGAGTGAGGAGATTGAAATTAGCCCAACTACCCTTTGAAGGCTGAGGGAGGTAAATCGGACCCCAGCAGGACATTCTGAGGAAGCAGGGATTGTGCCTAAACTTAGGGAAGAAGAAGAACTGAGTGAATGGGAAGAAGAGGATGAAATTCCGTTAGCTCAATTGCAGAGTAAATTGCGGGCTGAAAAAGCATCTAGTGTTAATGAGGAATTACCACTAAAACTGCGATTAAGGGGGGGGCGGTGCAGCCCGAGCCCAAAGATTAAGTGAAACCAGTAACAGTGGCTCTGGTGAATGAGCGATGGTCTGGGACTAACTGTGCATTTATCATCGGCGCTAAGATGTAAACACCCGATAAAAATAATAAGAGAATGATTGAGTAAGACGAATTATTCTCTCCATCTCCTTGCAGACATGGACGAGAGGAGGCTCGTGGTACTGACGATGCTAGTTGTGGTAGCTAATACATAGTGAGAATACTGTATTTAAGAAGACTAGCGAAGTGATTATAACTAGATCAAAGTGGTTGATAACTTTGGTGATAGACCTGCAGCCGTATGAGAAGTTACTGGGTCAGTTGAAGACCAAAGTGGACAAACTAGATACAGCCAGGACACAAGTCACCAGAGAATATTTACAGACTCCGGAATACCACCGTATATTATACATCTTAGCTCAGGAATCCCTAATACTTGAGAGACAATGGAAGGATATGAATTACTATTTGAAAGGAATAAAGTTGTTACAGACCAGGCAAAAGAGGGCAGTATTACCTATAATGGGAAAGCATTAAGCGTGTTGTTTCTCCGAAGGCGAAGTGAGAGTAATTAAAAGGAAAAGGTGGTCGAACAGAGACAACAAGCAATGGCTCAGTCGGTTAGAATGAGCGTATCTATCTATCTATCCATCTATATATATATATATATATATATATATATATATATATATATATATATATATATATATATATATATAAATTTATAGACAAACGGACAAAAGTACATTTGGTGAATTATATTGAGGCTTGGTTTTCATATTCTAAATATACACATCAAACTAAACCTGTTGACGAGAATTTAAGCCTAGTAAAATAAGTGTTAAAGGAATGTCATCACACGTGTTTTGGGGGATTATCCACGGATTTCCTTTATTAGAGTTTTTTACCTAAATGTCATCAATCAGTCAGTGGTAAATTTTTGTTTTTGTTTTTCATGTACTTTACAAGACACAGAAGTTCCATGTCAATAATGCATTTGCCCATCATTCTTTATATATTGAATGAACCGAAAAGATAGACTTGTCAGATTTCAACAGTTTCACTGCCATTTTCTATGTTTTATTTGTAATAAGATTTTTCTTCCAAACCAAATACAATTTAAATATTAAGGTAAAAGGCGGGGAAAGCAAGTTCGAAAAGTATAAGGAAAAGCGAGGAAAGTAATAGCAAAGAAAAACATTTTCTATAGTGAATTCAAGTTATGCATCAAGTCCTTTAGTTTCACACTTTTACTCAGATGCCTGTGTACAGTAGCGGGCATATCCAACTTAATGCATTGTAGATGACAGTTAGCCAATTATCTCTCATGAAAACATTATTATTATTATTATTATTATTATTATTATTATAAATGAAGATAGATGAACAAAATGAAAAAGAAGTTAGGAGAGAGAAAATGCAGATAGAGAAAAAGCTGCGTTTGCAACAACGAAAACATTTCAAATCATATTTTTGTTGGGTTTCGAAGCTCAAGTGATGCATTTCATGTAGATGTGGGTGCGCCCTTTCGGCCCGCTTCTTCCTGCCTCTATCTATAAATACCTCAAAGGCTCAGCTGCTTTGTAACTTGTTGAGCGGGAAGAACCACTGTCAGCAATTGAAAAGAGCATAATGAATAACGCCCTTCTTAGCCTCAACGCGAAGAATTACGACAATACTAGAAGAGAATTTATATACAAATTGGTCTTTTGTTATAAATGAAACGAAAATTTCATAAACAAGTGACTCAGCATTTACTTCTTCTATTGACGAAGAAACGAATGTCAGATAGCCAAACATTAAACATTAGAATTGGTCAAACATTAGAAAATCAGTCAATCGCTACAGTATATTTTATATGCCTTAATCGAACTTCATCGCTTTTCTTGATAGTGAATAATTCATGTTAATCATAGAAACTAAGAATTCCAAGAATCTCTTTTATACAATACAGTAAGATTTAAAATTTTAAAGTAATTACAATAACACCGAGATTTGAAATGAAATATAACGGTATAAATTTGGTGGCACTGAATATTGCTACTATAAAAATATATATTCGTAACACCTACACCCATCGAATTGCTCAATTTTTCAAACATGGATTATAAGCGAGAATCTTCTGAAAAGGATTTTACTGGTTCAATAAACCAAGGTGTCAATAGAACAAGATGTCTAAATTATTTCTTCTGAAGAAATGAAAAACACTATTAGAAAGAATTCATAATAAGCAACCAGATCTTTTAAATCCTTTGAAATATCAATTGCTCAAACGTGTACATCAGTTAATGTGGTTTGGAGTAAATTTTGATTCTGACTGTCACTTACCATTTCATCATTAAGCGAAGCTGACAATGTGAAATTATTCAGAGACACAGAAAGAGAGGGAAGAGAGATAGAGAGGCGAAGGAGAGGTAAAAAGTTATAAATGATTACTGAAAATATTGGAACTGATTTGCAGTGAAACAAAATATTACTTCCGTTGGCAAGTTGAAATTATTGATTTTTGATAGTGAATAAATCTTTTTATTACAATGTTCATCTTGCACAAGGCCCTAGAGCTTCTAGAGCTTATAGAGAAAAAGTATTACAGAATGAAAGACACACTTAATGGGGATATATGAGGAAGATAACGGTTGAACAGTTTAAGATTGTAGTGACCGGAAAAGCATTCTCTTGGGAGTCGGTTCCACAGAGCAGCGGTTCCTCATAAGAAGCTGCTCGAATGAAACTTACATTTCGGAAAAGAAATATGGAAGGAATATGGGCGGTTCGCTACAATGTAGGTGACATGACAGTAGGAGGGCAAGTTTGTCATCAAAAAGATGGAGTTCCACTTCTGGAAAGTTCGAACGAACATAGACCCCTCACATAGGTGTAGGATATGTTGAACCTTGGGTTTACTTTTGTTTCTGTTAGCTGGGTTTGATTTTTTTTTTCCATTTAGTTCATGTTTAGAAATCAGTGTGTTCGGAAGAAGACTAGGTAGTGAGACGGTCTCACCAACAGAAGATCCATGCATCAACAATCTAGAATGAATTGTTCAGAGATGCAGCCGTAATATAGAATTACAGCACAGTACTTATAAATTTGTATAGGGAATACAGAAGAATGGATTTTAATTCAACTATGGAAAAAAATGATTATTGAATTTATTACTTTTATTTTAGGTTAAGACAAAAATATCCCATCAGTATAAATAAATACACGAATCACCCTCCGATTTAGCACGTGCTTAAGTATATGTGTATATGCATATGTGCCTCTGTATACACACATGTGCTGGCGCATACGCATATGTGCTTGTGTATACACATATGAGCGTTTGTATAGGCATATATGCGTGTGCTAGACAATAATTAGAGAAAATACGACCAGTAAAAAAAGCAAACAAGTGGAAGACGGGATTTAAATCTGCTGTTGGGCATGTCTGATATATTCCGTCTATACTTGTGTTATTTCGATCAGTTTAACAAATAAAACTATTCTTGTCAACACAAATCGAAAATCTATTATTCACTTATTTAGCACTCTGTTTCCCACCTGCAGTAAGCTAATACGCAAGTACATTAAGATGTACAGAAAAGGGTTCAAACATAAATATTGAAAAAAAGATAAATATGTTACATTTCATACTAGTCTTTGATATTTCTGTGAGTTGAAATTAAAAACACACACACATACACACACGGAATAATTTCATTAAGATAGCAGACAATTTGATTGTTACAAATATTTCTAGTGACTTTTGTACATCTTGTTAGTTTCTCGTAAATATGTAAATGCATATGATGCAAAAGTTATTGCGAGTAACTGACTTCTCTTTACTCTCTTCATTCATGAATGAAAATTGTAATCAATAGTACAAAATATACTTTTGTTCAAATAAACACTGAAAATCTAATGAACATGAAACAATGTTATCTAAATAGGTAATTACGAAAAAAAACAGAACAAAAGAAACAATACAATAATGTAAAAAGGGTTTTAAACTTACCAAAACTATATTGGATAGTCTCGCCATGCTGTATCGTATTCTGTCTGAGTAACCAGGGGCAACTAAAAACAGGATCAGCAAGAAGCAGAATTTTACGAAGTGAAGAATCATACTAAACTATTTCTTAAAGAATTACGCAGCACTGATATAGAATTCACAGGTATTTTAAAAATGCTTCGAGAAAAATTATTTAGAAGTTGTCTGACGGAAAGCCAATGATAAGACAATACAAAGATTCGTTTCTTTGAAAACTCGCATTGGTTGTAATAATTTGTAAAAACAACTTGCTGTAATAATTGTATACGTTGATATGAGTAAAATTTAAATTCAGTTGTTCCGGCTATTGTATAGTCGTGCTTGTATAGAGATAAGCGATGTGTGTTGGCTCAAACTCCAGGTGGCCTGTTTTAAATATTTTTTCTTTTGGTGTAAGCGGGTAGAGGGATATTCGTTGCAATAACCAGGAAATATTTAGCAGTTAGCATCCTTACGCCTTTCCCTTCAATGTTCTATAGAGAAAAGTGTATTTTGCGAATGAGGGCAGTTTGTTTGAAGTAACGTAACTATAAAATTTAGCGGACAGACAGATCTGATTGGCTATTATTCATTATGTTCTAACGATGACTCCACCTACTAAAAATACTCCCTCTAATAACTGAGGGCGTGACAACACTGATGTAGCTGAAAGGGGGCAAAGAAAGGTATGATAAAAAGGGTACCTCATACACATACTCCACTTACACACTGGGCACAAATAAAATAATACACAGTGGTGGCAAGAAAAAAATGAACAAAAATGAATATGCTAAGAAAAGGGGCTGTGTTTACTATATTGCAGGGTTTATTATTCTTTTACATACGGATATATTTCGTAGTAGTTTGTCGAGTGCACATTACTTCGAGATTATGAAAACAAATAGTATCATTTTTACATTTTTTAAATTACTGACACCTACTTTTCTAATACATTCTTTTCAAAGAATGTATTTTTTCTTGCTTTGTAGCATTCACTCCTCCCACACTTTTAACGTTTTTTTTCGGCTATTAACTAGCCTGATAATAACAAGCAAGAAATGAATAGCATTGTCAACATTTTAGGCGTATATGAAATTAGGTGGTCGACAAACGGGGATTTCGTCAGCGACGTACACAGGATTAGACATGCAGGCGGGGAGCAAAAGGAAAGAGATTCAGGGTGAATACTAAATAATGACAGGAATGTATTCTGGGGTGCTGTCAATTTTCAGACAGAATTATTTTAGTCAAACTGAGGCAGATTTATTATTGTAGTATACGTACCAAAAAGCAGAGAACACTGCGGAACAAAATGATAACCTTTAGAGCTCACTAGACAAAGCCAGCGCTCAATGTAAATCACAGTAAATTACTATCATCATGAGAATAACAAGGTGAGAAAAGAATGAGAAGGGGAAAATTCGGGGAAGGAACCCCAAACGAGCACGGGGAAAGATGAGTTCAATAGTGCAGAGCAAATGATCAAACACCTGATTTCTTGAGCACCCAAGACGCCTATGGATTTGGGGAAACACAGGAGGAGACATGAAGAACCAAATCTATTACGTAACCATCAACAAAAAGTTCAGAAACGTAGTCTTACAAGGTATAACATACCCAGTCGTATGCTACGTCAAAGTAAAATTACGGAAACTAAAGACGAACAGGGGAACGCCTAAACTACAATGCCACAAACTCCCGAATGGTTCAAGTTACAAGGAGATGTATATAGACAGAGTCAAAAACAAATATAACTTCATCGAGACTACAAATTAAAATTGGAACACATTCAGAGACGCAGCAGTGACTTCGGCAAATAAGATCATCCCAAGGAAAGAAAAACAGTTGATGATAGATAAAATTCTAAATATGATGAAAAATCGACACAAAAATGCCAAGAAAGGGAAAAGTGTACAGAAAACTAAACACAGAAATTAAAAACAAATGTGAGTAGGCTAAAGAGGAAATGTTTGGTTTGTTTTACAGCACATCAACCTCAATGGGTCATTTAATGCCGACAACTTTTTTTTTTCCTGGTAATACTTTTGTTTTGTCAAAAATCTATTTCTGTTAATATTTTTTTCCTCAAAAACATATAGCTGGTAATATTATTTTTTCAAAAACGTATAGCTGTTAATATTATTTTTTCAAAAACGTATAGCTGGTAATATTATTTTTTCAAAAAACGTATAGCTGGTAATATTATTTTTCCAAAAACGTATAGCCGGCAACACTATTCTTTCAAAAAAAAAACTTATAGCTGGTAATATTTTCCCAAAACGTACAGCTGGCAACATTATTTTTCCAAGAACGTATTATCAGAAGCCTTGCTGTTGGACGCAGTTTATACCCAGGACGCGGATGTAGTTTATCGTCATACCCAGGACGAGGATGAAGTTTATTTCCATACCCAGGACGGCTAAAGAGGAATGTCTCAATGACAAGTACGTGGAAATAGAAAGGACGAATAACACAGATAATGAACGTATGCACAACGGAATAAAACAAAAGGTGTGCTCAAATCAATGGAAGTTATAATAGAAAAAGAAAAAATACCCCAAACATAGAGCGAATAAGTCAGAAAAACTATTTCATAATTAGAGAGAAAGAGAGAGAGAAAAAAAAACCTACAACATAGAAAACTAAGGAAAGGCTGGAAAGATTGAAGTCTGAAGTAAAACCAGCACTATACAAAATGATGAAGAACAAAGTATCAGGAGCAGATGAGATCATAATAGAAATGCTCTCTGACTGAGACGATATCGGCAGCGAAAGATCACAGAAGTAATAAGCAAAATAGACTACAGTGGTGACATGCCGAGGGACTTCATTAGATCCATTGTAATAGCATTATCAGATGCAAAGCAACTTCCGGTGGACAATCAGTTTAATGAGCCACATAACCAAGCTAATGATGAATCCCGAGGAAATAGAGTGTGAAGCAGAATTAGACTGGAAATAGGACAAGAACAGTGAAGGACAAGAAATGTGATATTTATTATCAGAATGAATATCAGAAAGAGAAATAAAAAATGCTAAAAATATTTTTATAGATTAAGCAAAAGCAGTTGACAAAGTACGGCACAGGGATATATTTGAACTGCTAATAAAAATTAAATGTATTTGGAAAGGATGTTTGAATAAAATCCAAAACTTATACTGGGAGCAAACAGCTTGCATACGTATATAAGATGTAGCTACACAAAAATAAAAAGAACCGTTAGACAAGGATTTGTCTTCTCACCAAATTTATTCAATTCCTACAGAGTGGCTATCTTAAGCTGGAGACCTTATCAGGATTTATTTTTGGTGGGCGTAATCTTAATATAAGATACGGAGATGAAACTGTTTTGATGTCTGACGCTGAAAAAAAACTATAGGAACTCTTAGGCACGGTAGTAAAAGAAAGCGAGATAAAAGGACTAACCATCATCTGCAGGAAGACAGAAAGTATGATTATCAACAAGAAAAAAAGCTCAAGATGTGAGTTAGAAATTTGTAGTACAGAAGTTTAAATATCTGGGAAGTGTTTTAATAGGGGATGGAAAATACGACACCGAGATCCGAACACGTATTGGAAAAGCGAAAGAAGTATCCTAAAAGGTGCCGAGAAACAGAAAAAAAAATGCTATATGATATCCATTCTCTTATGAATGCTGGACAATCTGACCATCGGTGAGGAGAAAACTAGAGGCAGCAGAAATACTAAGAATTCCATGGACGAAACGAAAAGGAGAAGCAAAGATATGCTGATAGCGTAGCAGTTATCTGCGCGGAAAGAGGAATTTGGGAATCAGTTTCAAATTCAAGTTTAAATTGTATTCATTTTCTTAGTAATGCCCCTGGGAAAGGCATAAATCTATCTCTTTTCCCCACTCAGCTATGGGTTAAATAGAAGAATAAACTAAGCTTTCTAGTATTGCGTAATAGTCAGTCTAAAAGAAGAAGTACTCTGAACTCAAAAACACGGACAAAGCAGCGGAAAATCTTTTAACTATCACAATAAGTCATAGCAATCTACATATAATAAAGAAAAGGAATCTATGGAGAACCATATTCGCATTTAAAAATCTAGAAGAAAACATATCTCTCGCTGTTCAATTATCTTTTGAAAAATAAAATAAAAACATTGATATCAATATGATACATTTGGTCCCTATTCGATTGACTTAGAACACTCACATGGGCAACTGGGCTGTAACTGATTTTATCTGGGTCTGGAGCGCCTATTTTGTATGACACCCAACAGTAAAAATCAAGAGGTGAAATCTTTAAAGTAACTACAAGAGGAGAAAATGGAAATAAAATAAATATGCAAAAAATTTCGGGATTGAATGCCACTCGGCCGGAAAAAGAGGATCTCAAGTTGTGGGTCTATAATGTGAATCTGCATTCTAGCATGTGAAAATGACAAGCCGTCTGTCGTAATGAAGAGATGGGCTGGGGAGGTAGGCGAGAGTGGTGAAGCATGGAGTAGTCAGAGAATGGTCAAAGGAGCCAACCCCGAGTTGTTCGTCGAGGTGTAAAGAGACGCAGTCAGAGATGGGGAAATGGGCAGTCGGAGTCCTTTCTGACTGAAGGGAAGATCTGATCTGTTAGTTTCCATGAGAAGAATAAAGTATCAGCGAAGATATTCCAACAATCACCTACTAACCCCAAAACTTTGTTGAAAGTACACCGGGCCTTCTCCAATTTTTGTTCACACCGAAACAGATCGTAGTCAAAATATATCACGGGAGGAAATCTGTCCAGTCAGTGAGTAATTACCGAGGATACCGGCTGTATGTTTACAGCAAGTAATAGCTTATACTGAAGATCAAGTGACAGTAAGTCTTCTCAGTATATGCATTGATTTTATTAATGCTGTTAGAAGGATGGTTCCCTTAGATTTCCAATTTCTCCTGCCTTTTCCCAGGGCAGATAATAAATATCTCATGAACCAAAGAATCTAATGGGTACAATCTATGGGTACAACTGCCATCTTCATCTTCGATATTTCTTTCACATCACTGAAAATGTGCTTTTTTTTCTATTTTACCCTGTGCTCTACAGGAACAAAGAACATTACGATTTTCCTTGTTCTAAACCACTACACCTTCTTTAGTTTGTAGTTGGAGTCGGGTGTAACGCAGTCGTATTCATTTATGTCTCATTGCGATCTCTGTATCATCCACATTTTCTGTTTTGCTAGCTTGTGTGAATTTTAGTTGGTTACATCATTGTTCTGAGCCGTCATTAATATAGATTCAGGTTTTCTCTCCTAACGTCCATATAGTTTAATCAGCAACTCCTTTCTTCCTATAAACTTCATCACCTGGCTTGAAATTGTAAATATTTTATGTCATTCCAATATTCAAGTTGGCGGAATCATGGTCAGACACCTTATTTATAATTTTTCATGCCAATGTTAGCTTATTATTCTTTGTTTTAACTTCTTTGAGGGTTTTTTTTTTATCTTGGTATATTAAGTCACTTGTTTTCGGTATTCTTTCTGATCCTCGGAAAAGTCCTTTATTTTTTTAGCTACTTCGACAAGTTGTTTCGTGAGAACTTCCTACATTATAGGTAACCCTTAATTATTTGAAAACGGTTAATGTTTTCTTTCGGGATTCCTGCTTCAATCTGACATTTATGTAGTTGTTAGACGGGTATATCAGCTGGCACAAATGTGAATTTCTTCAATCAAAACCTATGCATTCCATCGACGTCGGACGCTTGCTAGTTAGAAATTTGTATTATAGTTTTTATTTTGTTTTAGATTTTAAACGTCAAATCTTATTTTAATCACCTAATCGTCTTTAATTTAATCTTTTAATCTTACACTAATTCCAATAACCTAAGCTAAAGCCATTTTTAATCGCATCCAGTTGTTCCGTTTTTTTTCATTTTTTCTTCCTTTACCACTGCCCAACTTTCTTCTTTTGTTCAGGAACATTCTATTTTTTACATATATTGTTGAATTATGTATTTTTATGCGTATTTCCTTCTCAGTTAATTCCCTTATTCTAATTTATTTTATTTTTTTCATATATTTTTAAATCGAATTTGCCCCAAGCAAGGCACTAAGACACAAAGGGGTTATTGGATGTGAAATAATTAGAAAAGACAAACATTACTAAGGAGCCAGAACAATAGAATAGTAATCAGAAAAGCACTAGATAACGATTGACAGTGCATTTAAATTTTTGAAGATCAAAGTTAACTGGAAAGCTTGGAACCAGAAGAGAGCTAGAAGTGCGAGAAAAGAAACTGTTAGCATAGAACTTTCGGTTACATCTAGCCAATTCAACTCTAATTTGATGAGACCTTGTTGCCAATCTCGTACTGCGCTTAAATTGATAATGTCTAGGTACCCTAGCGAAGGGCTCATCCGAACAATTACCATAAAATTATTTATAGGAAATACACAGCGTAATCTTCAAGCCTGAAGATTACGTTCAAACATGAAACAGACTGTCGCCGGTTAGTGTTTACCTTAATATGCACGTATATTTAACGCCAATATTTAACGCAACCGCCTAATAATAAGAAATTCAATTCTCTGTACCAACAAACAATATAAATAAACATGTTCTTAATAATGTGCAACTCCACCACGATTTGCAATAATTGCAGTTATTCTGGAATGTATTGATTCAATTAATTGGTTGAGATAATTGAGTGTTATCTCACGCCACACACCGTGAACCTTTATTCGAAGCATTGCCTTTGAAGTTATTTTCATTTTGTACAATTTATCCTTCAATATGGCCCAAACATGTTCAATTGGGTTTGCATCAGGTGATTGTGGGGGCCAAGGCATAACTGTAAATCCATATTGTCGTAACCAAGCCATTACTACCTGAGCTTTTTGGGTTGGGGCATTATCTTGCTGCAGAATGTAATTAAACTGAACAAGATCATTCACATCCAAACTGTCCTGCAATAGTTTAATGTATCCAGCAGAATTCAGGCGATCAGGAATTTCGACAAGTTGGCCAATGTTCTCTCCATGGAAACAATTCCAATACATTATCTTGCCTTTCTCGACTGTGAATCATTGGTCTAGTCATCCTTGATTGAAACAGTTTTTTTAATAGCAACGGACATATCGACACTGCTTTGTTTGAACTAAGTGGATAGGCACTTCATCAGTGAACAATACATTGTGCCACTGGTCAAAAGTCCAGATGCTATATTCCCTAGCCAAAGTTAGCCTCTTTTTCTTATTGCAGTCAATAATTGGTGTCACGCAATTCAAATGACATAATATGACTGCGTGTAGTACTTGCAGAAACATTTGTGTCTTATTCCATATTAAATTACTGAGTAATTGCTCGAGAACTAGCACGGTGCAGCATACATAGACGTCGATCCTGTCGGGTAGTAGTGCTACGACTATGACCACTTCTTGAAAGATTAGAAAGAATACTGGTTTCTTTAAATTTGGAGTTTATAATAGCAACAGTTGAACGGGCAACATTATATCGCTTTGCAAGATCGGTAAAATATACACCTTCATTGTGTAGGGTACAAATTTCACTTCTTTCGCTTATATATATATATATATATATATATATATATATTTTCAAACATGTTTCATTCAATAATATAGACATATTATATCTATTTTTTAATAATAATAGTTTCTAGTTCTGTAATCAGTTTCTTGATGTTAAGATGAAATTCATCAAGGAAGGTGATGTAGTTTTTCTTACCCAAGTGCTTTCGATCTCCTCTTACTTAGGTAAGAAAAAATACGGAACCTTTCTTGATGAATTTCATCTTAATAGAAAGAATCTGATTAGAGAACTAGGAAGGACTATTATAAAAATAGACATAATATGTCTATATTATTCAATGAAGTCTGTTTGAATGAAGATATGCTGCCTGAATATATATACCGGATGTAACAGCAAAATTGTCCAAATCGTATAAAAGCAAAATTGTCCATTTTTTAGAACCATTGTATC
This sequence comes from Acanthosepion lycidas, assembly GCA_963932145.1. Taxonomy (NCBI): domain Eukaryota; kingdom Metazoa; phylum Mollusca; class Cephalopoda; order Sepiida; family Sepiidae; genus Acanthosepion; species Acanthosepion lycidas. Next base: position 68,221,944 of record OZ010583.1, read on the forward strand.
TTAGAAAGGATTAAAGATATCTTACTGGAATTCTCCTAGTTGAAATGATGATCACTGTTGCTGTTGTGACCTGATCCAGTTTTTCTCTCCACTGTTCCCTCTTTTTAAAACTTATTCACCGTTATCTTGATGGTTCCTGAATTATCTTTCTCCTCTCACCATTGCTCAGTTGGGGCGACATAGTGGAGATGACACCAAACGATTTTGACCTGTTCACTTTCTAGCTGAATAATTCAATTTTCAGTGATTCTTACGACAAATGCTGTCAAGATGGTGGAACATCTGGAAAAAAGAAACTCAATTAGTCTAGTGCTGTTTTAGATATTAAGCGAGTATGACCATCACTGGCATGTCCAACCCTTCACTTAAACTCCCCTCACGACACTGCAATCATCGTTTGTGCTCATAAAGCCAGCCGTCGATCTACATTTCTTGTCACGTATGTGGCTTATCAAATCATCTCCGTGTGGTTGAAGGAGACTTTGATATTCATCACTTCCAATGTGCCCTTTCATATGCCTTGTCAGGCTCGACCTGGACTTTCACACCCTTATATGGGTAGGGCTTTTAAAGTATGTCATTACGAAATCGTCATATACAATAGACTGTTGGTGTTTATGTGACCCTGGACAGATTGCATTGGGCACGTGATTAGCATGACACCTCATGGCAATTCAAGGATCCCTTCCGAACATCTTTCTTCAGATTTGCATATTTTTGTGATGCCTCATGGAATATCTTGGCGCTGTCAGCAATACCAGCTCTCCGAAAAACCCTGTCTTCAGCTAGAGTCTGCCAGTCATCCAGGCCAATATTATACTTGTATAGTGACTCTTTAACGCAATCTTTGTAACGAAGTGTGGGCTTGTGCTGCAGTCTTTTTCCCATTTCCAATTCTTCATACATTATTTGTTTTAGAATTCTGTCATCCGCCATACAGACAACATGGCCCGTACATCGCAATCTATGCTTGTGTATAAGTGTTTCCCCAGAGAATGAATTGACCCTTTATAGAACAACAGTATCAAGGATGTGAAACTTCCAATAGATTTCAAGCATAGACCGAAGGCAGCGTTCCGGTATCTTCAGATGTTTGCGATAGAATACCCATGTCTCACATGAATATAGCAGAGATGACATAACGCAGCCCTTATATATTTTAATTTTTGCCTGCTTTTTATGCCTCTCTGACTCCAGACATGGACTTTGAGTGCTGCAAATGCATTGCGGGCCTTTTAACCCGTAATGCTATCTCACCGTCAAGAGAGCAGTGGCGGTTTAGGATGCTACCAAGGTACACAAATTTGTCTACTACCCCAAGTCGACTACCATCAACATAATTCCTCGGGCAGGTTGATACATCACTTGAACTCCTGTGCGTGGTGAATTGCATAGAATAGGTTGCGCACTAAACTCAAATCCTTGCTGCAAACCTACGTATGTTGAAAAGCTTGCCAGTTGACCTGAACCTTATCATAATACTATAATGGCAGTCCCCGAATACATCAAGCAGATGCAAAGTAGATAGAAAACAATGTAAGAGTCAAAAGATTTCCCTGCTTGACTCCATTTTCAACCTTAATGGACTCCGTAAGCATACCGCCAAAACTGACACAGGCTTCCATACCCTTCTTGGAAGGCCCTACATCCCACCGATACTTCGAAGACAGGTATTTCAACATTTCCACGGGCTGTCTCATCCGAGTAAGAGAGCTACAGTCAAACTGATTCGTTTGGCCGAATATGAATACGGACATCCGAGAATGGGTTTCCATGTGCATGGAGTGCCAGAAGTGTAAGGTCCACCGACACACTAAATCCCCCGTCGGCAACTTCAGCAATCCCGATACACGGTTCTCACACATACACGTCGACTTAGTGGGACCGCTGCCGATGTGTCGGGATTACCAGTATCTTCTGACGGTTGTGGATCGGTTTTCGCGGTGGCCGACCGCCATACCTATAAAAGACTCTTCTCCAAGACCATCATGAGAGAGTGGATGGGAACTTTCGGCACGCCTCAAGTCATCACGACCGACAAGGGGGACACAGTTCCAGTCGTCCTTTTTTCGGAAGTTTACCAACCTACTTGGTGCCAAACACATAAAAACTACCGCTTATCATCCGTGCTCCAACGGCTTAGTCGAGAGGTTTCATCGGTCCCTTAAAACCTCCCTGGCTACTAGACCTGACACTATCAATTGGGTGGACGACCTACCTTTGATTCTCCTAGCATTGAGGAATACCGTAAAGGACTTAGGTTGTTCACTCGCTGAACTGGTTTTCGGTACACCTCTTGCGCTGCCCGGTGAATATTTCAATGACTCCCTTCAGACGCTTTCAAAACCAACAACTTTCGTCGAGGAACTCTGCCACAAAACGGCTCGGCTTAAATATGCACAAACGCGACAGCAACCGACGGATTCGTACATCCCTCAACACTTGCGGGATTGCGAATTCGTCTTCGTACGGAACGAAGCCGTGAGACGACCACTCACACCGGCATACCAAGGTCCTTTTCAGGTTCTTCGGCGCACCGACAAGCACCTTACGATCAAGCGTGCTAACACGACTGACACCGTCGTCATCGATCGGACCAAGCCAGTCCCGCGGACCCCTAATACTACTCCAGCGCACACGGTACACGCGACACACGCAGCACCGCAGACATCAGACGACACCCCAGCGACTCCTGTGCAGCAGACCAGATCCGGTAGGAGCGTCACTTTCCCTAAAGATCTTCATAAATATTATTAACTGATATGATCAATTCTCTAGGGGAAGGGCCTTGTCGCGGCCGCCATTAGCTGCTCCTTAGAAAGACGACCTTGACCTTCACAACACCTGATCTCGCAGATTTAAATCCAGCAAAACGGGAGAAAATGGACGACTGGCCAATATGGTCGACTCCAAAACCGTACCTCATGAGCATCGGATTAGGCAGCGCTTTCCAAACATCGAAAAACATGGGGAGTAATTTTATATATACGGTTTGCTACTCCCTCTAGCCAGGGAGTACTTGAACAAATCGCTCCACATATTGTTAGCCCCTTTTTTTACTTCCAAATCCGAGCTGATTGGCCTGGATCAAAGTGTAGTACGCTACCTTTGTGAGCTTCCAGTGCTTTGTCGAGAAAATACACTTCGGCGCGATCCCGTCTCCGCGGTTGATCTGTCGTGTGAAGTCGTATCACTATTCTGACTCGGCTCTGCTTAGGGACTCCGCTTTCGTCAAGTGCTATACTTCGGCGCGATCCCGTCTCCGCGGTCGATCCACCCTGTGAAGTCGTATCACTATTCTGACTCGGCCCTGTTTAGGGTCTCCGTCCTCGTCAAGTGCTAAACTTCGGCGCGATCCCGCCTCCGTGGTTGATCCGTTCTGTCAAGTCGTATCACTATACTGACTCGGCCCTATTTAGGGACTCCATCCTCGTCAATCCCGCCTCCGTGGTTGATCCGCCATGGAAGTCGTATCACTATACTGACTCGGCCCTGTTCAGAGACTCGTCCTAACCGATACAACGAATCCTCATGCGACATCGATCAACCTGCCGCTGCTGCTGCTCCCGATAATTCTCCCATCCGGCAGTCGACCAACTACCGCCGCCGACCAACTCTACATTCGTTTCGCCGATACGACCGAAATCAACTACCTCTAAACAAAACCAGTCATACCGGACCCGACACCGATACAAACATATTTCTCCAGAGTACACTCTTGTACATTTTGGATAAATAAAATTGACGTTATTGTTTCTTAAAAAATAAAAAAAATATTGTCGGAGTTAGCTCCTCTTCAGCTTACAAAGGGTCTCTCTCGCCTGGCTATAAATACTGGCTGACCCTTCGCCTCGATCTCTCTTTTTTCCTCAGGCCTTGGGCCTTATACCACCTCGCAGATGTGAACTCTCACAGAGCCAGCGTTTCCCAAATTCTGGGAACACGCTAAGAACAATACACGTACGTACGAACACTCACCACAACACATACACACATAATATTCACCACACAAACTCTATGTAACTGTCTATGTGCTTGTAACTTGTACTTGTTGTTAATAGATATATTTGTTTACATATATTTATCGGTTTTCTTTGTCTTCTTTGGACTTAATTAAAGTCCGACTTTCTCATGTAGTTGGACCGGCTAGCAGGAAATTTTAACTCACATGTGTTCTTTACATCTTCACCCCACAGTCCGTTACATAATAGGGTATAAGGCCCAAGGCCTGAGGAAAAAAAAGAGATCGAGGCGAAGTGTCAGCCAGTATTTATAGCCAGGGTAGAGAGACCCCCAGTGAAGGGTTAAGGAGCTGGGGAGGAGTTAACTCCGACAATATTTTATTTTTTATTTTTTAAGAAACAATAACGTCGATTTCATTTATCCACAATGTACAAGAGTGTACTCTGGAGAAGGTTGGTGTGGATTGGGAGACCTGGAGTAGTTTGGAGAAATATGGCAGCGGGAAAATCATCACCAATGGTTTAATGCTTCTCGAACTTAGCACTGAATTTAATCTTTTTATCTCCAGCACACATGGGTGATTATATTACTACGTGGATGTATCCACATTCAAGCTAGTGGCATCTAATTGGCATCGAGAGATATGCAGGATGTCCATATTGTTAGATCTATGCGTGGTGCGGATTGTTGGATTAATCATGCTCTAGTGAGTGCCAAGATGAACTTTTTCCTTAAACCAGCAAACTAGACAAAGCAATGGAAGCCTTCTGCACGTCTGAGTGTCGCGAAACTGCACTCCCTGTAAATACAGGAATCCCTAAAACAACAACATGCTGAAATCAATGATATGTCTCCATGGGACTCCTTGAAGAAAACTATATATGAAGCGGCTGAGGAAGTTTAGGTAAAATTCCAGCAAAACATTGAGACTTGTTTGATGAAAATGATGATGCTATCAAGGAGATCATTGCAAGAAAGAATCAGAATCAAAGTTCTGTGTTGCAAAAATGCCTGTCCAAAGAACAACACGGTAAATTGTACAAGGAGTTTAAAGCTGCAAAAGCAGAAGTTCAACGTGTTCTTCAAACTATGCAGAAAAAATAGTGGTCAGAGCTAGCCGAAGAAATACAGAATGCAGCGAATTCAAATAATACCAAGCAGATGTACTACTTGATGAAACAAGTATTTAGCCCCAGATCCACCAAAATCGCTCCTCTCAGGACAGAGGACGGTAATGATCTCCTCACAGACATGGATGGCATGGCCAAAAGATGGAAGAAACACTTTGATGGGCTACTGAACAGGCCTTAAAATGTGGACTCTGAGGTTCTCAAGAAAATATCTCAAAGACCCATAGTGGTATAGCAAAGTATCGCTGGGCGGGGTTCTGCGTAGCATGGAGTGTCTCACTATAGGCAGAGCTGAAATATTCTGTTACGGTGAAACACATTTCAGTCAAGATCTTATTGTAAAGATTTGGATAAATGCCAAAAGATTGGAGGGATGCAACAATATATATATATATATATATATATATATATATATATATATATAAGGGTAAAGGTTCCCGGGAATTATAGAAGGATTACTCTCTTTTCTTCAACAGGTAAGATCTTAGCCTTTGTTCTCCTATTAAGATGAAACCAGAGCATAGTTGACAATATACTGCCTAAGTCACAGTGTAGTTTCCGCTAACACAGAATGATCCTCTGCTAGAGCTTGCTAGGCTGGTGTCACAGTACAGGGTGACCTTAAAAGGCGACTCACTTATTGTCGGAGTTAACTCCTCCTCAGCTCCTTAACCCTTCACCAGGAGACTCTCTCCCCTGGCTATAAATACTGGCTGACCCTTCGCCTCGATCTCTCTTTTTTCCTCAGGCCTTGGGCCTTATACCACTTCGCAGATGTGAACTCTGACAGATACAGCGTTTTCCAAATTCTGGAAACACGGTAAGAACAATACACGTACGTACGAACACTCGCCACACTACACACACACCAAACAAACTCAATGTAACTGTTCATGTGTTTGTAACCTTTTGTTAATACATATATTTGTTTGGATATAATTATCTTGTTGGTTTTCTTTGAATCTAATTAAAGTTCAACATTCTCATGCGGTTGGACAGGCTAGCAGGAAATTTTAACCCACGCGTATTCTTTACATCATCACCACCACGGTCTGCTACAAAATGTGGGCCTACAGAAGAATGCCGAGGATACCATGTAAGCAACAACAAAGTTTTAGAGAAAATAGAAACGAAAAGGAAACATATTTAACATCCGGAAGAGACAGTTGAAATTTCTAGGACACATTATGAGGAAGAAGAGACTGGAAAATCTCATACTCACAAGAGAAAGAGGAACAAAGGAAAACAATGCATAAATATAATTGACTACCTTATATAAATGGATAGGTTCAAGAGAAATAACGGAAAGACAGAATTTTGTGGAGAGCCATGTCCTGAAGGACATAGGATACAAGAAAAAAAGAAGGGTAATATAATAAATCAATTATATATGTTATGTTATGTAAGATCAGTTATTCATAATGCATACTCATTACAATTACTCATATTTTTGTCTCTTAAAAATTTTATAAACATATCTACAAAGGAATATTATTATTTGGTGTATCATATTTAAACACTATTTTTCTATTGTTATAGAGATTTGTTATTTGATGCTTTTACTGCGGAAGTAGGGTAGGTAACAGTTTCATAAACTTACCAAATATATATGTTATGTATGCACATTTTTCCAAAATGATTCATAATACTGTAAGCTGAAACCAACTGCTACAAAAAACATCAATTTCCAGCAAGTAGACCATGAATCACTATTTTTTATATCGCTACATATGAAACTGACAATTAAGACAAATAAAACTTGATATTCAGCTTAAAAAAACTTTTTAATCTTTTAAAAGCAATAATTTCCAACTTACATGTTACATCATTTAAAGAAGTTATTAAGGAATATTTTAATACGAAGGCCTGAATATATATTTTTTTAAATTTGAGGCGAATTAAATTATAACGAGCCTGTCATTATTTGTGGAATTTTAGTTTTTAAGTCTTCAGACTCAACCATTCAATTAAATGATTAAAAATCAGTTCATTGACCAATTCCAATGCTTTCTAAATTAATGCCGAATTTTCATAACTGATATGTTAATTGTAATAATTATTATAATTAATAACAACACACACACACATATATATATATATATATATATATATATATATATATATATATATATATATATATATATATATATGGAAAAGTTTTCGTGTGATGCCTTTCGCTCTTTAAGAATTCATCAGTCTACGTTGATGTTTACATTGATACAGTTATACATATGCTCGAATGAAAGAGAGACGCCGAGAATTTTAAACTTATTTTTTTAATATGTATTCTAGGGAATATAATTTAGCCGATTTCATTTAGATTCTTTTTGTTTATATTTCCATTAATTTTTTTAATAATTATCCCACATTGTAATAATAATACTAGATCTGTCAAGAAAAGTGAAACGTTGAAAGCATCTGGACGCAAATTTACTATGGGCGGTGTAATGGTTAGCAAGCTTGTCTCGCTAGACAATTACGACTGAGTAGTGAGTTCGATCCTCACTAGGTGCCCCATACCTTTAGCCTTGTGCCGCATTTAAGCTACGCTTGGAAAATCGCTTTACTATGGGTGATCTCGCGATTAAAACATTTTCTTCTTTCAAGCGATTATTAGATGTTGCCTGGCATACATGTTGGAATAATCACACAGTCCGATTATTTTGACACACACTTCAATAATATGTTTAATTGCATTATAATTTGATAATTTGTATACAAATTCATGCAATTATTTATAATGACTGATTTTTGATGAAAATTTTCCTTAAAAAATCTGTTTCCCGGAAACGTTGAAAAACGTTACCGATTTTGACAGAATTGAAAATATCTAAAGCTTTTTCAGACTATCAAAAATAAATCCACAACAAAGGTAGTTACTACTAGTATGGAAAATCATATTTCTTTTGAATGAAAAATTATAATGAAAAGTTTAAAATAGCCAATCTTATCTAATTTAGTGGTACTGAAAATACGAATCTTGTTGATTGGCTCTCGATTTCAAGATACGATACTAGTGCTATATGAATATTTCATAAAAATTGTTGTCCTTGCCAGAACCTAAAAATTTATTATATATAATCATTCTTCTAATAAATTAATTATGATTTTTCTTTCCACTCAGGTTTTCACACAGCTGAGAAAAATTCCCCGTGAATGTCTGAACAAAGCCGATAAGTTCTGCTATGTGTGGCGAAGTGACCTTTGCATCTCTAAAGCGAAATATAACATCTATTTTGAGAAAAACTTACTAGGGGGATGCAAAAATTGTAACCAAGACAAGAAGTGGGCACCACATATATACTGTAATACATATGCAACAAATCTCAGTCAATGGCTAACCAGGAAAAAAAATCAATGCTTTATGCAGAGAGAGCTAACTGATCATGCTACTGATTGCTACTTCTGCATAGTACCTCCAATTACTAAGAGACTGTCAAAGAAAAAGAAATGGACAGTGCAATATACAAACATTCCATCAGTTTTGCGTGCTGGCCCTCCTGATGAAGACATAACAGACCCAGATGTACCGGAATTGTATGAAATAATGAGTCAGATTATGGTGAAGACAATGAAATCTCAGAGCTTAAACCATCAATTTCATATGACCAAGCTTATTGTCCAACACCTCATAACGTAAAGTCATCTAAAGATTAGAGATTTGGAACTTCCTAAGGGCAAAAGCCATAGATTTAGAATTTCCTAAGAGTAAAGCAGAAGTTTTAGATTCCAGGTTACAGCAGGTGATGTACGGATTCCCCATTTATTGATATTTAATTCATAAGTGAATTTAAAATGAAATTTCTTTAAAACATTTAAAAAGTTTTATAATGTCATTAACAGATTTGTTTTGGATTAAAATGCCATCAATATATCTGGCATATATGGCGGGTTTATTTATTATATTGATTTGTTTCTAAGTTGACAATATAAAAATTTGAAAATAAAGGACCGAGAGGAAATTATTATCAACGACGTTAGTCTGGGTATAAATATTACTATGGTCATCGTAGAAAAGGACTGTGCTGTGGATTCTAATATATATATTTTTAATATTGTGGGATTCATTTTTAGAGGTGGTAGAGAAGAATGGTGATAAATGTTATTGAAAATATTATTAATTGCTTAGTGAACAAATTTTCAACATCTGAGGATATGATTTCATCCTGGGGTTTGTTGGAGTGAAGAAATTTGCAAAAATTCGTTAGTAGAGCGAATATTATATTTGGTAAGTAAGTACGATATGATTAACTGGTTTAAAGGTTTTGATAATTGATATATAGATGTAGGAACTTGTGATATACGACGGAGGGGATTGCCTGACTTATGGATTCCCATAAAAATAATCAGGGTGATATTCGCCAGTGATTTTTTTAAAGTTTTAACGATATATATAGGAGGAGGGTTGTTTGAGAGGTGGATATTTAAGCAACAGCCATTCATTAATATATGTTTGATTAAAGACCATAGACAAAAGCATTTTTGCTTACGTAAAATAAAACATATTTGAATTTAATTCATATTATCCAACTATTTGCCTTACTTCCGGCTATTATTAGTTTATAATGGATGTTATTCGTTTTTTAAAAACATAAAAAAATGTTGTTGACTGTTATCACTAACAATCTTCCATCAAATCTTACAGCCAAGCCCGTACCAAATGTAATGACCTATATGAGAAGTGGGGACCATATGGTCTGAGTAGCGCACAGCCTCTATATCCATTGGCCAAGCCTGCATCCTGGAGAAGTCACCCTAATTTCACTACCAAAGTCTGAATTTTGACCAAACAGGGCGCTACCTTTATCTCTCGAAATAAATGCCTACAACAGTGAGGTCGCACATGTGGTGAGATATAAGCGTAATACTTTACTAGGAAAAAAAATGTCTATCATTTTTTAAACGACACAGAGACACACACAAACACACAGACATATATATATATATATATATATATATATATATATATATATATATGCGTGTTTGTGATTAAAAACTATTTTGATAACTGGGAATTGTTACCATCCTACCTACAAGCCTGTCGCGGTCGCCATTAGCCGCTCCTTAGAAAGACGGCCTTGACATTCACAACTCCTGATCTCGCAGATTTAAGTCAAGCAACATGCGAGAAACCAGACGACTAGTTCAATATCGTTGATGCCAAACCGTACCTCGTGAGCATCGGATTATGCAGCGCTTCCTCAAACAGCGAACAACAATTGTATTAATTTAATATCTACGGTTTTCTACTCCTTCTAGCCGGGGAGTTCTTGAATGAATCGCTCCAAATATCATAAGCCCCTTTTTCGTCCAAATCCAAGCTAGGATCAAAGTGTAGTATCTGTGCTTTGTGATCATGCGGGCTGGCTTCTGTCGAACTCCCTAATGCAGGGAGGAACTCGGAGGAAGCATTGCCGAAGGGCAAGGTTTCCTTCGGGGAGGTAGACAGGACCTGAACCCGTCCAGGCGGGTTCAAAGGTCATATTTTTGGCCGAGCCTACGGGCTCGCGGGCAACCCACATTAAACCGGCCTTGTGCCACATTTAATCCTCGTGGGTGGGTTAATAAATACTAGCTACTCGGCCCGTTTAGGATCAAAGTGTAGTATCTGTGCTTTGTGGTCATCCGGGCTGGCTTCTGTCGAACTCTCTAATGCAGGGAGGAACTCGGAGGAAGCTTTGCCGAAGGGCAAGGTTTCCTTCGGGGAGGTAGACAGGACCTGAACCCGTCCAGGCGGGTTCAAAGGTCATATTTTTGGCCGAGCCTACGGGCTCGCGGGCAACCCACATTAAACTGGCCTTGTGCCACATTTAATCCTCGTGGGTGGGTTAATAAATACTAGCTACTCGGCCCGTTTAGGATCAAAGTGTAGTATCTGTGCTTTGTGGTCATCCGGGCTGGCTTCTGTCGAACTCTCTAATGCAGGGAGGAACTCGGAGGAAGCTTTGCCGAAGGGCAAGGTTTCCATCGGGGAGGTAGACAGGACCTGAACCCGTCCAGGCGGGTTCAAAGGTCATATTTTTGGCCGAGCCTACGGGCTCGCGGGCTACCCACATTAAACCGGCCTTGTGCCACATTTAATCCTCGTTGGTCGGTTAATAAATACTAGCTACTCGGCCCGTTTAGGATCAAAGTGTAGTATCTGTGCTTTGTGATCATCCGGGCTGGCTTCTGTCGAACTCCCTAATGCAGGGAGGAACTCGGAGGAAGCTTTGCCGAAGGGCAAGGTTTCCTTCGGGGAGGTAGACAGGACCTGAACCCGTCAAGGCGGGTTCAAAGGTCATATTTTTGGCCGAGCCTACGGGCTCGCGGGCTACCCACATTAAACCGGCCTTGTGCCACATTTAATCCTCGTGGGTGGATTAATAAATACTAGCTAGGATCAAAGTGTAGTATCTGTGCTTTGTGATCATGCGGGCTGGCTTCTGTCGAACTCCCTAATGCAGGGAGGAACTCGGAGGAAGCTTTGCCGAAGGGCAAGGTTTCCTTCGGGGAGGTAGACAGGACCTAAACCCGTCCAGGCGGGTTCAAAGGTCATATATTTGGCCGAGCCTACGGGCTCGCGGGCAACCCACATTAAACCGGCCTTGTGCCACATTTAATCCTCGTGGGTGGGTTAATAAATACAAGCTACTCGGCCCGTTTAGGATCAAAGTGTAGTATCTGTGCTTTGTGATCATTCGGGCTGGCTTCTGTCGAACTCCCTAATGCAGGGAGGAACTCGGAGGAAGCTTTGCCGAAGGGCAAGGTTTCCTTCGGGGAGGTAGACAGGACCTAAACCCGTCCAGGCGGGTTCAAAGATCATATATTTGGCCGAGCCTACGGGCTCGCGGGCAACCCACATTAAACCGGCCTTGTGCCACATTTAATCCTCGTGGGTGGGTTAATAAATACTAGCTACTCGGCCCGTTTAGGATCAAAGTGTAGTATCTGTGCTTTGTGATCATCCGGGCTGGCTTCTGTCGAACTCCCTAATGCAGGGAGGAACTCGGAGGAAGCTTTGCCGAAGGGCAAGGTTTCCTTCGGGGAGGTAGACAGGACCTGAACCCGTCAAGGCGGGTTCAAAGGTCATATTTTTGGCCGAGCCTACGGGCTCGCGGGCTACCCACATTAAACCGGCTTTGTGCCACATTTAATCCTCGTGGGTGGATTAATAAATACTAGCTAGGATCAAAGTGTAATATCTGTGCTTTGTGATCATGCGGGCTGGCTTCTGTCGAACTCCCTAATGCAGGGAGGAACTCGGAGGAAGCTTTGCCGAAGGGCAAGGTTTCCTTCGGGGAGGTAGACAGGACCTAAACCCGTCCAGGCGGGTTCAAAGGTCATATATTTGGCCGAGCCTACGGGCTCGCGGGCAACCCACATTAAACCGGCCTTGTGCCACATTTAATCCTCGTGGGTGGGTTAATAAATACAAGCTACTCGGCCCGTTTAGGATCAAAGTGTAGTATCTGTGCTTTGTGATCATCCGGGCTGGCTTCTGTCGAACTCTCTAATGCAGGGAGGAACTCGGAGGAAGCTTTGCCGAAGGGCAAGGTTTCCTTCGGGGAGGTAGACAGGACCTGAACCCGTCCAGGCGCGTTCAAAGGTCATATTTTTGGCCGAGCCTACGGGCTCGCGGGCTACCCACATTAAACCGGCCTTGTGCCACATTTAATCCTCGTGGGTGGATTAATAAATACTAGCTACTCGGCCCGTTTAGGATCAAAGTGTAGTATCTGTGCTTTGTGATCATCCGGGCTGGCTTCTGTCGAACTCTCTAATGCAGGGAGGAACTCGGAGGAAGCTTTGCCGAAGTGCAAGGTTTCCTTCGCGGAGGTAGACAGGAACTGAGCCCGTCCAGGCGGGTTCAAAGGTCATATTTTTGGCCGAGCCTACGGGCTCGCGGGCTACCCACATTAAACCGGCCTTGTGCCACATTTAATCCTCGTTGGTCGGTTAATAAATACTAGCTACTCGGCCCGTTTAGGATCAAAGTGTAGTATCTGTGCTTTGTGATCATCCGGGCTGGCTTCTGTCGAACTCCCTAATGCAGGGAGGAACTCGGAGGAAGCTTTGTCGAAGGGCAAGGTTTCCTTCGGGGAGGTAGACAGGACCTGAACCCGTCAAGGCGGGTTCAAAGGTCATATTTTTGGCCGAGCCTACGGGCTCGCGGGCTACCCACATTAAACCGGCCTTGTGCCACATTTAATCCTCGTGGGTGGATTAATAAATACTAGCTAGGATCAAAGTGTAGTATCTGTGCTTTGTGATCATCCGGGCTGGCTTCTGTCGAACTCTCTAATGCAGGGAGGAACTCGGAGGAAGCTTTGCCGAAGGGCAAGGTTTCCTTCGCGGAGGTAGACAGGAACTGAGCCCGTCCAGGCGGGTTCAAAGGTCATATTTTTGGCCGAGCCTACGGGCTCGCGGGCTACCCACATTAAACCGGCCTTGTGCTACATTTAATCCTCGTTGGTCGGTTAATAAATACTAGCTACTCGGCCCGTTTAGGATCAAAGTGTAGTATCTGTGCTTTGTGATCATCCGGGCTGGCTTCTGTCGAACTCCCTAATGCAGGGAGGAACTCGGAGGAAGCTTTGTCGAAGGGCAAGATTTCCTTCGGGGAGGTAGACAGGACCTGAACCCGTCAAGGCGGGTTCAAAGGTCATATTTTTGGCCGAGCCTACGGGCTCGCGGGCTACCCACATTAAACCGGCCTTGTGCTACATTTAATCCTCGTGGGTGGATTAATAAATACTAGCTAGGATCAAAGTGTAGTATCTGTGCTTTGTGATCATGCGGGCTGGCTTCTGTCGAACTCCCTAATGCAGGGAGGAACTCGGAGGAAGCTTTGCCGAAGGGCAAGGTTTCCTTCGGGGAGGTAGACAGGACCTAAACCCGTCCAGGCGGTTTCAAAGGTCATATATTTGGCCGAGCCTAAGGGCTCGCGGGCAACCCACATTAAACCGGCCTTGTGCCACATTTAATCCTCGTGGGTGGGTTAATAAATACTAGCTACTCGGCCCGTTTAGGATCAAAGTGTAGTATCTGTGCTTTGTGGTCATCCGGGCTGGCTTCTGTCGAACTCTCTAATGCAGGGAGGAACTCGGAGGAAGCTTTGCCGAAGGGCAAGGTTTCCTTCGGGGAGGTAGACAGGACCTGAACCCGTCCAGGCGGGTTCAAAGGTCATATTTTTGGCCGAGCCTACGGGCTCGCGGGCTACCCACATTAAACCGGCCTTGTGCCACATTTAATCCTCGTTGGTCGGTTAATAAATACTAGCTACTCGGCCCGTTTAGGATCAAAGTGTAGTATCTGTGCTTTGTGATCATCCGGGCTGGCTTCTGTCGAACTCCCTAATGCAGGGAGGAACTCGGAGGAAGCTTTGCCGAAGGGCAAGGTTTCCTTCGGGGAGGTAGACAGGACCTGAACCCGTCAAGGCGGGTTCAAAGGTCATATTTTTGGCCGAGCCTACGGGCTCGCGGGCTACCCACATTAAACCGGCTTTGTGCCACATTTAATCCTCGTGGGTGGATTAATAAATACTAGCTAGGATCAAAGTGTAGTATCTGTGCTTTGTGATCATGCGGCCTGGCTTCTGTCGAACTCCCTAATGCAGGGAGGAACTCGGAGGAAGCTTTGCCGAAGGGCAAGGTTTCCTTCGGGGAGGTAGACAGGACCTAAACCCGTCCAGGCGGGTTCAAAGGTCATATATTTGGCCGAGCCTACGGGCTCGCGGGCAACCCACATTAAACCGGCCTTGTGCCACATTTAATCCTCGTGGGTGGGTTAATAAATACAAGCTACTCGGCCCGTTTAGGATCAAAGTGTAGTATCTGTGCCTTGTGATCATCCGGGCTGGCTTCTGTCGAACTCTCTAATGCAGGGAGGAACTCGGAGGAAGCTTTGCCGAAGGGCAAGGTTTCCTTCGGGGAGGTAGACAGGACCTGAACCCGTCCAGGCGCGTTCAAAGGTCATATTTTTGGCCGAGCCTACGGGCTCGCGGGCTGCCCACATTAAACCGGCCTTGTGCCACATTTAATCCTCGTGGGTGGATTAATAAATACTAGCTACTCGGCCCGTTTAGGATCAAAGTGTAGTATCTGTGCTTTGTGATCATCCGGGCTGGCTTCTGTCGAACTCTCTAATGCAGGGAGGAACTCGGAGGAAGCTTTGCCGAAGGGCAAGGTTTCCTTCGCGGAGGTAGACAGGAACTGAGCCCGTCCAGGCGGGTTCAAAGGTCATATTTTTGGCCGAGCCTACGGGCTCGCGGGCTACCCACATTAAACCGACCTTGTGCCACATTTAATCCTCGTTGGTCGGTTAATAAATACTAGCTACTCAGCCCGTTTAGGATCAAAGTGTAGTATCTGTGCTTTGTGATCATCCGGGCTGGCTTCTGTCGAACTCCCTAATGCAGGGAGGAACTCGGAGGAAGCTTTGCCGAAGGGCAAGGTTTCCTTCGGGGAGGTAGACAGGACCTGAACCCGTCAAGGCGGGTTCAAAGGTCATATTTTTGGCCGAGCCTACGGGCTCGCGGGCTACCCACATTAAACCGGCCTTGTGCCACATTTAATCCTCGTGGGTGGATTAATAAATACTAGCTAGGATCAAAGTGTAGTATCTGTGCTTTGTGATCATGCGGGCTGGCTTCTGTCGAACTCCCTAATGCAGGGAGGAACTCGGAGGAAGCTTTGCCGAAGGGCAAGGTTTCCTTCGGGGAGGTAGACAGGACCTAAACCCGTCCAGGCGGGTTCAAAGGTCATATATTTGGCCGAGCCTACGGGCTCGCGGGCAACCCACATTAAACCGGCCTTGTGCCACATTTAATCCTCGTGGGTGGGTTAATAAATACAAGCTACTCGGCCCGTTTAGGATCAAAGTGTAGTATCTGTGCTTTGTGATCATCCGGGCTGGCTTCTGTCGAACTCTCTAATGCAGGGAGGAACTCGGAGGAAGCATTGCCGAAGGGCAAGGTTTCCTTCGGGGAGGTAGACAGGACCTGAACCCGTCCAGGCGGGTTCAAAGGTCATATTTTTGGCCGAGCCTACGGGCTCGCGGGCAACCCACATTAAACCGGCCTTGGGCCACATTTAATCCTCGTGGGTGGGTTAATAAATACTAGCTACTCGGCCCGTTTAGGATCAAAGTGTAGTATCTGTGCTTTGTGGTCATCCGGGCTGGCTTCTGTCGAACTCTCTAATGCAGGGAGGAACTCGGAGGAAGCTTTGCCGAAGGGCAAGGTTTCCTTCGCGGAGGTAGACAGGAACTGAGCCCGTCCAGGCGGGTTCAAAGGTCATATTTTTGGCCGAGCCTACGGGCTCGCGGGCTACCCACATTAAACCGGCCTTGTGCCACATTTAATCCTCGTTGGTCGGTTAATAAATACTAGCTACTCGGCCCGTTTAGGATCAAAGTGTAGTATCTGTGCTTTGTGATCATCCGGGCTGGCTTCTGTCGAACTCCCTAATGCAGGGAGGAACTCGGAGGAAGCTTTGCCGAAGGGCAAGGTTTCCTTCGGGGAGGTAGACAGGACCTGAACCCGTCAAGGCGGGTTCAAAGGTCATATTTTTGGCCGAGCCTACGGGCTCGCGGGCTACCCACATTAAACCGGCCTTGTGCCACATTTAATCCTCGTGGGTGGATTAATAAATACTAGCTAGGATCAAAGTGTAGTATCTGTGCTTTGTGATCATGCGGGCTGGCTTCTGTTGAACTCCCTAATGCAGGGAGGAACTCGGAGGAAGCTTTGCCGAAGGGCAAGGTTTCCTTCGGGGAGGTAGACAGGACCTAAACCCGTCCAGGCGGGTTCAAAGGTCATATATTTGGCCGAGCCTACGGGCTCGCGGGCAACCCACATTAAACCGGCCTTGTGCCACATTTAATCCTCGTGGGTGGGTTAATAAATACAAGCTACTCGGCCCGTTTAGGATCAAAGTGTAGTATCTGTGCTTTGTGATCATCCGGGCTGGCTTCTGTCGAACTCTCTAATGCAGGGAGGAACTCGGAGGAAGCTTTGCCGAAGGGCAAGGTTTCCTTCGGGGAGGTAGACAGGAACTGAGCCCGTCCAGGCGGGTTCAAAGGTCATATTTTTGGCCGAGCCTACGGGCTCGCGGGCTACCCACATTAAACCGGCTTTGTGCCACATTTAATCCTCGTGGGTGGATTAATAAATACTAGCTAGGATCAAAGTGTAGTATCTGTGCTTTGTGATCATCCGGGCTGGCTTCTGTCGAACTCCCTAATGCAGGGAGGAACTCGGAGGAAGCTTTGCCGAAGGGCAAGGTTTCCTTCGGGGAGGTAGACAGGACCTGAACCCGTCCAGGCGGGTTCAAAGGTCATATTTTTGGCCGAGCCTACGGGCTCGCGGGCAACCCACATTAAACCGGCCTTGTGCCACATTTAATCCTCGTGGGTGGATTAATAAATACTAGCTACTCGGCCCGTTTAGGATCAAAGTGTAGTATCTGTGCTTTGTGATCATCCGGGCTGGCTTCTGTCGAACTCTCTAATGCAGGGAGGAACTCGGAGGAAGCTTTGCCGAAGGGCAAGGTTTCCTTCGGGGAGGTAGACAGGACCTGAGCCCGTCCAGGCGGGTTCAAAGGTCATATTTTTGGCCGAGCCTACGGGCTCGCGGGCTACCCACATTAAACCGGCCTTGTGCCACATTTAATCCTCGTGGGTCGGTTAATAAATACTAGCTACTCGGCCCGTTTAGGATCAAAGTTTAGTATCTGTGCTTTGTGATCATCCGGGCTGGCTTCTGTCGAACTCCCTAATGCAGGGAGGAACTCGGAGGAAGCTTTGCCGAAGGGCAAGGTTTCCTTCGGGGAGGTAGACAGGACCTGAACCCGTCCAGGCGGGTTCAAAGGTCATATTTTTGGCCGAGCCTACGGGCTCGCGGGCAACCCACATTAAACCGGCCTTGTGCCACATTTAATCCTCGTCGGTGGATTAATAAATACTAGCTAGGATCAAAGTGTAGTATCTGTGCTTTGTGATCATGCGGGCTGGCTTCTGTCGAACTCACTAATGCAGGGAGGAACTCGGAGGAAGCTTTGCCGAAGGGCAAGGTTTCCTTCGGGGAGGTAGACAGGACCTGAACCCGTCCAGGCGGGTTCAAAGGTCATATTTTTGGCCGAGCCTACGGGCTCGCGGGCTACCCACATTAAACCGGCCTTGTGCCACATTTAATCCTCGTGGGTGGGTTAATAAATACAAGCTACTCGGCCCGTTTAGGATCAAAGTGTAGTATCTGTGCTTTGTGATCATCCGGGCTGGCTTCTGTCGAACTCCCTAATGCAGGGAGGAACTCGGAGGAAGCGTTGCCGAAGGGCAAGGTTTCCTTCGGGGAGGTAGACAGGACCTGAACCCGTCAAGGCGGGTTCAAAGGTCATATTTTTGGCCGAGCCTACGGGCTCGCGGGCTACCCACATTAAACCGGCTTTGTGCCACATTTAATCCTCGTGGGTGGATTAATAAATACTAGCTAGGATCAAAGTGTAGTATCTGTGCTTTGTGATCATGCGGGCTGGCTTCTGTCGAACTCCCTAATGCAGGGAGGAACTCGGAGGAAGCTTTGCCGAAGGGCAAGGTTTCCTTCGGGGAGGTAGACAAGACCTAAACCCGTCCAGGCGGGTTCAAAGGTCATATATTTGGCCGAGCCTACGGGCTCGCGGGCAACCCACATTAAACCGGCCTTGTGCCACATTTAATCCTCGTGGGTGGGTTAATAAATACAAGCTTCTCGGCCCGTTTAGGATCAAAGTGTAGTATCTGTGCTTTGTGATCATCCGGGCTGGCTTCTGTCGAACTCTCTAATGCAGGGAGGAACTCGGAGGAAGCTTTGCCGAAGGGCAAGGTTTCCTTCGGGGAGGTAGACAGGACCTGAACCCGTCCAGGCGCGTTCAAAGGTCATATTTTTGGCCGAGCCTACGGGCTCGCGGGCTACCCACATTAAACCGGCCTTGTGCCACATTTAATCCTCGTGGGTGGATTAATAAATACTAGCTACTCGGCCCGTTTAGGATCAAAGTGTAGTATCTGTGCTTTGTGATCATCCGGGCTGGCTTCTGTCGAACTCCCTAATGCAGGGAGGAACTCGGAGGAAGCTTTGCCGAAGGGCAAGGTTTCCTTCGGGGAGGTAGACAGGACCTGAACCCGTCAAGGCGGGTTCAAAGGTCATATTTTTGGCCGAGCCTACGGGCTCGCGGGCTACCCACATTAAACCGGCCTTGTGCCACATTTAATCCTCGTGGGTGGATTAATAAATACTAGCTAGGATCAAAGTGTAGTATCTGTGCTTTGTGATCATGCGGGCTGGCTTCTGTCGAACTCCCTAATGCAGGGAGGAACTCGGAGGAAGCTTTGCCGAAGGGCAAGGTTTCCTTCGGGGAGGTAGACAGGACCTAAACCCGTCCAGGCGGGTTCAAAGGTCATATATTTGGCCGAGCCTACGGGCTCGCGGGCAACCCACATTAAACCGGCCTTGTGCCACATTTAATCCTCGTGGGTGGGTTAATAAATACAAGCTACTCGGCCCGTTTAGGATCAAAGTGTAGTATCTGTGCTTTGTGATCATCCGGGCTGGCTTCTGTCGAACTCTCTAATGCAGGGAGGAACTCGGAGGAAGCATTGCCGAAGGGCAAGGTTTCCTTCGGGGAGGTAGACAGGACCTGAACCCGTCCAGGCGGGTTCAAAGGTCATATTTTTGGCCGAGCCTACGGGCTCGCGGGCAACCCACATTAAACCGGCCTTGGGCCACATTTAATCCTCGTGGGTGGGTTAATAAATACTAGCTACTCGGCCCGTTTAGGATCAAAGTGTAGTATCTGTGCTTTGTGGTCATCCGGGCTGGCTTCTGTCGAACTCTCTAATGCAGGGAGGAACTCGGAGGAAGCTTTGCCGAAGGGCAAGGTTTCCTTCGGGGAGGTAGACAGGACCTGAACCCGTCCAGGCGGGTTCAAAGGTCATATTTTTGGCCGAGCCTACGGGCTCGCGGGCTACCCACATTAAACCGGCCTTGTGCCACATTTAATCCTCGTTGGTCGGTTTATAAATACTAGCTACTCGGCCCGTTTAGGATCAAAGTGTAGTATCTGTGCTTTGTGATCATCCGGGCTGGCTTCTGTCGAACTCCCTAATGCAGGGAGGAACTCGGAGGAAGCTTTGCCGAAGGGCAAGGTTTCCTTCGGGGAGGTAGACAGGACCTGAACCCGTCAAGGCGGGTTCAAAGGTCATATTTTTGGCCGAGCCTACGGGCTCGCGGGCTACCCACATTAAACCGGCTTTGTGCCACATTTAATCCTCGTGGGTGGATTAATAAATACTAGCTAGGATCAAAGTGTAGTATCTGTGCTTTGTGATCATGCGGGCTGGCTTCTGTCGAACTCCCTAATGCAGGGAGGAACTCGGAGGAAGCTTTGCCGAAGGGCAAGGTTTCCTTCGGGGAGGTAGACAGGACCTAAACCCGTCCAGGCGGGTTCAAAGGTCATATATTTGGCCGAGCCTACGGGCTCGCGGGCAACCCACATTAAACCGGCCTTGTGCCACATTTAATCCTCGTGGGTGGGTTAATAAATACAAGCTACTCGGCCCGTTTAGGATCAAAGTGTAGTATCTGTGCTTTGTGATCATCCGGGCTGGCTTCTGTCGAACTCTCTAATGCAGGGAGGAACTCGGAGGAAGCTTTGCCGAAGGGCAAGGTTTCCTTCGGGGAGGTAGACAGGACCTGAACCCGTCCAGGCGCGTTCAAAGGTCATATTTTTGGCCGAGCCTACGGGCTCGCGGGCTACCCACATTAAACCGGCCTTGTGCCACATTTAATCCTCGTGGGTGGATTAATAAATACTAGCTACTCGGCCCGTTTAGGATCAAAGTGTAGTATCTGTGCTTTGTGGTCATCCGGGCTGGCTTCTGTCGAACTCTCTAATGCAGGGAGGAACTCGGAGGAAGCTTTGCCGAAGGGCAAGGTTTCCTTCGGGGAGGTAGACAGGACCTGAACCCGTCCAGGCGGGTTCAAAGGTCATATTTTTGGCCGAGCCTACGGGCTCGCGGGCTACCCACATTAAACCGGCCTTGTGCCACATTTAATCCTCGTTGGTCGGTTAATAAATACTAGCTACTCGGCCCGTTTAGGATCAAAGTGTAGTATCTGTGCTTTGTGATCATCCGGGCTGGCTTCTGTCGAACTCCCTAATGCAGGGAGGAACTCGGAGGAAGCTTTGCCGAAGGGCAAGGTTTCCTTCGGGGAGGTAGACAGGACCTGAACCCGTCAAGGCGGGTTCAAAGGTCATATTTTTGGCCGAGCCTACGGGCTCGCGGGCTACCCACATTAAACCGGCTTTGTGCCACATTTAATCCTCGTGGGTGGATTAATAAATACTAGCTAGGATCAAAGTGTAGTATCTGTGCTTTGTGATCATGCGGGCTGGCTTCTGTCGAACTCCCTAATGCAGGGAGGAACTCGGAGGAAGCTTTGCCGAAGGGCAAGGTTTCCTTCGGGGAGGTAGACAGGACCTAAACCCGTCCAGGCGGGTTCAAAGGTCATATATTTGGCCGAGCCTACGGGCTCGCGGGCAACCCACATTAAACCGGCCTTGTGCCACATTTAATCCTCGTGGGTGGGTTAATAAATACAAGCTACTCGGCCCGTTTAGGATCAAAGTGTAGTATCTGTGCTTTGTGATCATCCGGGCTGGCTTCTGTCGAACTCTCTAATGCAGGGAGGAACTCGGAGGAAGCTTTGCCGAAGGGCAAGGTTTCCTTCGGGGAGGTAGACAGGACCTGAACCCGTCCAGGCGCGTTCAAAGGTCATATTTTTGGCCGAGCCTACGGGCTCGCGGGCTACCCACATTAAACCGGCCTTGTGCCACATTTAATCCTCGTGGGTGGATTAATAAATA
The DNA here is from genome assembly GCA_963932145.1 of Acanthosepion lycidas. Lineage (NCBI taxonomy): Eukaryota > Metazoa > Mollusca > Cephalopoda > Sepiida > Sepiidae > Acanthosepion > Acanthosepion lycidas. The sequence continues at coordinate 68,243,920 of OZ010583.1, forward strand.
CTAGCTACTCGGCCCGTTTAGGATCAAAGTGTAGTATCTGTGCTTTGTGATCATCCGGGCTGGCTTCTGTCGAACTCTCTAATGCAGGGAGGAACTCGGAGGAAGCTTTGCCGAAGGGCAAGGTTTCCTTCGGGGAGGTAGACAGGAACTGAGCCCGTCCAGGCGGGTTCAAAGGTCATATTTTTGGCTGAGCCTACGGGCTCGCGGGCTACCCACATTAAACCGGCCTTGTGCCACATTTAATCCTCGTGGGTCGGTTAATAAATACTAGCTACTCGGCCCGTTTAGGATCAAAGTGTAGTATCTGTGCTTTGTGATCATCCGGGCTGGCTTCTGTCGAACTCCCTAATGCAGGGAGGAACTCGGAGGAAGCTTTGCCGAAGGGCAAGGTTTCCTTCGGGGAGGTAGACAGGACCTGAACCCGTCCAGGCGGGTTCAAAGGTCATATTTTTGGCCGAGCCTACGGGCTCGCGGGCAACCCACATTAAACCGGCCTTGTGCCACATTTAATCCTCGTCGGTGGATTAATAAATACTAGCTAGGATCAAAGTGTAGTATCTGTGCTTTGTGATCATGCGGGCTGGCTTCTGTCGAACTCCCTAATGCAGGGAGGATCTCGGAGGAAGCTTTGCCGAAGGGCAAGGTTTCCTTCGGGGAGGTAGACAGGACCTGAACCCGTCCAGCCGGGTTCAAAGGTCATATATTTGGCCGAGCCTACGGGCTCGCGGGCAACCCACATTAAACCGGCCTTGTGCCACATTTAATCCTCGTGGGTGGGTTAATAAATACAAGCTACTCGGCCCGTTTAGGATCAAAGTGTAGTATCTGTGCTTTGTGATCATCCGGGCTGGCTTCTGTCGAACTCTCTAATGCAGGGAGGAACTCGGAGGAAGCTTTGCCGAAGGGCAAGGTTTCCTTCGGGGAGGTAGACAGGACCTGAACCCGTCCAGGCGGGTTCAAAGGTCATATTTTTGGCCGAGCCTACGGGCTCGCGGGCTACCCACATTAAACCGGCCTTGTGCCACATTTAATCCTCGTTGGTCGGTTAATAAATACTAGCTACTCGGCCCGTTTAGGATCAAAGTGTAGTATCTGTGCTTTGTGATCATCCGGGCTGGCTTCTGTCGAACTCCCTAATGCAGGGAGGAACTCGGAGGAAGCGTTGCCGAAGGGCAAGGTTTCCTTCGGGGAGGTAGACAGGACCTGAACCCGTCAAGGCGGGTTCAAAGGTCATATTTTTGGCCGAGCCTACGGGCTCGCGGGCTACCCACATTAAACCGGCTTTGTGCCACATTTAATCCTCGTGGGTGGATTAATAAATTCTAGCTAGGATCAAAGTGTAGTATCTGTGCTTTGTGATCATGCGGGCTGGCTTCTGTCGAACTCCCTAATGCAGGGAGGAACTCGGAGGAAGCTTTGCCGAAGGGCAAGGTTTCCTTCGGGGAGGTAGACAAGACCTAAACCCGTCCAGGCGGGTTCAAAGGTCATATATTTGGCCGAGCCTACGGGCTCGCGGGCAACCCACATTAAACCGGCCTTGTGCCACATTTAATCCTCGTGGGTGGGTTAATAAATACAAGCTACTCGGCCCGTTTAGGATCAAAGTGTAGTATCTGTGCTTTGTGATCATCCGGGCTGGCTTCTGTCGAACTCTCTAATGCAGGGAGGAACTCGGAGGAAGCTTTGCCGAAGGGCAAGGTTTCCTTCGGGGAGGTAGACAGGACCTGAACCCGTCCAGGCGCGTTCAAAGGTCATATTTTTGGCCGAGCCTACGGGCTCGCGGGCTACCCACATTAAACCGGCCTTGTGCCACATTTAATCCTCGTGGGTGGATTAATAAATACTAGCTACTCGGCCCGTTTAGGATCAAAGTGTAGTATCTGTGCTTTGTGATCATCCGGGCTGGCTTCTGTCGAACTCCCTAATGCAGGGAGGAACTCGGAGGAAGCTTTGCCGAAGGGCAAGGTTTCCTTCGGGGAGGTAGACAGGACCTGAACCCGTCAAGGCGGGTTCAAAGGTCATATTTTCGGCCGAGCCTACGGGCTCGCGGGCTACCCACATTAAACCGGCCTTGTGCCACATTTAATCCTCGTGGGTGGATTAATAAATACTAGCTAGGATCAAAGTGTAGTATCTGTGCTTTGTGATCATGCGGGCTGGCTTCTGTCGAACTCCCTAATGCAGGGAGGAACTCGGAGGAAGCTTTGCCGAAGGGCAAGGTTTCCTTCGGGGAGGTAGACAGGACCTAAACCCGTCCAGGCGGGTTCAAAGGTCATATATTTGGCCGAGCCTACGGGCTCGCGGGCAACCCACATTAAACCGGCCTTGTGCCACATTTAATCCTCGTGGGTGGGTTAATAAATACAAGCTACTCGGCCCGTTTAGGATCAAAGTGTAGTATCTGTGCTTTGTGATCATCCGGGCTGGCTTCTGTCGAACTCTCTAATGCAGGAAGGAACTCGGAGGAAGCATTGCCGAAGGGCAAGGTTTCCTTCGGGGAGGTAGACAGGACCTGAACCCGTCCAGGCGGGTTCAAAGGTCATATTTTTGGCCGAGCCTACGGGCTCGCGGGCAACCCACATTAAACCGGCCTTGGGCCACATTTAATCCTCGTGGGTGGGTTAATAAATACTAGCTACTCGGCCCGTTTAGGATCAAAGTGTAGTATCTGTGCTTTGTGGTCATCCGGGCTGGCTTCTGTCGAACTCTCTAATGCAGGGAGGAACTCGGAGGAAGCTTTGCCGAAGGGCAAGGTTTCCTTCGGGGAGGTAGACAGGACCTGAACCCGTCCAGGCGGGTTCAAAGGTCATATTTTTGGCCGAGCCTACGGGCTCGCGGGCTACCCACATTAAACCGGCCTTGTGCCACATTTAATCCTCGTTGGTCGGTTAATAAATACTAGCTACTCGGCCCGTTTAGGATCAAAGTGTAGTATCTGTGCTTTGTGATCATCCGGGCTGGCTTCTGTCGAACTCCCTAATGCAGGGAGGAACTCGGAGGAAGCTTTGCCGAAGGGCAAGGTTTCCTTCGGGGAGGTAGACAGGACCTGAACCCGTCAAGGCGGGTTCAAAGGTCATATTTTTGGCCGAGCCTACGGGCTCGCGTGCTACCCACATTAAACCGGCTTTGTGCCACATTTAATCCTCGTGGGTGGATTAATAAATACTAGCTAGGATCAAAGTGTAGTATCTGTGCTTTGTGATCATGCGGGCTGGCTTCTGTCGAACTCCCTAATGCAGGGAGGAACTCGGAGGAAGCTTTGCCGAAGGGCAAGGTTTCCTTCGGGGAGGTAGACAGGACCTAAACCCGTCCAGGCGGGTTCAAAGGTCATATATTTGGCCGAGCCTACGGGCTCGCGGGCAACCCTCATTAAACCGGCCTTGTGCCACATTTAATCCTCGTGGGTGGGTTAATAAATACAAGCTACTCGGCCCGTTTAGGATCAAAGTGTAGTATCTGTGCTTTGTGATCATCCGGGCTGGCTTCTGTCGAACTCTCTAATGCAGGGAGGAACTCGGAGGAAGCTTTGCCGAAGGGCAAGGTTTCCTTCGGGGAGGTAGACAGGACCTGAACCCGTCCAGGCGCGTTCAAAGGTCATATTTTTGGCCGAGCCTACGGGCTCGCGGGCTACCCACATTAAACCGGCCTTGTGCCACATTTAATCCTCGTGGGTGGATTAATAAATACTAGCTACTCGGCCCGTTTAGGATCAAAGTGTAGTATCTGTGCTTTGTGATCATCCGGGCTGGCTTCTGTCGAACTCTCTAATGCAGGGAGGAACTCGGAGGAAGCTTTGCCGAAGGGCAAGGTTTCCTTCGGGGAGGTAGACAGGAACTGAGCCCGTCCAGGCGGGTTCAAAGGTCATATTTTTGGCCGAGCCTACGGGCTCGCGGGCTACCCACATTAAACCGGCCTTGTGCCACATTTAATCCTCGTGGGTCGGTTAATAAATACTAGCTACTCGGCCCGTTTAGGATCAAAGTGTAGTATCTGTGCTTTGTGATCATCCGGGCTGGCTTCTGTCGAACTCCCTAATGCAGGGAGGAACTCGGAGGAAGCTTTGCCGAAGGGCAAGGTTTCCTTCGGGGAGGTAGACAGGACCTGAACCCGTCCAGGCGGGTTCAAAGGTCATATTTTTGGCCGAGCCTACGGGCTCGCGGGCAACCCACATTAAACCGGCCTTGTGCCACATTTAATCCTCGTCGGTGGATTAATAAATACTAGCTAGGATCAAAGTGTAGTATCTGTGCTTTGTGATCATGCGGGCTGGCTTCTGTCGAACTCCCTAATGCAGGGAGGATCTCGGAGGAAGCTTTGCCGAAGGGCAAGGTTTCCTTCGGGGAGGTAGACAGGACCTAAACCCGTCCAGCCGGGTTCAAAGGTCATATATTTGGCCGAGCCTACGGGCTCGCGGGCAACCCACATTAAACCGGCCTTGTGCCACATTTAATCCTCGTGGGTGGGTTAATAAATACAAGCTACTCGGCCCGTTTAGGATCAAAGTGTAGTATCTGTGCTTTGTGATCATCCGGGCTGGCTTCTGTCGAACTCTCTAATGCAGGGAGGAACTCGGAGGAAGCTTTGCCGAAGGGCAAGGTTTCCTTCGGGGAGGTAGACAGGACCTGAACCCGTCCAGGCGGGTTCAAAGGTCATATTTTTGGCCGAGCCTACGGGCTCGCGGGCTACCCACATTAAACCGGCCTTGTGCCACATTTAATCCTCGTTGGTCGGTTAATAAATACTAGCTACTCGGCCCGTTTAGGATCAAAGTGTAGTATCTGTGCTTTGTGATCATCCGGGCTGGCTTCTGTCGAACTCCCTAATGCAGGGAGGAACTCGGAGGAAGCGTTGCCGAAGGGCAAGGTTTCCTTCGGGGAGGTAGACAGGACCTGAACCCGTCAAGGCGGGTTCAAAGGTCATATTTTTGGCCGAGCCTACGGGCTCGCGGGCTACCCACATTAAACCGGCTTTGTGCCACATTTAATCCTCGTGGGTGGATTAATAAATACTAGCTAGGATCAAAGTGTAGTATCTGTGCTTTGTGATCATGCGGGCTGGCTTCTGTCGAACTCCCTAATGCAGGGAGGAACTCGGAGGAAGCTTTGCCGAAGGGCAAGGTTTCCTTCGGGGAGGTAGACAAGACCTAAACCCGTCCAGGCGGGTTCAAAGGTCATATATTTGGCCGAGCCTACGGGCTCGCGGGCAACCCACATTAAACCGGCCTTGTGCCACATTTAATCCTCGTGGGTGGGTTAATAAATACAAGCTACTCGGCCCGTTTAGGATCAAAGTGTAGTATCTGTGCTTTGTGATCATCCGGGCTGGCTTCTGTCGAACTCTCTAATGCAGGGAGGAACTCGGAGGAAGCTTTGCCGAAGGGCAAGGTTTCCTTCGGGGAGGTAGACAGGACCTGAACCCGTCCAGGCGCGTTCAAAGGTCATATTTTTGGCCGAGCCTACGGGCTCGCGGGCTACCCACATTAAACCGGCCTTGTGCCACATTTAATCCTCGTGGGTGGATTAATAAATACTAGCTACTCGGCCCGTTTAGGATCAAAGTGTAGTATCTGTGCTTTGTGATCATCCGGGCTGGCTTCTGTCGAACTCCCTAATGCAGGGAGGAACTCGGAGGAAGCTTTGCCGAAGGGCAAGGTTTCCTTCGGGGAGGTAGACAGGACCTGAACCCGTCAAGGCGGGTTCAAAGGTCATATTTTTGGCCGAGCCTACGGGCTCGCGGGCTACCCACATTAAACCGGCCTTGTGCCACATTTAATCCTCGTGGGTGGATTAATAAATACTAGCTAGGATCAAAGTGTAGTATCTGTGCTTTGTGATCATGCGGGCTGGCTTCTGTCGAACTCCCTAATGCAGGGAGGAACTCGGAGGAAGCTTTGCCGAAGGGCAAGGTTTCCTTCGGGGAGGTAGACAGGACCTAAACCCGTCCAGGCGGGTTCAAAGGTCATATATTTGGCCGAGCCTACGGGCTCGCGGGCAACCCACATTAAACCGGCCTTGTGCCACATTTAATCCTCGTGGGTGGGTTAATAAATACAAGCTACTCGGCCCGTTTAGGATCAAAGTGTAGTATCTGTGCTTTGTGATCATCCGGGCTGGCTTCTGTCGAACTCTCTAATGCAGGGAGGAACTCGGAGGAAGCATTGCCGAAGGGCAAGGTTTCCTTCGGGGAGGTAGACAGGACCTGAACCCGTCCAGGCGGGTTCAAAGGTCATATTTTTGGCCGAGCCTACGGGCTCGCGGGCAACCCACATTAAACCGGCCTTGGGCCACATTTAATCCTCGTGGGTGGGTTAATAAATACTAGCTACTCGGCCCGTTTAGGATCAAAGTGTAGTATCTGTGCTTTGTGGTCATCCGGGCTGGCTTCTGTCGAACTCTCTAATGCAGGGAGGAACTCGGAGGAAGCTTTGCCGAAGGGCAAGGTTTCCTTCGGGGAGGTAGACAGGACCTGAACCCGTCCAGGCGGGTTCAAAGGTCATATTTTTGGCCGAGCCTACGGGCTCGCGGGCTACCCACATTAAACCGGCCTTGTGCCACATTTAATCCTCGTTGGTCGGTTAATAAATACTAGCTACTCGCCCCGTTTAGGATCAAAGTGTAGTATCTGTGCTTTGTGATCATCCGGGCTGGCTTCTGTCGAACTCCCTAATGCAGGGAGGAACTCGGAGGAAGCTTTGCCGAAGGGCAAGGTTTCCTTCGGGGAGGTAGACAGGACCTGAACCCGTCAAGGCGGGTTCAAAGGTCATATTTTTGGCCGAGCCTACGGGCTCGCGGGCTACCCACATTAAACAGGCTTTGTGCCACATTTAATCCTCGTGGGTGGATTAATAAATACTAGCTAGGATCAAAGTGTAGTATCTGTGCTTTGTGATCATGCGGGCTGGCTTCTGTCGAACTCCCTAATGCAGGGAGGAACTCGGAGGAAGCTTTGCCGAAGGGCAAGGTTTCCTTCGGGGAGGTAGACAGGACCTAAACCCGTCCAGGCGGGTTCAAAGGTCATATATTTGGCCGAGCCTACGGGCTCGCGGGCAACCCACATTAAACCGGCCTTGTGCCACATTTAATCCTCGTGGGTGGGTTAATAAATACAAGCTACTCGGCCCGTTTAGGATCAAAGTGTAGTATCTGTGCTTTGTGATCATCCGGGCTGGCTTCTGTCGAACTCTCTAATGCAGGGAGGAACTCGGAGGAAGCTTTGCCGAAGGGCAAGGTTTCCTTCGGGGAGGTAGACAGGACCTGAACCCGTCCAGGCGCGTTCAAAGGTCATATTTTTGGCCGAGCCTACGGGCTCGCGGGCTACCCACATTAAACCGGCCTTGTGCCACATTTAATCCTCGTGGGTGGATTAATAAATACTAGCTACTCGGCCCGTTTAGGATCAAAGTGTAGTATCTGTGCTTTGTGGTCATCCGGGCTGGCTTCTGTCGAACTCTCTAATGCAGGGAGGAACTCGGAGGAAGCTTTGCCGAAGGGCAAGGTTTCCTTCGGGGAGGTAGACAGGACCTGAACCCGTCCAGGCGGGTTCAAAGGTCATATTTTTGGCCGAGCCTACGGGCTCGCGGGCTACCCACATTAAACCGGCCTTGTGCCACATTTAATCCTCGTTGGTCGGTTAATAAATACTAGCTACTCGGCCCGTTTAGGATCAAAGTGTAGTATCTGTGCTTTGTGATCATCCGGGCTGGCTTCTGTCGAACTCCCTAATGCAGGGAGGAACTCGGAGGAAGCTTTGCCGAAGGGCAAGGTTTCCTTCGGGGAGGTAGACAGGACCTGAACCCGTCAAGGCGGGTTCAAAGGTCATATTTTTGGCCGAGCCTACGGGCTCGCGGGCTACCCACATTAAACCGGCTTTGTGCCACATTTAATCCTCGTGGGTGGATTAATAAATACTAGCTAGGATCAAAGTGTAGTATCTGTGCTTTGTGATCATGCGGGCTGGCTTCTGTCGAACTCCCTAATGCAGGGAGGAACTCGGAGGAAGCTTTGCCGAAGGGCAAGGTTTCCTTCGGGGAGGTAGACAGGACCTAAACCCGTCCAGGCGGGTTCAAAGGTCATATATTTGGCCGAGCCTACGGGCTCGCGGGCAACCCACATTAAACCGGCCTTGTGCCACATTTAATCCTCGTGGGTGGGTTAATAAATACAAGCTACTCGGCCCGTTTAGGATCAAAGTGTAGTATCTGTGCTTTGTGATCATCCGGGCTGGCTTCTGTCGAACTCTCTAATGCAGGGAGGAACTCGGAGGAAGCTTTGCCGAAGGGCAAGGTTTCCTTCGGGGAGGTAGACAGGAACTGAGCCCGTCCAGGCGGGTTCAAAGGTCATATTTTTGGCCGAGCCTACGGGCTCGCGGGCTACCCACATTAAACCGGCCTTGTGCCACATTTAATCCTCGTGGGTCGGTTAATAAATACTAGCTACTCGGCCCGTTTAGGATCAAAGTGTAGTATCTGTGCTTTGTGATCATCCGGGCTGGCTTCTGTCGAACTCCCTAATGCAGGGAGGAACTCGGAGGAAGCTTTGCCGAAGGGCAAGGTTTCCTTCGGGGAGGTAGACAGGACCTGAACCCGTCCAGGCGGGTTCAAAGGTCATATTTTTGGCCGAGCCTACGGGCTCGCGGGCAACCCACATTAAACCGGCCTTGTGCCACATTTAATCCTCGTCGGTGGATTAATAAATACTAGCTAGGATCAAAGTGTAGTATCTGTGCTTTGTGATCATGCGGGCTGGCTTCTGTCGAACTCCCTAATGCAGGGAGGATCTCGGAGGAAGCTTTGCCGAAGGGCAAGGTTTCCTTCGGGGAGGTAGACAGGACCTAAACCCGTCCAGCCGGGTTCAAAGGTCATATATTTGGCCGAGCCTACGGGCTCGCGGGCAACCCACATTAAACCGGCCTTGTGCCACATTTAATCCTCGTGGGTGGGTTAATAAATACAAGCTACTCGGCACGTTTAGGATCAAAGTGTAGTATCTGTGCTTTGTGATCATCCGGGCTGGCTTCTGTCGAACTCTCTAATGCAGGGAGGAACTCGGAGGAAGCTTTGCCGAAGGGCAAGGTTTCCTTCGGGGAGGTAGACAGGACCTGAACCCGTCCAGGCGCGTTCAAAGGTCATATTTTTGGCCGAGCCTACGGGCTCGCGGGCTACCCACATTAAACCGGCCTTGTGCCACATTTAATCCTCGTGGGTGGATTAATAAATACTAGCTACTCGGCCCGTTTAGGATCAAAGTGTAGTATCTGTGCTTTGTGATCATCCGGGCTGGCTTCTGTCGAACTCCCTAATGCAGGGAGGAACTCGGAGGAAGCTTTGCCGAAGGGCAAGGTTTCCTTCGGGGAGGTAGACAGGACCTGAGCCCGTCCAGGCGGGTTCAAAGGTCATATTTTTGGCCGAGCCTACGGGCTCGCGGGCTACCCACATTAAACCGGCCTTGTGCCACATTTAATCCTCGTGGGTCGGTTAATAAATACTAGCTACTCGGCCCGTTTAGGATCAAAGTGTAGTATCTGTGCTTTGTGATCATCCGGGCTGGCTTCTGTCGAACTCCCTAATGCAGGGAGGAACTCGGAGGAAGCTTTGCCGAAGGGCAAGTTTTCCTTCGGGGAGGTAGACAGGACCTGAACCCGTCCAGGCGGGTTCAAAGGTCATATTTTTGGCCGAGCCTACGGGCTCGCGGGCTACCCACATTAAACCGGCCTTGTGCCACATTTAATCCTCGTGGGTCGGTTAATAAATACTAGCTACTCGGCCCGTTTAGGATCAAAGTGTAGTATCTGTGCTTTGTGATCATCCGGGCTGGCTTCTGTCGAACTCCCTAATGCAGGGAGGAACTCGGAGGAAGCTTTGCCGAAGGGCAAGGTTTCCTTCGGGGAGGTAGACAGGTCCTGAACCCGTCCAGGCGGGTTCAAAGGTCATATTTTTGGCCGAGCCTACGGGCTCGCGGGCAACCCACATTAAACCGGCCTTGTGCCACATTTAATCCTCGTCGGTGGATTAATAAATATTAGCTAGGATCAAAGTGTAGTATCTGTGCTTTGTGATCATGCGGGCTGGCTTCTGTCGAACTCCCTAATGCAGGGAGGAACTCGGAGGAAGCTTTGCCGAAGGGCAAGGTTTCCTTCGGGGAGGTAGACAGGACCTGAACCCGTCCAGGCGGGTTCAAAGGTCATATTTTTGGCCGAGCCGACGGGCTCGCGGGCAACCCACATTAAACCGGCCTTGTGCCACATTTAATCCTCGTGGGTGGGTTAATAAATACAAGCTACTTGGCCCGTTTAGGATCAAAGTGTAGTATCTGTGCTTTGTGATCATCCGGGCTGGCTTCTGTCGAACTCTCTAATGCTAGGAAGAACTCGGAGGAAGCTTTGCCGAAGGGCAAGGTTTCCTTCGGGGAGGTAGACAGGACCTGAACCCGTCCAGGCGCGTTCAAATGTCATATTTTTGGCCGAGCCTACGGGCTCGCGGGCTACCCACATTAAACCGGCCTTGTGCCACATTTAATCCTCGTGGGTCGGTTAATAAATACTAGCTACTCGGCCCGTTTAGGATCAAAGTGTAGTATCTGTGCTTTGTGATCATCCGGGCTGGCTTCTGTCGAACTCTCTAATGCAGGGAGGAACTCGGAGGAAGCTTTGCCGAAGGGCAAGGTTTCCTTCGGGGAGGTAGACAGGACCTGAACCCGTCCAGGCGGGTTCAAAGGTCATATTTTTGGCCGAGCCTACGGGCTCGCGGGCAACCCACATTAAACCGGCCTTGTGCCCCATTTAATCCTCGTCGGTGGATTAATAAATACTAGCTAGGATCAAAGTGTAGTATCTGTGCTTTGTGATCATGCGGCCTGTCTTCTGTCGAACTCCCTAATGCAGGGAGGAACTCGGAGGAAGCTTTGCCGAAGGGCAAGTTTTCCTTCGGGGAGGTAGACAGGACCTAAACCCGTCCAGGCGGGTTCAAAGGTCATATATTTGGCCGAGCCTACGGGCTCGCGGGCAACCCACATTAAACCGGCCTTGTGCCACATTTAATCCTCGTGGGTGGGTTAATAAATACAAGCTACTCGGCCCGTTTAGGATCAAAGTGTAGTATCTGTGCTTTGTGATCATCCGGGCTGGCTTCTGTCGAACTCTCTAATGCAGGGAGGAACTCGGAGGAAGCTTTGCCGAAGGGCAAGGTTTCCTTCGGGGAGGTAGACAGGAACTGAGCCCGTCCAGGCGGGTTCAAAGGTCATATTTTTGGCCGAGCCTACGGGCTCGCGGGCTACCCACATTAAACCGGCCTTGTGCCACATTTAATCCTCGTTGGTCGGTTAATAAATACTAGCTACTCGGCCCGTTTAGGATCAAAGTGTAGTATCTGTGCTTTGTGATCATCCGGGCTGGCTTCTGTCGAACTCCCTAATGCAGGGAGGAACTCGGAGGAAGCTTTGCCGAAGGGCAAGGTTTCCTTCGGGGAGGTAGACAGGACCTGAACCCGTCAAGGCGGGTTCAAAGGTCATATTTTTGGCCGAGCCTACGGGCTCGCGGGCTACCCACATTAAACCGGCCTTGTGCCACATTTAATCCTCGTGGGTGGATTAATAAATACTAGCTAGGATCAAAGTGTAGTATCTGTGCTTTGTGATCATGCGGGCTGGCTTCTGTCGAACTCCCTAATGCAGGGAGGAACTCGGAGGAAGCTTTGCCGAAGGGCAAGGTTTCCTTCGGGGAGGTAGACAGGACCTAAACCCGTCCAGGCGGGTTCAAAGGTCATATATTTGGCCGAGCCTACGGGCTCGCGGGCAACCCACATTAAACCGGCCTTGTGCCACATTTAATCCTCGTGGGTGGGTTAATAAATACAAGCTACTCGGCCCGTTTAGGATCAAAGTGTAGTATCTGTGCTTTGTGATCATCCGGGCTGGCTTCTGTCGAACTCTCTAATGCAGGGAGGAACTCGGAAGAAGCATTGCCGAAGGGCAAGGTTTCCTTCGGGGAGGTAGACAGGACCTGAACCCGTCCAGGCGGGTTCAAAGGTCATATTTTTGGCCGAGCCTACGGGCTCGCGGGCAACCCACATTAAACCGGCCTTGTGCCACATTTAATCCTCGTCGGTGGATTAATAAATACTAGCTACTCGGCCCGTTTAGGATCAAAGTGTAGTATCTGTGCTTTGTGATCATCCGGGCTGGCTTCTGTCGAACTCTCTAATGCAGGGAGGAACTCGGAGGAAGCTTTGCCGAAGGGCAAGGTTTCCTTCGGGGAGGTAGACAGGACCTGAGCCCGTCCAGGCGGGTTCAAAGGTCATATTTTTGGCCGAGCCTACGGGCTCGCGGGCTACCCACATTAAACCGGCCTTGTGCCACATTTAATCCTCGTGGGTCGGTTAATAAATACTAGCTACTCGGCCCGTTTAGGATCAAAGTTTAGTATCTGTGCTTTGTGATCATCCGGGCTGGCTTCTGTCGAACTCCCTAATGCAGGGAGGAACTCGGAGGAAGCTTTGCCGAAGGGCAAGGTTTCCTTCGGGGAGGTAGACAGGACCTGAGCCCGTCCAGGCGGGTTCAAAGGTCATATTTTTGGCCGAGCCTACGGGCTCGCGGGCTACCCACATTTAACCGGCCTTGTGCCACATTTAATCCTCGTGGGTCGGTTAATAAATACTAGCTACTCGGCCCGTTTAGGATCAAAGTGTAGTATCTGTGCTTTGTGATCATCCGGGCTGGCTTCTGTCGAACTCCCTAATGCAGGGAGGAACTCGGAGGAAGCTTTGCCGAAGGGCAAGGTTTCCTTCGGGGAGGTAGACAGGACCTGAACCCGTCCAGGCGGGTTCAAAGTTCATATTTTTGGCCGAGCCTACGGGCTCGCGGGCAACCCACATTAAACCGGCCTTGTGCCACATTTAATCCTCGTGGGTCGGTTAATAAATACTAGCTACTCGGCCCGTTTTGGATCAAAGTGTAGTATCTGTGCTTTGTGATCATCCGGGCTGGCTTCTGTCGAACTCCCTAATGCAGGGAGGAACTCGGAGGAAGCTTTGCCGAAGGGCAAGGTTTCCTTCGGGGAGGTAGACAGGACCTGAACCCGTCCAGGCGGGTTCACAGGTCATATTTTTGGCCGAGCCTACGGGCTCGCGGGCAACCCACATTAAACCGGCCTTGTGCCACATTTAATCCTCGTCGGTGGATTAATAAATACTAGCTAGGATCAAAGTGTAGTATCTGTGCTTTGTGATCATGCGGGCTGGCTTCTGTCGAACTCCCTAATGCAGGGAGGAACTCGGAGGAAGCTTTGCCGAAGGGCAAGGTTTCCTTCGGGGAGGTAGACAGGACCTGAACCCGTCCAGGCGGGTTCAAAGGTCATATTTTTGGCCGAGCCGACGGGCTCGCGGGCAACCCACATTAAACCGGCCTTGTGCCACATTTAATCCTCGTGGGTGGGTTAATAAATACAAGCTACTTGGCCCGTTTAGGATCAAAGTGTAGTATCTGTGCTTTGTGATCATCCGGGCTGGCTTCTGTCGAACTCTCTAATGCAGGGAGGAACTCGGAGGAAGCTTTGCCGAAGGGCAAGGTTTCCTTCGGGGAGGTAGACAGGACCTGAACCCGTCCAGGCGCGTTCAAAGGTCATATTTTTGGCCGAGCCTACGGGCTCGCGGGCTACCCACATTAAACCGGCCTTGTGCCACATTTAATCCTCGTGGGTGGATTAATAAATACTAGCTACTCGGCCCGTTTAGGATCAAAGTGTAGTATCTGTGCTTTGTGGTCATCCGGGCTGGCTTCTGTCGAACTCTCTAATGCAGGGAGGAACTCGGAGGAAGCTTTGCCGAAGGGCAAGGTTTCCTTCGGGGAGGTAGACAGGACCTGAACCCGTCCAGGCGGGTTAAAAGGTCATATTTTTGGCCGAGCCTACGGGCTCGCGGGCTACCCACATTAAACCGGCCTTGTGCCACATTTAATCCTCGTTGGTCGGTTAATAAATACTAGCTAGGATCAAAGTGTAGTATCTGTGCTTTGTGATCATGCGGGCTGGCTTCTGTCGAACTCCCTAATGCAGGGAGGAACTCGGAGGAAGCTTTGCCGAAGGGCAAGGTTTCCTTCGGGGAGGTAGACAGGACCTGAACCCGTCCAGGCGGGTTCAAAGGTCATATATTTGGCCGAGCCTACGGGCTCGCGGGCAACCCACATTAAACCGGCCTTGTGCCACATTTAATCCTCGTGGGTGGGTTAATAAATACAAGCTACTCGGCCCGTTTAGGATCAAAGTGTAGTATCTGTGCTTTGTGATCATCCGGGCTGGCTTCTGTCGAACTCTCTAATGCAGGGAGGAACTCGGAGGAAGCATTGCCGAAGGGCAAGGTTTCCTTCGGGGAGGTAGACAGGACCTGAACCCGTCCAGGCGGGTTCAAAGGTCATATTTTTGGCCGAGCCTACGGGCTCGCGGGCAACCCACATTAAACCGGCCTTGGGCCACATTTAATCCTCGTGGGTGGGTTAATAAATACTAGCTACTCGGCCCGTTTAGGATCAAAGTGTAGTATCTGTGCTTTGTGGTCATCCGGGCTGGCTTCTGTCGAACTCTCTAATGCAGGGAGGAACTCGGAGGAAGCTTTGCCGAAGGGCAAGGTTTCCTTCGGGGAGGTAGACAGGACCTGAACCCGTCCAGGCGGGTTCAAAGGTCATATTTTTGGCCGAGCCTACGGGCTCGCGGGCTACCCACATTAAACCGGCCTTGTGCCACATTTAATCCTCGTTGGTCGGTTAATAAATACTAGCTACTCGGCCCGTTTAGGATCAAAGTGTAGTATCTGTGCTTTGTGATCATCCGGGCTGGCTTCTGTCGAACTCCCTAATGCAGGGAGGAACTCGGAGGAAGCTTTGCCGAAGGGCAAGGTTTCCTTCGGGGAGGTAGACAGGACCTGAACCCGTCAAGGCGGGTTCAAAGGTCATATTTTTGGCCGAGCCTACGGGCTCGCGGGCTACCCACATTAAACCGGCCTTGTGCCACATTTAATCCTCGTGGGTGGATTAATAAATACTAGCTACTCGGCCCGTTTAGGATCAAAGTGTAGTATCTGTGCTTTGTGATCATCCGGGCTGGCTTCTGTCGAACTCCCTAATGCAGGGAGGAACTCGGAGGAAGCTTTGCCGAAGGGCAAGTTTTACTTCGGGGAGGTAGACAGGACCTGAACCCGTCCAGGCGGGTTCAAAGGTCATATTTTTGGCCGAGCCTACGGGCTCGCGGGCTACCCACATTAAACCGGCCTTGTGCCACATTTAATCCTCGTGGGTCGGTTAATAAATACTAGCTACTCGGCCCGTTTAGGATCAAAGTGTAGTATCTGTGCTTTGTGATCATCCGGGCTGGCTTCTGTCGAACTCTCTAATGCAGGGAGGAACTCGGAGGAAGCTTTGCCGAAGGGCAAGGTTTCCTTCGGGGAGATAGACAGGACCTGAACCCGTCCAGGCGCGTTCAAAGGTCATATTTTTGGCCGAGCCTACGGGCTCGCGGGCTACCCACATTAAACCGGCCTTGTGCCACATTTAATCCTCGTGGGTGGATTAATAAATACTAGCTACTCGGCCCGTTTAGGATCAAAGTGTAGTATCTGTGCTTTGTGATCATCCGGGCTGGCTTCTGTCGAACTCTCTAATGCAGGGAGGAACTCGGAGGAAGCTTTGCCGAAGGGCAAGGTTTCCTTCGGGGAGGTAGACAGGACCTGAACCCGTCCAGGCGCGTTCAAAGGTCATATTTTTGGCCGAGCCTACGGGCTCGCGGGCAACCCACATTAAACCGGCCTTGTGCCACATTTAATCCTCGTGGGTGGGTTAATAAATACAAGCTACTCGGCCCGTTTAGGATCAAAGTGTAGTATCTGTGCTTTGTGATCATCCGGGCTGGCTTCTGTCGAACTCCCTAATGCAGGGAGGAACTCGGAGGAAGCTTTGCCGAAGGGCAAGGTTTCCTTCGGGGAGGTAGACAGGACCTGAACCCGTCAAGGCGGGTTCAAAGGTCATATTTTTGGCCGAGCCTACGGGCTCGCGGGCAACCCACATTAAACCGGCCTTGTGCCACATTTAATCCTCGTCGGTGGATTAATAAATACTAGCTAGGATCAAAGTGTAGTATCTGTGCTTTGTGATCATCCGGGCTGGCTTCTGTCGAACTCCCTAATGCAGGGAGGAACTCGGAGGAAGCTTTGCCGAAGGGCAAGGTTTCCTTCGGGGAGGTAGACAGGACCTGAACCCGTCCAGGCGGGTTCAAAGGTCATATTTTTGGCCGAGCCGACGGGCTCGCGGGCAACCCACATTAAACCGGCCTTGTGCCACATTTAAACCTCGTGGGTGGGTTAATAAATACAAGCTACTCGGCCCGTTTAGGATCAAAGTGTAGTATCTGTGCTTTGTGATCATCCGGGCTGGCTTCTGTCGAACTCTCTAATGCAGGGAGGAACTCGGAGGAAGCTTTGCCGAAGGGCAAGGTTTCCTTCGGGGAGGTAGACAGGACCTGAACCCGTCCAGGCGCGTTCAAAGGTCATATTTTTGGCCGAGCCTACGGGCTCGCGGGCTACCCACATTAAACCGGCCTTGTGCCACATTTAATCCTCGTGGGTGGATTAATAAATACTAGCTACTCGGCCCGTTTAGGATCAAAGTGTAGTATCTGTGCTTTGTGGTCATCCGGGCTGGCTTCTGTCGAACTCTCTAATGCAGGGAGGAACTCGGAGGAAGCTTTGCCGAAGGGCAAGGTTTCCTTCGGGGAGGTAGACAGGACCTGAACCCGTCCAGGCGGGTTCAAAGGTCATATTTTTGGCCGAGCCTACGGGCTCGCGGGCTACCCACATTAAACCGGCCTTGTGCCACATTTAATCCTAGTGGGTCGGTTAATAAATACTAGCTACTCGTCCCGTTTAGGATCAAAGTGTAGTATCTGTGCTTTGTGATCATCCGGGCTGGCTTCTGTCGAACTCCCTAATGCAGGGAGGAACTCGGAGGAAGCTTTGCCGAAGGGCAAGGTTTCCTTCGGGGAGGTAGACAGGACCTGAACCCGTCCAGGCGGGTTCAAAGGTCATATTTTTGGCCGAGCCTACGGGCTCGCGGGCAACCCACATTAAACCGGCTTTGTGCCACATTTAATCCTCGTGGGTGGGTTAATAAATACAAGCTACTCGGCCCGTTTAGGATCAAAGTGTAGTATCTGTGCTTTGTGATCATCCGGGCTGGCTTCTGTCGAACTCTCTAATGCAGGGAGGAACTCGGAGGAAGCTTTGCCGAAGGGCAAGGTTTCCTTCGGGGAGGTAGACAGGACCTGAACCCGTCCAGGCGCGTTCAAAGGTCATATTTTTGGCCGAGCCTACGGGCTCGCGGGCAACCCACATTAAACCGGCCTTGTGCCACATTTAATCCTCGTGGGTGGGTTAATAAATACAAGCTATTCGGCCCGTTTAGGATCAAAGTGTAGTATCTGTGCTTTGTGATCATCCGGGCTGGCTTCTGTCGAACTCTCTAATGCAGGGAGGAACTCGGAGGAAGCTTTGCCGAAGGGCAAGGTTTCCTTCGGGGAGGTAGACAGGACCTGAACCCGTCCAGGCGCGTTCAAAGGTCATATTTTTGGCCGAGCCTACGGGCTCGCAGGCTACCCACATTAAACCGGCCTTGTGCCACATTTAATCCTCGTGGGTCGGTTAATAAATACTAGCTACTCGGCCCGT
Source organism: Acanthosepion lycidas (assembly GCA_963932145.1). Taxonomy (NCBI): domain Eukaryota; kingdom Metazoa; phylum Mollusca; class Cephalopoda; order Sepiida; family Sepiidae; genus Acanthosepion; species Acanthosepion lycidas. The sequence continues at coordinate 68,261,618 of OZ010583.1, forward strand.
TTAGGATCAAAGTGTAGTATCTGTGCTTTGTGATCATCCGGGCTGTCTTCTGTCGAACTCCCTAATGCAGGGAGGAACTCGGAGGAAGCTTTGCTGAAGGGCAAGGTTTCCTTCGGGGAGGTAGACAGGACCTGAACCCGTCAAGGCGGGTTCAAAGGTCATATTTTTGGCCGAGCCTACGGGCTCGCGGGCTACCCACATTAAACCGGCCTTGTGCCACATTTAATCCTCGTGGGTGGATTAATAAATACTAGCTACGCGGCCTGTTTAGGATCAAAGTGTAGTATCTGTGCTTTGTGATCATCCGGGCTGGCTTCTGTCGAACTCTCTAATGCAGGGAGGAACTCGGAGGAAGCTTTGCCGAAGGGCAAGGTTTCCTTCGGGGAGGTAGACAGGACCTAAACCCGTCCAGGCGGGTTCAAAGGTCATATTTTTGGCCGAGCCTACGGGCTCGCGGGCTACCCACATTAAACCGGCCTTGTGCCACATTTAATCCTCGTGGGTCGGTTAATAAATACTAGCTACTCGGCCCGTTTAGGATCAAAGTGTATTATCTGTGCTTTGTGATCATCCGGGCTGGCTTCTGTCGAACTCCCTAATGCAGGGAGGACTCGGAGGAAGCTTTGCCGAAGGGCAAGGTTTCCTTCGGGGAGGTAGACAGGACCTGAACCCGTCCAGGCGGGTTCAAAGGTCATATTTTTGGCCGAGCCTACGGGCTCGCGGGCTACCCACATTAAACCGGCCTTGTGCCACATTTAATCCTCGTGGATGGATTAATAAATACTAGCTACTCGGCCCGGGGGCCTGGATCAAAGTGTAGTACGCTGCCTTTGTGAGCTTCCGGTGCTTTGTAGAGAGTGTTACTCTTCGGCGCGATCCCGTTTCCGCGGTCGATCCGCCCTGGGAAGTCTATCACATTCTGCCTTGGCCCTGTTTAGGGACTCCGTCTTCGCCAAGTGATACACTTTGGCGCGATCCCGTTTCCGCGGTCGATCCGCGCTGTGAAGTCTATCACATTCTGCCTTGGCCCTGTTTAGGCACTCCGTCTTCGACAAGTGATACGCTTTGGCGCGATCCCGTTTCCGCGGTCGATCCGCCCTGTGAAGTCTATCACATTCTGCCTTGGCCCTGTTTAGGCACTCCGTCTTCGCCAAGTGATACGCTTTGGCGCGATCCCGTTTCCGCGGTCGATCCGCCCTGTGAAGTCTATCACATCCTGCCTTGGTGAAGTTTATCACATCCTGCCTTGGCCCTGTTTAGGGACTCTGCCTTCGCCAAGTGATACACTTTGGTGCGATCCCGTTTCCGCGGTCGATCCGCCGTGTGTTTGGTGCGATCCCGTTTCCGCGGTCGATCCGCCCTGTGAAGTCTATCACTGTTGTCGGTCCGCCCTGTGAAGTCATTATTGTTCTGACTTGGCCCTGTTTAGGGACACCGATCAACCTGCTGCTGTTCCCGTCTATTCTCCCATCCGGCAGTCGACCAGCTACATCCGTTTTGCCGATCAACTCTACATTCGTTATTACCAATACGACCGAAGGCAGCTACCCCTAATCAAAACCAGTCATACCGGACCCGACACCGACTTGAACACGTTTCTTCAGAGTACACTCTTGTACAATTGGCATTAATAAAATCGACATTATTGATTCATAAACCTTCGCCTTTGTCCCCTCATTGTCTTGGCTGTTCACACGTTTCTTCATAAAGCTTGCGGGGGCGACATCCTTATCGGCCCCGCAACAAGCCTATGCTTAGTGACCAAAATATTCGTTCGTACGTTTCAGCAAAAACATCTTTTAAAAAATAATACATGAAAATTTTCTAATCCAAAGTAAATTATCTCTGAATAAAAAACTCTAATCGTAATTTTAATTTACCTTTCTATTCTAACTTTTTAAATTTTAATTTACCTTTCTATTCTAACGGAATATAAACTTTTGTATTGGCTAATCGTCTCTGCATTTCATTCCATTACTGAAGAACGTACACTTCTAGCTAACGTTAGATTTTTATACGTCCGATATTCAATAACTGAGGCCAGCTCAATTGCCAGATGTGCGTAATCATCGTTGGGGAAACAGTGTTAAACAATGGCAAATCAACTTTGAAGCCGGTCTAATATTAGAAAATCTGCACGAATCATGTAACCACAACCTTTTTTATAAGAAGCAAAAGCGAGGCACGCTGAGATACCAACACACAGTTCGTAAGTGGCAGAAGAAAAATGTAAATTTTTCGAAAAATTATTGATTCCACATATTTAAGATATCTAGTGGCAAAAAAATTGCAAACTATAAACAAAAATACTAGTTAGAAATAAAGAAAATTTTAAATATAATTCTAAATAGTTACACGCATCGTCGAAATTTCTATCCAAAACGACAAAAAGATGTTGAAATACAGAGAAAGTGGGGGGGGAGAAGCGAGAAAGTGAGAAAAATTCAGTCGGCTAAGATATAAAGATAGTTGCTCCTTTTTCTGATGCTTTGTTTTAACATGTTCAAGTTTAGTATTACTATGTGTGGAATTTGGAGAAAAGGAAAGGAGAGTTACGTCAACAACTTCCGCATGGCTACATCTACTGTTAAGAATTGGTGTTTTATGAGCCATTTACTGAAAATGCCAGGCGTTAACATGCAGCTATTTTATTAACATTTTTTACATTCTTTAGTCATTATTATTATTATCATCATCATCATCATCATCATCATCATCATCATCATCATCATCATCATTATTATCTTCATAACTATTGTGCTTATTACCGAGAATCGAGGAACAGCAAGTTTAATCATACCTCTCAGTTACATCTACCACAACAGCACCTAATTTGTATCATATCAGCCCTTCGTTGGACTTCTAGTCCCTGTATTTTCGCTGCTAGCTCCTTCAGACCGATTTGCAATCATCAATTATTACGGACACGATTTTTACACTCATTTTTAGTTCTCCATTTCTCTGACTGTCTTGCTATTTTTCACTCCCACCTACAACATGGTTAACTAAAAGTACGACATTGACGATTTAACCTCTTGTCTGTGTTCACAACAACTAGGCTGAGGTTTTTTTTGTTGTTGTCCTTTTTACATGAATGAAGTAGTCGGGCCAGGCTACAAACAGTTCGAGACTCTGGGCGTTCATCTGCCACCATTCCCTGTATTTTTGTCGTTATTTCAGCGCTATAGTTACCTGACTGGCGAGTGACCTGAATAATCTTTCTATCACCTTAAACTGTTATCTTGGGATAATTTATTAACCATGAAAATCAATTTATGATTTAATAACGCAAATTATTTATATTTGATATATTGCAAATAAAATACGGGACTATGTTAATGAGTTCACCGAATTTATTTATTTTGCACAACAAATATTTACTTTTTATCTTCTTCCTTCCTTGTCAATGTCCTTAATTCAGTGGTGAAAATTAATCATATAGATCAAGCATTATACTGTGAAAATTTCAGATCTAAATTTCGCTAAATCCGGCTACGGATTTAATGATCCAACCTCATTGAAATAATTTTTAAATGAATTCATGTAACGCTGTCACTATTCACATTCATGTAAGTGCAATTTCTTCCGTTGGAGAAAGATTAAAATTATAAAAGCAACAGTTTAATATATATTTTGAAGACGTTTGCAAAATGTAATGATTATATGATTATTACACAGATAAAATTGAGAAAAGAAAAAAACGAATATTTTATGATTCAAAATGCAAATAATTTATCTATTTTCCTGACCTTATTTTATGTTTATTTGTTTTTGTTACTGGCATTTTCTCAGATATTGTTTGAGCGGATATGTATATAATTCTAAAATAGCTGATGTGTCTGTCATTTACAAGATAACTTCAACTAAATATTTCTGTTGCTTTATATAATTACTTCAGATAGTAGTCATCATGCAAGTTGAGAGATTATTTTAGATAATATGTATTGTCTTTTCCCAATCATAAATTAGAATATTTTATACCTTAATATTTACAAAGATGGACAAGAGATAACATTTTTATTGGAAACATTTTATTTGATTGCCAATAATTGTAAACTAAAAAAAATTATTACTAATTAAAATTATTATAGAAATGGTTGACTGCGATTTACTCATTTCTCTCCGGTTATCAGTTTCCAGATTTTTCTTTCAGTTCAAATGGCCAATCTGTTTGAAAAACCAATTTCTGAAGTAAGTAACGCGTGCAAAAATACTATAACCTTCTCTGCAGGTCCAGCCATACGACACAATGCCGGCTAGAACTTGTTGACCATCAACAGCACTGATACACGTCAGTGGGCCGCCAGAGTCTCCCTACGAATGAAAAAATAAGTATTTTATTTAAAAACGGGTCAAGTGAGGAATTGGCAAGATAACTCCACCTAATAATTTTAAACATACATTTTGACAGTCTTTATGTGTGTAAAATAGTTTAATTTTTACCCTGTACAAGGCCCTGGTGCCAATCGAAGTACAGGGTTACAGGGTATGAGGCACATATTATGTGTGAAGATAACAGTTAACCCTAGACTTGAAGAGGTTTAAAATTGTAGTGACCGGGGAATCATCCACTCGGGAGTCGGTTCTACAAAGAAGAATCTGCTCGAGTAGGACTTAAATCCCACCAATGGAATACAAAAGTGGTCCGCTACAAAATGCATGGCGGGTTTTAGCCGTGAAAGTTAGAACTGGTGGAACTAATGAATGTAATTCGTCTGAACACTTTCCATGGAACTAGCAATAGGGCAGCGAGAAATTTGCGATGAGTCATAAGCAAGATATAACCATTAAATGAGAAACAGCCATAAAAAAAACAAAGCAAGATATCGTAAAGTTATCGAGTAATGGCGACATAACGCTGGAAATTGTGAAAAAGTTGAAAAGAAATCAGAGAAAACTCAATAAGAAAAAAATGGCAAGTAAAAATAAGAAAAATGAATTTAATAATGTCAAAAGAATGATTTTAAAAAATTAAATGGGTAATAAACAATAAAAATAAATTGAACCAATAAAAAAATATTTCAAGAAATTTGTCCTCCGAAGGTAAACAAAGAGAAAAGATGCAAAATATTAAGAAGCAAACAAACTAAAACCTTTAAATAAGCATTACAATTATAAACGCATGAGTTGAACCAAGAAGTACATGAAAACTGATTTCTCAACAGAATTATTTAGGGATGAATGTAGACCTACATTAACTGGACCTGATGTCATGACTAGAGGACGAGTTCTTCATAAAAAAATCAACCAACATGACTGAGAAGTGGGAGGTAATGTTTGGAGACAGTATTATAGGTATTAAAATTATAGATCGTATCCAAATTGATGATGATGTCAAGATAAATGCAGAGAATTATTGTAAATATTAAAGGAGCCATTTTTGTGTGGTACAATCCACACCAGAATCTTTAAGCTAAGGTAAGACAAAGCACCTTCACATTCGTCAAAATTGACTCTTACCAACTTTGTCAAAAATAGTTTCAAAGAACCAAATTAATAGAATGGTCTCTTCAGATATTTATACAGTAGAAAACATGTGATCCAGAAGTGTATATTAGAATGGATAACAATACTCAGGCAAGGAAATTATCTGAGAAACAATAAAAACTGCTATAATATTAAAACAGTATAATACTTTGCATAAATAATTGTATAAAAGGTTGTAAAATGTCTAGGCGTCCATAGAAATATTAAATTCTTCAGGTATATTAATTATATATATATATATATATATATATATATATATATATATTATAATATTTTTATTATAATAAATTACAATAAAAAACATTTTACATCGCTACACAAAAACTTTTATGTTTTGGTACTAAGATGGTACCTCATCAGGCGATGGTAGTTTACTAATGATAAAAATGATTTATTAGGGAAATGTAAAAAAAAAATAATTACTTCTTTTCGTAAGTTAAAGCGGGGGTATAAGGTCAGCATTAAAAATATACTTATGGGTATGTGTAGATTAACCAATGGACGTCACGTCTGCGCTAACATAAAAATAAGGTCAGAGTGTGAAGTTGGGTGGGTTATTATTGCATGTCATGAAAACCAATGCTTAGACATTTCATTCAACAATGCTAAGGAACAATTACTGCGACAAATGTAATATTGGTGTATCTAAGTATGATTTGGCAATTTGTTGAAGTAGACATAAATTAATCAGAAACGGAATTTTTAAAAAAATTATTCTGACCTTATTTTTATATATCAGCGTGGACGTGACGTTCATTGGTTAATCTAGACATACCCATAAGTATATATCTAGTCCTGGTCTAATACCCCATTTAACTTACGAAAAGAGGCAATGATTTGTTTTTTTAAATTTCCGTAATAATTCATTTTTACCATTAGTTATCTACCATCGCCTGATGAGGTACCATCTTAGTACCAAAACATAAAATATATATGTGTGTGTGTGTGTGTATGTGTGTGTGTGTGTGTACGTTTTGGGGATTTATTTATAAAGAAAAATTATGTTACTCTTTGTTTGCGCAATGAAACGTGACAACCCAAAAACAAGATATCAATAATTTTAATAAGTATATATATAAGCTGAAACTCTTGATATATCATACATATAAATATATACTGAAGATTCTAGCTCACAAGTTGATTAATACAAAATTTATTGCGTAAACATTGATTTGCATAAATATATTTGAATTGGATAATCTATATCTATACAATACTTCGCATAGTTTACAAAGACACTGCATACTAGTAAATAGTAATAAAAAACACTCCTTTTGTCATTACACTACTATTATCTCTTTACACTTAAGACGGACCATTTGTTATAATGTGCAGTTAGAGCATTCCAATCATGATTATTTTTAGAGGAATTGCAATGAAGATGGAAAACACCGAAATAGTCAAGAATCACTAAAAAAAAAGTCAATGTTTTATTGGTATAGATATGATGAGCGTAAGAATTTAATGTTTGATTTTGTTTGAATGAAATATTTCAAATTTCTATATTCGATTCGAAATGGGACAGAAACAAAGACATTTGTAAAATTATAAAATAAGCCACCAGATCGTCACAAAAAAAAAACGCATATAAATCGAAATATGCACATGAGAAATACAAAGTCGATTTATTTATAAAGCATGAAAAATATGATATGATATCATATTTATCAGTTATAAATGATTCATTGCTCAGCTTTCTTTTATGTGAATAATTTTACCTTGCACGCGGATCGTCCTTTAAATTTGGCATCTCCAGCACATAGATGTTGCTTCTGTATATGATTGGCATAACTCTGACATCGTTTATGACTCATAATCGGCACAGTTGCACGAATTAGGACATCAGAATGCTGACCATAAGCTACAGAAGAAAAAAAGAAGACAAATTATAAATTGTAGTGTGTTTCACATTAAATATTTGACCTGTTTCTTACTCTACAAGTATTCTGAATTAAAATGTATTATGAACTGAAAAAAATCCAATTACAAATAGACAGCAAGATTCTTTTTTTTAATTCAGCAAGCACAGAATACCTAATGATATATATTTGAAAAGAAGCTTTTAGGAAGAGTTAATGATATATAAGTTATTCAACGACCTTTTTGATTAATGAAGCATATCTTACAAAGTAATAAAGTCAATTAAGCTTACGTCCTGTCCTTCCCCATCCAGCAATGATACACTCTCCTACAAACAGTTCTCCAAGAGCAGCAAGTCGAATAGGTTTCAAGCATTTATTGAATTTTACTGGCCGAGACAATGTCAGCACAGCTACGTCATTCACTGTCAACATACGGAAAAGTAAATGGAAAGCAACATTTGGAAAACAAGCACTGAAAAATAAAAATGAAAATAAATCTCTTATTTATGCGAAATTTTTTTGACTGAACTACTATTTTCTGTATATGGTTGAAGTAGATCGTAATCAAAATGACCCCACAAGCACCAAATTATAGAATATATTAAATACTTATCTATTAAAACTGGAATTCAGGAAAACAATTTTACTCTACCAATTTCATGGATTATTATTTCAATTATAAAATTACATATCATTTTGCAATAACATTTTGCCCAACGTTTAAGCCTATTTTAACTTTTTTAAAAATTTACTTCGAGCTCTCATACAGAAATACCTTTATTTTTTATGTCTGAATAATATCAACACAAACGTAGAGTATTTGTTCAGACAGTTCAAATAAGTTAAATACTATTTGAATAATAGTTAATAAGATAACGATATACATTTTTATATATTAAGAACAGTATTGGAGAAATTTGTTATGTTGGTAGGACTATGCATGCGTAAGTCTTACCAACATAACAAATTTAGTCCGATGAAGTTCTGAAGGGCGAAAAGCGTCATAAGTAAACTTTTTCCACTTTGTCATACAATTTCCATAATAGTTTATACATGTTCTGATTTAGGGATATTTTGATTTAAAAAACAAATAAAATGAGCATAATTTTGTTACTTACAAATTGAACCTTTAATCTTATGAAATTTTTCATGCTTAGTAAAATGCGAAACACTGATTTCAGTTGTCATAGTCCGTCGATTGAGTGAACCAAATAGTATGGTAACTCGATTAATTGGCGAAGCAGTATCATCTCTGAAATTGAAACTTTTGACTTTACAGAAAAGTAAAAATGCTCTGACAAACAAATAGTCAAATTGATCACACCAATTGTTATTCAGTAATGATAATTGATAAATAACGTCTATGATATTATGCTGAAAAAATAAATTTTTCTTTTGAAATTTAAAAAAGTTATTACACAGTTTAAAGTATAAAACAAACATGTGGGCTTACACACTTTATGATGTAATGTATTTATTATTATTATTATTATTATTATTATTATTATTAGTTTTCAGGAGACTTTTAAAATGCTTTCTATCAAATTGTTATTTGGTGAATATTTGGTACTAACACACAGTGTCCAGCTGAGGCTACGTGTGTGGAGTCTATAAGTGAACCACTGCACATCATTTTACCAATTTCTCTGTAGATGACAACGTAAACAAGATGAGGTAACTCGCATGGATGTGCAATTGTTCCATTTACAATGAGCTGATGCTCACTCGCTGAAAGAGCAAGAAAGTTTAACTGATCACTGTTAATCATCGATTATACACATATGATTAAAAATAGAAATAAGTATATTTTTTTGTTGTATGGGCACTTGTTAAAACAGAGTGACATAGTCATTAGCGAAACGAATTAAATTAACTAAAATTAATTGGTGGATCTGAAGAAGATTTTAAAGATTTTGCAAAATAGTGGTTTTAAATAAGACTATTCGAACGATTTTATTAGGGAGAAAAATGATTTTACAGAAACCCTTATGTCACTTAACATTTTCATTAAACGTTTTTAACGATAAACTATTCAATGCATTGTTGGTATAAATTTCAATTTCTAATTTTTATTTGCGATTAACATCATTTATATAATTTATAGAAAGTGCACTAATTTCTGTGTATTCCATGATAAATTTACGTTCCGAATCTTACAGCATATCGCCTTTCTTAACAAAACGACTATTACAATGTTGGGATGTTTACAAAACAACAGTGATGAAAACAAAAACAAAAAACAAACGCTAGAAAGCAGAATGACACATCGGACGTTAGAAAATTTAAAATTAAATTAAGCGTCTCTGCATCTTCAGTGTTTCTCTCAATTCGGCGTTTGTTATATTTCATTTCCTTCCCATGCATATACTTTTTTTTTCCCATACCACCAGTAAAAACACAAGGACAAAAAGAACACAAAGGACAAAACACGTCACATAGGATTTTTCTATTTTGCTATTTGTATAACATATTCTCCCACAAAATAGCTATTATACAAAATTTTATAAACTGTGTAAATGTTAACTCTTCTACGAAAATAAAATTCTACGCATGGTTAAAAAACATTAAACCAATTCTCATTAATAATGAATTTCTTAATTACACCATTGATGAACAAATTAGATGAGCCATTAGAAATATTAACCTAAAACCAAAAAAAAATAAAAATAAAAAAATAATACTTCCTCAAATAAGCCTAAAACATATCAACCTATTATACCGTAATAAGATACATTCTAACTATAAACCAAGTGAAAGAATCCTAAAAAAAAAAATCTCATAAGTACAAACATATTCCCACTGATCCCAGTAAAAAAGAAAACTAATTATATACTATGCTAAATTTAACATAGCCAACTTAACCATACGTAATAACTCTTCTTCGTCAACTAGTGTTTTGGAAAAGACCAACATTGTATATCAGTTTAAATGTCATTTGGGAGATTGTATTTCTGACAAAAAGTAAATGCATACGTTGGTTTGACGGACCACAGCATTATCAAGACGGCTTACAAGCAATTTGTCGGATACAAGTTCTATCGCATAACATTTAAAGACACCTTCTAGATACAGGAAAATACTCGTTGACATCACTAATATACTACATCATGAAAATAATAAACAAAAACTTCAAATTCTCTATATCAAAACCAACCAACCAACACTGAACAAAATTTATTGCGAGTGTAGTAGCAATGCTTTAAAATGTATTTGACCAACATTGTTTACAAAAACACCATAGTTAAACGGATAAATTTTAAAAAAAATAATTATAACAGAGTCCTTTCACACGTGTTTACAAAAATCTCTATCACAACAATTACAGTTACATTAAGTTTGTCTTCACAATTCAACCCTCAGGATGATCTCAGAGGCGATCGAAAGTACTTGGGTTAACAAAAACTACGGCGCGTTCTTTGATAAATTTCAACTTAACATCAAGAAGATAATTAGAAAACTAGAAAAGACTATTATAAAAATAAATGAACATAATATGCCTATAATATTCAATGAAGCATGCTTGAATGAAAATATGCTGCTTAAATATACATACATATATATGTGTGAGTGTATGTGTATATGCCTGTTGGTGTATCAGTCTGCTTTAATTCTTAATTTCAATTCCTGAAGCATAAATTCCACTTTTGTGTAGGGTATTAAGAATAAACGTAGATCCAATTTCGATGTAAAGAATAACACACTTATTAAAAGAGAAAATAACTTAGACGAAATGTTCGTGACGAGTTTTAATAAAATCTTAAGCTGCACCCTGGATTTTTAAAGCTATCTCTTTTCTTAAAAGAAGTACCCCTTTTCTCAAACCAACAGACATAACCATAAAAAATTAGTAAAAATTAAAAGAAAACGGTTAAATCAAAACTTTCTATTATTTAAAATAATGAATATTCATAAATATTTTATTAAATTATAATGAATATTAAATAATAAGTACATTAATATAAAAAATAAAATGAGTAAATAAATGAATTCTCATAAAGAAATCAGAAAATAAAAAATTCAACAAAACCAAAAACAACATTTACTCACTTTCGTTTATTAGATATTAAATAGCATCACTTAACATCCACTATAGTATATCTTGATTTTACAATTAAAGAGAGTTACAGATAAAACTCACCAGAGGACGAAATGCATTAGAAAAGAAAGTTTTCCTTTTTTATTATATATATATATATATATATATATATATATATATATATATATATATATATATATATATTCTAAAATATTGATGTAAGCAAGAAAGTCACGTCCCTTTTTTTATTGTGAAATGAATCAAAGACAAGAATGCGTAAGAGATCTCTGATGAATATTGACTACTGATAAAACGTTATCGTAGACATGTTAACAGAATAATAATCGTTGAACTTACCTGAGCAAGACAGTAGACCTATAACAGTTAGAGTTGCGAAAGCAAACATGTTTTTTGAAGATGTTCAATCCTTTATTCCATAAATATAGCACTTAAGACTATATTTCTTTATATATATATATATATATATATATATATATATATATATATATATATATATATATATATATATATAATCTAGCATGGTTGTGTATCAATTAGTAGTGGTCAGGTTAAGAATGGGATACAGATTGCATCAGTTTAAACATTGTCAAGGTTGACAAGAATTGTTGTTGCCAATTTTTAAAATGTAACTCTATTTCTTGGTACGTTCATAGCACACAAATAAATCAAAGGCCAATACTTTGTTTTTGTTGTTATTTTGTAATGCAGTTGTAGTTTTCCCAGTCTTATCTGCATGCGTCACTCAAAAACGATAAGATTATCATTTTTTTTTTCAAACAGATGCCTCACTTACCACGTCTTGCTTTCACAAAACAAACTTCTCATTTATCAAAAAAATCAAATTCATAATCGCCATTTAGCGACATTACATAAATATCTAGAAATTATTTCTTTTCTTCGTTTCTTAAATCTCTTTTGCTAGGTTTGTTTCTCTTGTCAATTATATGACCAGAAAAACGGGCCATAACAACAATACCAAATAACAATAAAAATGTAATAAACAATGGTCACAAACATTTCTGTCAATTATTATTATTATTATTATTATTATTATTATTATTATTATTATTATTATTATTATTACTTCCTTTGATTTCTGGCGTGTACACATTCCTTTCCGGGTCCCGCCCATAGACCTGTTCGAAATGGTATCATGACACTTTCCACTGACAAACAAACAGACAAAAATAGTTTACATAAAGCCCTTCGTAAAATGTGGGCTGTACTTGTGAGAACATTGATTTGTATTTCTTTGAGGCATGGGCTTCCAGGAATCTGTTATACTGGAACATACCTATTCTATTGTTAATAGACTCTCCCACATATAATAAGTAGTAGTAGTAGTAGTAGTAGTAGTAGTAGTAGATGTCGCCAGTGTGCTCAGGGAGTTGGTGAGTCAGTCGATGTCGGACATTAAAGTATCAGCAACCACAACTAGATTGCTGTGTCATTAAATATTATATCAAGTTCTTAACGTTTTGTACATCGAACCTTTTAGGGACCGACTTAGTGAAATACAAGCCTCCACTGTGAAACTACTCTATAACAGAATCCCTTCAATTAGTCTACTGGAATCCTAGGGCTCCAGCTACAACAGGGATTGTTGATGTTCCCATGTGCCACATTTTTAAGATTTCGATTTCAAGGTCCTTGTATTTTGACAGCTTTTTGAATAAATTCAAAGATACATTGCAGTCTGCAGGGACTGCCATATCAATAATCAGACATTTTTTTTGTTTGTGGTCTTTAATAACAATGTCTGGGCGGTTGGCTTTGATTCTTCTGTCAATATGTATTGTGTAGTCCCATAGAATTGTGACAGGTCCTATCTCGGGTCTGGATGGTGTCATACCAGTTTCTTTCAGTTTCATTCCCGTAGAAGTTGCAAATTTTGCAGTGCAGATATTGGCCAACTCTGTCATGCCGGGGTTTTATACTAAGTGGGTGCCAATATCATGCAACCTGATACAAGATGATCAATTGTTTCTTGATATTTATCACAGAATCTGCATTTTGGGCAAAAACACAATATTTTAATATATGTGTTTGATAATTTCTAGTTAACAAGCATTGGTCTTGTGCAGCAAGGATAAAAGCTTCAGTTTCAGCCTTCAACCCTGCACTACGTAGCCACTGATGGGTACGGGTTTTGTCTATGTTAGCTTGTTTGGTACGGGAAGAGTATTGGCCATGAAGCGGTTCATCTTGCCATTTGTCATTACTCTCTTTTTTAAGTATTTTGCAGCTTCAGCCGGCGTATTATGCTTTACTTGTATTTCTGCGCCCATTTGAAACTCCGTTTTGAACTTGTTGGCTTCCTTTATTACGAAGTAAAGATGCTTACTACTTTCATGTTCTTTGACACATACCATCATCCAATCTCCTGTAGTTTTCAAGTAATTTTGGAGGCCAATTGTTATAGTTTTGTAGGACAGTTCAAGTTGAACTAATCCTCTGCCTCCTTCGGACCTAGGCACATACAGATGATCAACATCAGCTTTGGGTTGATGCATGCGTTAGCAAGTGAGAAACTTTCTCGTTTTCGCTTAATTTCAACTATGGTCCAGTTAAGGACATTAAAGCTGTATTGCACCACAAGGACAGACAAGGTGTTTATGGTTGATGTTCTGTTTTTTGAGTTTAGCTCGTTATTTAGTACCAGACATACACGCCTGTAGCACTCCTTTCTTACCTTCTCCTTCATTTGGGGATGTTGTATGCCATCTCCTTCGCTAATTCCTAGGTACTTATAGGTTTCATCATGTTCCAGTTCCCTAATCTTTGTGACAAAATCTAAATCTATTAAGAGTGTTTCTGTAATTCTACCTTTCTTGAAACTATACTTTTGCACATTTATCTAATCCGAAGTCCATACCTATGTCGTCATTGATGCATTTTAAAATATTGAGGAGGCCTTTCAATTCATTGTCGTCTTTGGCAAAGAGTTTGAGATTATCCATGTAGAGTAGGTGAGTGAATATTTTCTTATTTAGTTTATAACCATAGCTACTGTTGTTCATTCATGCGTAAAGAGGATTAAGGACAAACAAAGCAGAAGGAGTGACAGGGAGTCTCCTTGAAAGATTCCACGTCTGGTGTGCCTCTGGTGTGATTAAGGTATAGTTTAATGTTCCACATTCCCATGCTGTGCTTAAGGAAATTTAATACCGCAGGGGATACTTTGTACATTTCTAAAGTCTTACGGATCCAACACTATCAAAGGCCTTACGATAATCAATCCATGCTGCGCTAAGATTTCTACGTCATCTCCTGCAATTTTCCGGGATCATTTTATTTATCAGTAGTTGATCAGATGGACCTCTCCTGCATCCCTTCTGTTCCAGGGGAATAATTTTGTTTGTTTCGAAAAAGGAATAAGTACAGTTCATCAGGACAGACGTGATCAACTTATACGTTGCGGAGAGACATGTTATCGGCCTGTAATTTTTCGGGTCGTCTGTTTCACTTGTTTTTGGCATGTGGTATGTAATACCTTCAGTAATCCATTCCGGGATTTATTGGGATTATTTACAAGCGTTGATAATGTTTTCGCAAGGATTTTATGGATAGATGAGAGATGATAAAGCCAGAAATTGGGCACCTTGTCATTTCCTGAGGATTTCCATTTTGGGGATTTCGTTAGAGCTTGCCTAACATCATCTGTGGCTATATTTTCCCATTCTTGCAGAGGTGTATCCAGCATTCGTTCTTCTTCGCATCGGATCCATTCTGCATTTAAGTTATATTCCTATGGGCTGCACCAAATATTTTCCCAAAATGTCTGTACATTATCAATCGATGGTGGCCTTTCGACATGTATACGTGTTTTTCCAATTTTCCTGTAAAATTTCTTAAGGTCCATTTGGAATATTTTATTTTGGCAATGGAAGCTAAAACGTTTTTCGTATCGTCTTGTTCTCTGTGCCTTTAGCTGAAGTTTCTGCTTCAGCATTTCCTTGATTGGAATGTCAATTAGGGATTTAACTTTATATTTCCGCTCGATCTTTTTGCACTTGCGTGTGGAAATATTAGGGTTTCTGGTGAGCTCATCTAATATAGAAATCTCACATCTGATTTATTTTATTTCTCATATCAGTTTTGCCTTCCAAGCTGGTTCTCTATGTCTGTTAATTTTATTTATTGTCTTTACCCTAAGCTACACAATAGCTGCTAAACCTTCTGCGTATATGACGTTTTTAACTTCTGTGATATTTCACGGTGGTTCATCTGTTAACAGTGTTTCCAGAGCATCGTTGTATATTGTCACAATGTGCTTGTTGGACTTGAATTTTGTGTAGCTGGTCTCTGTCTGACAATTGTATGAAAGTTACTCTGCTGAGTAATTGGATGACGTGGTTTTTCGCTTCGGTGATTTCAGCTTTGTGGTTTTCAAGGAATTCTAACTTAATGTACCTGGAGTCATCTTCAGTGACATTGTCTGGATAACTGCAGGTTGTGTTTAAAGTAGAGTCTTTGATTTTATTTCCTGGGAAGTTATTTCGTATTTCATTTGTTTTAGTTTTTACCTCATCCTCTGTCACATTACTTATTTCTACTTTCATCTCATTACATTTTGAGTGGTGGGTCATATTATTTTGTCTTATATCTAATTTTATCTTATCTATTTCTGCCTTTGAGAGTCTGTTGTTTCGCATAATGTCTCTACGGACATTGGCAAGCATGTTTGGATTGAGGTTAGGTCTTATATCACTTCCCACTATAGTTCTCCATATGCTTGATTCCTGGTGTTCTTTGCTGGGTTTTCGAGTGCTGTGAACAATGATATCATGACTTGTCGATACTATTCGCGAGACCATTTCGTTCGTTTTCTTTTTATCAGTCGATTTGGTATTGAGTCACTTGGTCCAAGGTAGGCAATAGTTTTAACTTAGGGACGGAGGGACCACATACAGGAGGAATATCAGACTTTAGTATTCCGGGTTAGAAAAATAAAAAAGGTAATGGAAAGAGAAAAGAGAAATTAAAATGAAAGAATTAAAGTTAACTTGAGTCAAAGGGACTTAGAATCATATCAAAGTAGAGGAAACGTATAATTGAAAAATGGTACAATATTTACCATTTCTTACATGTTCAACTTTCCATAGCCAATGACAGATACTTATCAAATTTTATGGGGTAGGCTGGACCTTCTACTACAGTTTGGTAGGAAAACTATCAAAGAATTCATTCAGCAAAGGTGTAGAGGCAAGGGAAAAAATATATACATTTCCGGTCATCTCTTAACCTGCTAGCGACTAAAAGATGAAATTTAAATTTTCGCTCAAAGAGAAGACAGTCAAAGGGCAGTACATTGTTAGATAAGTACACCTGTAGCCATAAAAAAATAATTCAATATGATCCATACTCATGCGGATATATACACATGTATATGCAGATAAAGACATATATATATATATATATATATATATATATATATATATATATATATATATATATATATATATATATATATATAATAGAAAGGAATAAATAAAATGAAGGCATTTTTAAAAAAGCCAAAATAGAACGACCGGTTTCGTCCCAGGACTTATCAAGTTTTATTCTGGGAATTTAAAAGCGTGTAAATCTTACAATTATCGAATGAATTAAATGGGGGGGAAAAAATTATGAATTAAGGTGACTAGAGTCCAATAATATTCAGACCCAGCAAGCATTCCCTCTGTTTACAAAGGGAAGGCTCACGGGATCTGATATACATGGACTCCAGGACCTTAAGGTGAAAAGTGGAGTGGGACCTAGATAAAATAGTAAATCGGTCACCACAATATTTATTTGTATGAATATATACAAATGTGGCACAAGGCCTAAAATGGGGATGGGGAGGGACGGTCGTCATCTGTCTTCATTCTAAACTTAGCTAGTCGCAGACACTGACCCAATCAAGCCAACAATATTCCAATCACCAAAACAGCACATTCACTCCTACCTTTCTTACTACGTCCACCATAATACCTCAAATTCTCTATGATGTCCTAACTAGACCCCTTATGTACAATTATTGTTGGTGGGGGGGAGGGTCAAAATTAACAACTTTTAAAATAATCCCCAAATGAATATTTACAATGTGCTTTAAATATTTACACTAAACTAAACAAAACTGTGTTAGTAATAAAAGCCCCACAAACCATGAATGTGGCAGAAACATCAGTTCACCGGACGAAATCAATGCCGGACTATGAAGAAATGAAAAAAGCATTCATACCTCCAAGCATTCACGCAGGCACACACACATTCATACACAACAACAAATACGAAAAATCACACACACGAGACGAAAGGCGTCCCGCATCCACCAGAGAACTGACATCACTGACCACCTAATGAGGGAGGAGATGGGGAATTAAACAAAAGAAAAAAAATAGGGACAGAAATAAAAGGGACCAATGAGCATGCACACCCTAGCTAAGTTCACCAAAAAACGAAAATTAAAGGATCAAATTCAAAAAACTAAACTAACCTAATATGGGTTGCCTATGTTCAACTCTGTTAGGACAAAATTCTGTACCTAACCGACATCCAAATGCCACTCTAGGTCAGCCCCTTTCACTCTACACATTCGCGCAAGATTCACCCACCTTTTGCCAAATTCTGATGAAGGGAGCCGCCGCCTTTCCGTCCTAATCTTGACTTTAAGCTGATGCTTAAAGAACAAGATCAGTTGGGAAGAGGTGAACTTCTCGCCTTCAAAGAATTCCTTCTCACGCGTCGTCAAAATCACGACTCACATAACCCCTAGTAAGCAACAGAACACACAGTGTTCAGCCTTCGTCAATTGCGGCACCACATTGCTACAAACAGAACTGGCTTCCAGGACAAAAACCTTTCCCTGCAGCATGCGAACCATGAGGCCTTCAACAAACCTGCACAACGGCAGTACCGTCTTGCACTGAAAAAAGGCGTGACCAATGGTCTCGACTTCCCCAGTACAGCGACGACAGTTTGGATATTTCTCCAAGCCTGCTGAACAGAGGGCCCCACGAATCATCAGCCACGTGAGTGACGCCTCATCATTATTGAGACATTTCAACCCAGGCGCTCAAGGCCATAACGAGCGAGCATCCTGCTTCGTAAGACCGAGCTCGTCGATCAGATCATCTTGAACAGACCCCCTTAACTAACAATTGATACAATGACTTACGAGACAACGCCTGGGCGTCGGAGAGGGCATCCGTCGTCCGTAAGAGGAGCTTCAAAGCACTACGACATTCGCGGTAGAAGGAGCACTCGGCACGAGGTCTACGGCCGGCCTCCTCCTCGCACGAGTGCACACTTCTCAGGGATGGGAAATGTTTTCGAACATCTTCTTTCCAAAAGGTTCCCACCTCATCCAATCCGCGACACATTCGTTCTAGAAAGGTAATGCGAAGCATATATTGACGAATCTCAATGCTAGGCATACCCAGCCCGCCCTCAGAAGGATGAAGGCAACAGATCTCGCGAGATACCAAAGGGGCCTTGTCTCTCCACAAGAAAGAGAACAAGGTCCGGACTAATGACATTAGTCTGGCATACGGGAGTGGAAGCACAGAGAGTCGGTAAAGGAGGATCGGATATATGTGTGAAACACATACCTCCGCCCTTCCCTTCAGGGAAAGTCTCCTCCGAGACCACAGATTAACCGCGATCTCGGCCTTCCCTTGCGCCTCCGACCAATTCATTTCCAACTAGAGATCAGGACCGAACCAGACGCCGAGTATCTTGATCGGCCCATACGTCCAGAGGAAAGGTCCGGGAAGAGAAACTCCCTACCACACACCCAACCGCAAGCCCACAGACTTATCGCGGTTGATCTTGGCCCCTGTCACCATCTCATACCCACTGATCTCTTTGCTGACTTCGTCAATCTCGGCTCTTCTCGACACAAGAACCGAAACGTCGTCAGCATAGGCAGAATAGCTGGCTGAGGTGGAAGCCCCAGGCAGGGAAATTCCGCGCAGGACCGGATTCTCTTTAACTTGCGAAGGAATGTTTCCAACGCAAGAACGTAAAGCAGAGGCGAGAGCGGACAACCTTGACGAATGGAGCGAGACAATACGAAAGGCTTCGATCTTACCCCATTCATTTCCACCAGCGCACCGGGGGTCGCATACAAAAGTCGGATCCAGGAGCGAAATTCGGCTCCGAAACCGGCCGCCGGAAGGACAGCCTCCAGAAATCGATGGTCAACCCTATCGAAGGCCTTGAACTGATCTAAATTGATCAGCGTGGCTTCACTGTCGACTTGTTCTAAGATCAAGCGTACCATATGAAGGTTATCCTGAATAGTCCTACCCTTCACAGCACAAGTCTGTTCAGGGCCAATCAGACTAGACAGGACAAGCTGCAAACGGTTGGCTAAGATCTTCGCCAAAATCTTTAAGTCCGTATTTAACATCGTTAAAGGGCGAAAGTTCCCTAACACATCCCCACCGTTCTTGTCCTTACGCAGCAACTTGATCACACCCCTGCTGAAGCGTTGGGGTAAAGACCCCTGCTTCATCCAGTGGTTGAAAATCAGCTCCAGCAAAGGAACAAAAACATGCGACAACCTCAAGTAAACTTCGTAGGGAAGACCATCTAATCCCGGAGACTTATCCAGGCCAACCTGCTTCAGCGCTTCCCAGATCTCCGACTCTGGGACCCTCGCACCTAGCCGCTTCAGCTGCCGAGAGGCAAGGAAAGTCAGCTAAATTGGCGTCGAACTGAGCAGAGCTCAGAACGGGCTCTCCGTAGAAAAGATCCTGAAAGTATTCCCGAAAGACCTCACATATGCCCGCGTTTGTAGTCACGGTCCGCTTATCCGGCAACGTGACGCATGCTATATGTCGCCTAGACGCGCTTCGATTCTCCTCTGCACGCAGTTCAGCGGCCATATTCGTTGCCTCAGAAGACATTCTTTTTAACCTAGCCCTAACTACCAGAGCTTGATCCTTCTTGATAAGCAAGGAGGACAACTCTGCCTTAGCTAAAGCTATATCCCCACTAACACGGGATTTCACAGCCCGATCGACTTTATCTTCTGAAGCAGTTTGCGCCGCTAATCTATCTAGATTGAGTCAACGACTAAAATCGGCAGCAAACGTTCGAATTTTAGATTTTAAATTGCCCCACCAGGCATTTCCCACAACCGTTCCCGTCAATTCCCTTTCTATCGTTAGTAACAGCTGGTCCCGGAAAGCCTGATCACCAGAAAGTGAACAGTTCAATTTCCAGTAACCAGCCAATCTAACCTTAGGATTATGTAAGTTTACACGGACCCGGACAAGCCTACGATCCGTGTAAACCATATAATGGAAACTTGGACACCTTAAGAGCCCTACATCGACTCTCCTAACTAAGACTCGGTCCAGGTAGCTCGCAAGCGTCCCAGGATTCGAGTTGCCACTAGTTGTCCAAGTCCATGCTACCTCCCGAGGGTGTTCATTCCGGAACTTATCGACAAGATTAAACTCATCGATAAAGTCCCGAAATGGTTTCACATCCGGGTTGTTAGTACCTTGTTTATGCCCTATACGATCTATATCGGGGTCAAGGACGGCATTCCAATCCCCCGCTAAAACTAGCCGACGAGACGTCGTCAAGAACGGCGCGATCTGCCGAAACAAAGAAGGCCGCTCGGAATGGGCATTGGGTGCATAAGCCCCAATGAGACGTAGAACCTTATCCTTTATGGTAACATCCAGCACGCAAAGTCTGCCCGCCGGATCGCGAAGACAATGGTACAAGCAGCCTTCAAAGACTTGCTCACTAGCCAAGAGACACCCCTCGACCATCAAAATAGGCTGAATAAAGGGCGAACCCCTTAGACAGTATGTCCTCACGATCATGAGAAGAAAAACGGTTCTCTTGTATACAACATACATTCACCCCGAGGCGCTGAAGGTCACGAGTGAGCCTCACCCTGCGAGACTCGGACCTCAGGCCCCGGACATTTAAACTGGCTAACCAGACAGCCATTGTTAAGCCGATTAGGGTTGTCCTTCAGGATAGAACATGGCTGGGGTGAGGACACCGACAGCTTGTCCCATCG
The DNA here is from genome assembly GCA_963932145.1 of Acanthosepion lycidas. Taxonomy (NCBI): domain Eukaryota; kingdom Metazoa; phylum Mollusca; class Cephalopoda; order Sepiida; family Sepiidae; genus Acanthosepion; species Acanthosepion lycidas. The sequence continues at coordinate 68,283,054 of OZ010583.1, forward strand.
AACCAGATATCATCTCATTATCAAGCGTATCATCCTGAGACAAGCCACCGATGTCCGCAGGATAGGTTAGTTTAAGGGCTCTATAAAGGGATGGGTGAACAAAAAGAGGGACCCTCCCTTTACACTGTTTGGATTCATCCAAATTTTCTTGAAGAAGGACGGCAGCTGGGGGCACCACTTTCAAGGTGGCCTTTGCCTCCTCTATCATGCCCCAAATCTCCCGCGTACCCGGGTCAGTTCTGACTACAGCACTTCCACATCAACGCCATTGATGTGCCGGAAATTCCATAGAACTTTTAATTGCTTCGGGTTTTTGGTTTGCCCGAAGACCCTTTCTGCCTGTTCCTGGGATACGCGGCAGACGTCTTCCCCTGGGAGGTATGGTGATTTGATTTTTTTTTTCTTTTTTTCCGTTGCAGCTTGTGAATCCGGGCTTCTAAACCTTTTCTTAAGAGGAGACTGAATGGGTGTTGAAATGTTACTTGTAATGGGTGTAGAGGAGGGTGTCATGCCAGAAGGCGTCCTCACAGGAGAAGGTTTTGAAGAAAGAGTTTTTGACGGAGAATTTGACAGCGATTTTGGAGGAGGTGGTTTTGTAAAAGATGGGGCAGAGGATAGGGAGCCCGGTGCCCCCAGCGATTTTCGACTTTTACCCCGCTTACTCTCCAGCTTCTCTTTAACTTTCTTTATGTCTAGTATCTTTTGCCAGCCGGGTTCATTTAATCTTGGGGCAGCAGTAGCTGTCTTTGCATAAGACGCCGAGGCGTCGCGCTCAGAGCTGGTAGAGGGAATGGGGCTGTAGGTGACATTATCCCCGGGGTCATGTTGGGACTGAGGAACCGCTGTTCGGGTCTTCCCCTTGCCCCTAACTACGAGGCGCCATTCCACCTCCTCCTTCTCCTTAACCACACTTGTGGCAGGCGTTGGTTTCGGGGGTAATGTGGGTCTGGGCCCAACCGGGGGATTTTCCTCACCGGTCCGCCTCGCAGCTAGGCCCATTACAGGCGCCGCGGATTTTATCTTCTCGGCCAAGGGGGGATTTTGGTCGCCAGCGACCGGAACTCCAGGGGCCTTCTTTCCTGGGCAGGAGGAGGAAAGGTGACCAGTCTCTCCACTCCTCCAGCAAGTTGGTCTCCTACCGGTCACTATGACCGGCATTTTCCGGTCGCCATACTCCAAACAGTTGGGGACGACTTCTGGTCGAGCATTATATCGAAAGTCCATCCCCCGTTCAAATTGTCGGAGAGAGCCCCTAAGATTTGCCAGGAGCTCTACAGAAATTTGAGAAGGAACCTCGAAAACGGCCACCCTGGTCCGCCTTCGGCCTTTATACTCTGTTCTTAAAATGAAATCTTTTGTAATTAATTCTTTTTTTGCCATGGCTAGGCAATCTTCTGGGGTGGGTAGCAGAATGTCCCACATGAAGAACCCTGTACCCTTAATTACTCTTTGGGGTTTTATCCCCAGGGACAAAAGTGATTTAATCACGGTGTCTTTTGTGGAGCGACAAATCTTTTTAGTTTTCTTATCGACCACAAAAACGGTCACCATTCTTTTTGCGAACACATCGAGTTCCTGGACAATATCGACGAACCCATCTTTATTAACAAGATGGGCGTAACCCTTCGCCTTATCCAAGAAATCCGCCATGTTCAGAATACAACTTGGGGGGGACTTCCAGCATGAGGGCAATTCCTCGGCAGTCTTCTTTTGTGCCTCCTTTGGCACCTCGTCACTCCTTCTAGTTTCTCCTTTCTTGGAGCTACTAGGCCGTTCTACATTTGGGCTATCATCAGCCCGCTTTTTCGCTGATTTATCAGGCGGGCCGGCTTTAGCAGCCGACCCGAAAAGGTCTTTTTTGACATTTGACCGACTGGCACCGTCGGCCATATTGAAATGAAAGTGGAGACTACCACCTGCGGGTCTTTGAACTAATCCTCAGATTTAGGAAAAGGAGTATGGGGAAGGTAAAAAAAGAAATTAAACAAATAAGGAAAACCTGGATGTACCAGTAAATTAAAAAGAAACAAGGTCAATAAACTTTTTAAAAATAAATGCAATGGGAAAACTAAAAGAACAATAAAAGACAAACTATATTAACAAAAATTAGACAGGAAAAAAAATTTAAAAAATGGCGCCCAAAGGCAGCCGAAAAAAAACCCCAAAAACTCCTCTCTTTTTTTTTCCAAAAATTCAAAAACAAATACACAAAAAAGAAAAAGAAAAAGTCTGGTTTAAAACCAGAAAAAAAAAGGTTCATAAGATTGATGACAAGTTTGAGGCTTCTGTATTTAGGAACCTGTTTTTTGTGACCCACGAGGCTTTGCTTGACGAACTTTATTGATCGAACAACTTCATACGACATACCAAGTCTTTTTCTGTTAAGTCATTTTTTAAGTTTTATTTTTTTATTCTTCTATTTCTTTTGTTTGTTTTATTTTGTGGGCTTCGGCCCGCATATATTTTATTTTAGTCCAGTTTGACACAGTCTTACCGGACGACTGCTTTTTTATTTTTTCTGTTTATTTCTTTCTAGTTGTTTTTTAAAAAAATTAGTACAGTGTAAGAAAAAAAAAAAGAAAAGAAAAAGAAAGCTTTTTTTTTTATTATTTCGTTTTTATTTTATACCCAACCTTCTTTTATTAGCGACTTCGGTCGCATTCTTTCTTTTTGGTTTGACTAGTTTGTTTTTCTTTTGCATTTAATTTATTTTCTTTAGCGGCTTCGGCCGCAAACCTTTTTTTTCTGGAGAGCTCCTGGCTGCATTTTTTATACAGTTTGGCTAAATTTTAGGGGCTCTCTCCGACAATTTGAACGGGGGATGGACTTTCGATATAATGCTCGACCAGAAGGCCTTCAAGTCCGTCCCCAACTGTTTGGAGTATGGCGACCGGAAAATGCCGGTCATAGTGACCGGTAGGAGACCAACTTGCTGGAGGTGTGGAGAGACTGGTCACCTTTCCTCCTCCTGCCCAGGAAAGACGGCACCTGGAGTTCCGGTCGCTGGCGACCAAAATCCCCCCTTGGCCGAGAAGATAAAATCCGCGGCGCCTGTAATGGGCCTAGCTGCGAGGCGGACCGGTGAGGAAAATCCCCCGGTTGGGCCCAGACCCACATTACCCCCGAAACCAACGCCTGCCACAAGTGTGGTTAAGGAGAAGGAGGAGGTGGAATGGCGCCTCGTAGTTAGGGGCAAGGGGAAGACCCAAACAGCGGTTCCTCAGTCCCAACATGACCCCGGGGATAATGTCACCTACAGCCCCATTCCCTCTACCAGCTCTGAGGGCGACGCCTCGGCGTCTTATGCAAAGACAGCTACTGCTGCCCCAAAATTAAATGAACCCCGCTGGCAAAAGATACTAGACATAAAGAAAGTTAAAGAGAAGCTGGAGAGTAAGCGGGGTAAAAGTCGAAAATCGCTGGGGGCACCGGGCTCCCCATCCTCTGCCCCATCTTCCCCTTCATCAATAAAAGACACTTTTACAAAACCACCTCCTCCAAAATCGCTGTCAAATTCTCCGTCAAAAACTCTTTCTTCAAAACCTTCTCCTGTGAGGACGCCTTCTGGCATGACACCCTCCTCTACACCCACTACAAGTAACATTTCAACACCCATTCAGTCTACTCTTAAGAAAAGGGTTAGAAGCCCGGATTCACAAATTGCAACGGAAAAAAAGAAAAAGAAAATCAAACCACCATACCTCCCAGGGGAAGACGTCTGCCGCGTATCCCAGGAACAGGCAGATAGGGTCTTCGGGCAAACCAAAAACCCGAAGCAATTAAAAGTTCTATGGAATTTCCGGCACATCACTGGCGTTGATGTGGAAGTGCCGGAAAATTTCATGAAGGCCTGAACTGTAGTCAGAACTGGCCCGGGTACGCGGGAGATTTGGGGCATGATAGAGGAGGCAAAGGCCTCCTTGAAAGTGGTGCCCCCAGCTGCCGTCCTTCTTCAAGAAAATCTAGATGAATCCAAGCAGTGTAAAGGGAGGGTCCCTCCTTTTGTTCACCCATCCCTTTATAGAGCCCTTAAACTAACCTATCCTGCGGACATCAGTGGCTTGTCTCAGGATGATACGCTTGATAATGAGACGATATCTGGTTCGATGGGACAAGCTGTCGGTGTCCTCACCCCAGCCATGTTCTATCCTGAAGGACAACCCTAATCGGCTTCACAATGGCTCTCTGGTTAGCCAGTTTAAATGTCCGGGGCCTGAGGTCCGAGTCTCGCAGGGCGAGGCTCACTGGTGACCTTCAGCGCCTCGTAGTGAATATATGTTGTATACAAGAGACCCGTTTTTCTTCTCATGAAGATTTATCTTTATTCAGCCTGTTTTGTTGTCTCTTGGCTAGTGAGCAAGTCTTTGAAGGCTGCTTGTACCCTTGTCTTCGCGGATCCGGCGGGAAGGCTTTGCGTGCTGGATGTTACCATAAAGGATAAGGTTCTACGTCTCATTGGGGGTTATGCGCCCAATGCACATTCCGAGCGGCCTGCTTTGTTTCGGCAGATCGCGCCGTCCTTGACGATGTCTCGCCGGGTAGTTTTAGCGGGGGATTGGAATGCCGTCCTTGACCCCGATATAGATCGTATAGGGCATAAACAAGGTACTAACAACCCGGATGTGAAACCATTTCGGGACTTTATCGATGAGTTTGATCTTGTCGATAAGTTCCGGAATGAACACTCTCGGGAGGTAGCATGGACTTGGACAACTAGTGGCAACTCGACTCCTGGGACGCTTGCGAGCTACCTGGACCGAGTCTTAGTTAGGAGAGTCGATGTAGGGCTCTTAAGGTGTCCAAGTTTCCATTATATAGTTTATACGGATCATAGGCTTGTCCGGGTCCGTGTAAACTTAGATAAGCCTAAGGTTAGATTTGCTGGTTACTGGAAATTGAACTGTTCACTTTTTGGTGATCAGGGTTTCCGTCCAAAGGGAACTGACGGGAGCGGTTGTGGGAAATGCCTGGTGGGGCAATTTAAAATCTAAAATTCGAACGTTTGCTGCCGATTTTAGTCGTTGACTCAATCTAGATAGATTAGCGGCGCAAACTGCTTCAGAAGATAAAGTCGATCGGGCTGTGAAATCCCGTGTTAGTGGGGATATAGCTTTAGCTAAGGCAGAGTTGTCCTCCTTGCTTATCAAGAAGGATCAAGCTCTGGTAGTTAGGGCTAGGTTAAAAAGAATGTCTTCTGAGGCAACGAATATGGCCGCTGAACTGCGTGCAGAGGAGAATCGAAGCGCGTCTAGGCGACATATAGCATGCGTCACGTTGCCGGATAAGCGGACCGTGACTACAAACGCGGGCATATGTGAGGTCTTTCGGGAATACTTTCAGGATCTTTTCACCAGGGAGCCCGGTCTGAGCTCTGTTCAGTTCGACGCCTATTTAGCTGACTTTCCTTGCCTCTCGGCAGCTGAAGCGGCTAGGTGCGAGGGTCCCAGAGTCGGAGATCTGGGAAGCGCTGAAGCAGGTTGGCCTGGATAAGTCTCCGGGATTAGATGGTCTTCCCTACGAAGTTTACTTGAGGTTGTCGCACGTTTTTGTTCCTTTGCTGGAGCTGATTTTCAACCACTGGATGAAGCAGGGGTCTTTACCCCAACGCTTCAGCAGGGGTGTGATCAAGTTGCTGCGTAAGGACAAGAACGGTGGGGATGTGTTAGGGAACTTTCGCCCTTTAACGATGTTAAATACGGACTTAAAGATTTTGGCGAAGATCTTAGCCAACCGTTTGCAGCTTGTCCTGTCTAGTCTGATTGGCCCTGAACAGACTTGTGCTGTGAAGGGTAGGACTATTCAGGATAACCTTCATATGGTACTCTTGATCTTAGAACAAGTCGACAGTGAAGCCGCGCTGATCAATTTAGATCAGTCCAAGGCCTTCGATAGGGTTGACCATCGATTTTTGGAGGCTGTCCTTTCGGCGGCCGGTTTCGGAGCCGAATTTCGCTCCTGGATCCGACTTTTTATGTGACCCCCGGTGCGCTGGTGGAAGTGAATGGGGTAGAAGCCTTTCGTATTGTCTCGCTCCATTCGTCAAGGTTGTCCGCTCTCGCCTCTGCTTTACGTTCTTGCGTTGGAACCATTCCTTCGCAAGTTAAAGGCGAATCCGGTCCTGCGCGGAATTTCCCTGTCTGGGGCTTCCACCTCAGCCAGCTATTCTGCCTATGCTGACGACGTTTCGGTTCTTGTGTCGAGCAGAACCGAGACTGACGAAGTCAGCAAAGAGATCAGTGAGTATGAGATGGTGACAGGGGCCGAGATCAACCGCGATAAGTCTGTGGGCTTGCGGTTGGGTGCGTGGAAGGGAGTTTCTCTTCCCGGACCTTTCCTCTGGACGTATGGGCCGATCAAGATACTCGGCGTCTGGTTCGGTCCTGATCTCCAGTTGGAAATGAATTGGTCGGAGGCGCAAGGGAAGGCCGAGATCGCGGTTAAGCTGTGGTCTCGGAGAAGACTTTTCGTGAAGGGAAGGGCGGAGGTATGTGTTTCACACATATATCCGATCCTCCTTTACCGACTCTCTGTGCTTCCACTCCCGTATGCCAGACTAATGTCATCAGTCCGGACCTTGTTCTCTTTCTTGTGGAGAGACAAGGCCCCTTTGGTATCTCGCGAGATCTGTTGCCTTCATCCCTCTGAGGGCGGGCTGGGTATGCCTAGCATTGAGATTCGTCAATATATGCTTCGCATTACCTTTCTAGACCGAATGTGTCGCGGATTGGATGAGGTGGGCACCTTTTGGAAAGAAGATGTCCGAAAACATTTCCCATCCCTGAGAAGTGTGCACTCGTGCGAGGAGGAGGCCGGCCATAGACGTCGTGCCGAGTGCTCCTTCTACCGCGAATGTCGTAGTGCTTTGAAGCTCCTCTTACGGACGACGGATGCCCTCTCCGACGCCCAGGCGTTGTCTCGTAAGGCATTGTATCAATTGTTAGTTAGGGGGTCTGTTCAAGATGATCTGATCGACGAGCACGGTCTTACGAAGCAGGAGGCTCGCTCGATATGGCCTTGGGCGCCTGGGTTGAAATGTCTCAATAACGATGAGGCATCACTCACCTGGCTGATGATTCGTGGGGCCCTCTGGGTCGGCAAGTGACTTTGTTCAGCAGGCTTGGAGAAATATCCAAACTGTCGTAGCTGTACTGGGGAAGTCGAGACCATTGGTCGCCTTTTTTTAGTGCAAGACGGTAGTGCCGTTGTGCAAGTTTGTTGAAGGCCTCATGGTTCGCATGCTGCAGGGAAAGGTTTTTGTCCTGGAAGCCAGTTCTGTTTGTAGCAATGTGGTGCCGCAATTGACGAAGGCTGAACACTATGTGTTCTTATGCTTACTAGGGATTATGCGAGTCGTGATTTAGACGACGCGTGAGAAGGAATTCTTTGAAGGCGAGAAGTTCACCTCTTCCCAACTGATCTTGTTCTTTAAGCATCAGCTTAAAGTCAAGATTAGGACGGAAAGGCGGCGGCTCCCTTCATCAGAATTTGGCAAAAGGTGGGTGAATCTTGCGCGAATGTGTAGAGTGAAAGGGGCTGACCTAGAGTGGCATTTCGATGTCGGTTAGGTACAGAATTTTGTCCTAACAGAGTTGAACACAGGCAACCCATCCAGATATTAGGTTAGTTTAGTTTTTTGAATTTGATCCTTTAGTTTTCGTTTTTTTTTTTTTTGTTAAACTTAGCTAGGGTGTGCTCATTGGTCCCTTTTATTTCTGTCCCTATTTTTTTTCTTTTGTTTAATTCCCCATCTCCTCCCTCATTAGGTGGTCAGTGATGTCAGTTCTCTGGTGGATGCGGGACGCCTTTCGTTTCGTGTGTGTGATTTTTCGTATTTTGCTGTTGTCTATGAATGTGTGTGTGCCTGCGTGAATGCTTGGAGGTATGAATGCTTTTTTCATTTCTTCATAGTCCCGTCATTGATTTCGTCCGGTGAACTGATGTTTCTGCCACATTCATGGTTTGTGGGGGGTTTTATTACTAACACAGTTTTGTTTAGTTTAGTGTAAATGTTTAAAGCACATTTTAAATATTCATTTGGGGATCATTTTTAAAAAGTTGTTAATTTTGACCCTCCCCCCACGAACAATAATTGTACATAAGGGGTCTAGTTAGGACATCATAGAGAATTTGAGGTATTATGGTGGACGTAGTAAGAAAGGTAGGAGTGAATGTGCTGTTTTGGTGATTGGAATATTGTTGGCTTGATTGTGTCAGTGTCTGCGACTAGCTAAGTTTAGAATTAAGACAGATGAAGACCGTCCTTCCCCATCCCCCTTTTAGGCCTTGTGCCAAATTTTGTATATATTCATACAAATAAATATTGTGGTGACCGATTTATGGTGTTGAGCTAGTCAGACTTTTTAGTCCTACCACTACGACTTCTAATTGTTTTCTTTGTGTTGCGGTGCGACAAACCTGTTTTTTGTGACCCACGAGGTTTTGCTTGACGAACTTTGTTGATCGAACAACTTCATACGACACACCTAGTCATTTTCTGTTAAGTCATTTTTTAAGTTTTATCTTTTTTATTCTTCTATTTCTTTTGTTTGTTTTATTTTTTGGGCTTCAGCCCGCATATTTTTTTATTTTAGTCCGGTTTGACAAAGTCTTACCGGACGACTGCTTTTTTATTTTTTCTGTTTATTTCTTTCTATTTTTTTAAAAAAATTAGTACAGTGTAAGAAAAAAAAGAAAAAGAAAGCTTTGTTTTTTTTATTTCGTTTTTATTTTATACCCACCTTCTTTTATTAGCGACTTCGGTCGCATTCTTTTTTTTTTTTTGGTTTGACTAGTTTGTTTTTCTTTTGTATTTAATTTATTTTCTTTAGCGGCTTCGGCCGCAAAACTTTTTTTTTTTCAGGTTTTAAATCAGACTTTTTCTTTTCTTTTTCTTTTTTGTGTATTTGTTTTTGAATTTTTGAAAAAAAAGAGAGGAGTTTTTGTTTTTATTTTCGGCTGCCTTTGGGCGCCATTTTTTAAATTTTTTTTCCTGTCTAATTTTTGTTAATATAGTTTGTCTTTTATTGTTCTTTTAGTTTTCCCATTGCATTTATTTTTAAAAAGTTTATTGTCCTTGTTTCCTTTTAATTTACTGGTACATCCAGGTTTTCCTTATTTGTTTAATTTCTTTTTTTTACCTTCCCCATACTCTTTTCCCTAAATCTGAGGATGAATTCAAAGACCCGCAGGTGGTAGTCTCCACTTTCATTTCAATATGGCCGACGGTGCCAGTCGGTCAAATGTCAAAAAAGACTTTTTCGGGTCGGCTGCTAAAGCCGGCCCGCCTGATAAAAAAGGGGTTGCAAAGTCTACAGAGCTCACTTCAACAACATGATTGCGCGAAAAACTAAATACTAAAAATAAAATGCGCAAAATAAAAACAAATACTAAAAACAAAATACACATTACTTTTGAACACTTCATTAAATTGATAAATGCATTTGAATTTTCTTTCGCGACGTACTAAGCTAAGTGTATTTATTACTGTGGTGAACAGTCCCGTAGAAGCAAGCGAGCCAGAGTGGCTTGCATCTGGTGTATAGGAGAATAAGGGTCTTACCTTAACGGGCAGCACGTGACATCAAGTTTGCTTTGTGAAAATGGCATTACTCTCCCGTCCAGCCATTCTAGCAGTATGTGCAAGAATGAGGTTTTTTTTTTTTGTACAGTTTGGAATGCTTCCACCAATAGCAAGTCGTGTGCTGATTGGTGGAACTGGAGGAGGCAATTTGCCTGTGTAACCGAGAATAACAGCGAAGAAAGCTGATTGGCTGGGAACCGCGGTGTTGGCTTGATAAAAGAGTGCTGGAGCCATGAAAAAGGTGAGAAAAAATAACGTTGACTATAGGTAGTGACGTGTGAAGACGGCGAGATCGGTGAATTGAACCAGCGATATTGTGATTTGTACAAGTGACTGCTGGGAGTGCAATAGACTTATTTTTACTACAATTACTTGGACCAAAGCACATATACTTTATTCAGTAGTGAAGTAATGATTAAGAAAATTGACAGATACGACAGCAACTATGTTTCCTAAAGTTCGTAATACAAAACTGACATAGAAATTAATGCAAATCTTTGAACATAAATGGAACTGCATTTAATCTTCCACAAATAAAACTAATCACTAACAATCTCTCATATTTTCATAAAATAAAAAGTTATTTAATTGATTATTTATGTTTTTAGATAAAATGACATGAAGTGAAGTTATTATATTGAATCAGTTGCTAGGTCTACTATGGTTGGTTCACTCCTTGTACCCCTAGTGGTATTATCGCTTTATTTGGGTTGACATGATTAAAATCTTACCAGTTTGTATCTATATATAAACATGTATGCAAGTATATATGTGGGAGATATATATTCTCTAAACTCTACAATAAATGCCTTGATGCTTCTTGCTATCCTGCTTATTGGAAATCGTCTTCTGTAGTTCCAGTCTTTACGAACCTTCTGATCTTTCTTACGATCGGCTTATTGACCTCTTACCTCTTTTGGGCAAAGTACTGAAAGCTGTAATTAACTGTGAATTGGTCAAGCATCTCAAATCACAAGGTCTTCTCTTGGTTCTTTTCTTCTTCTCTAAAAGAAAATCAAGAAGATATACTTGTACTTGACTGTACCAGAGCGACATGTCAGATTGCAACAGACATCTCTTTGTCTCTGTGAAAGCGTGTCCTCAATTAAACAAAGTTACTGTTTGCTGACAGAATGTAACAACGCATATAATATCGCATGTTTGGTTCCAGAGGTTATTGACGGATCTGATCAACAGCAAATCCTCAATCACTCCTCTATTCGATCAGTTCGAAGTCCTAACATCTGCGGCAGATAAGGCTGAATGCTTTGCTCAGACATTCTAATCCAACTCAACACTCGACTCACTCGGAGTGCCAACACCTGTTTCCCCCCTACAACTCAGGCTCTACAGAGTGATATATACATACTCCCTTCGCTGCTCTCAGACAATATTTCTAAATTAGACTCACATAAGGAGGTGATGAGATACCTGCCGTCGTTCTAAAAAATGTGCTCCCGATCTGGCTCCATTTCTCTCCAAACTATCCAACTAATGCCTTGCTGCTTCCTGCTTTCCAGCTTGTTGGAAGTCCTCCTCAGTAGTCCCTGTTTTTAAGAACTCTGAAGAACTTTCTGACCCCTCTAACTACCGTCCTATCAGCCTCCTACCGCTTTTCGGCAAAGTATTCGAGGCTTTAATCAATGCCGAAGTGGTTAAGCATCTTACTTCTCACGATCTACTCTCTGACAAACAATATGGATTCCGTTTTGCTCGGTCTACCACTGATATGTTTACAGCCATAACTGAATATGTATATCAAGCTCTTCATCATAACAACGAAGCTTGAGCTGGGGCTCTAGATATATCGAAGGCGTTTGACAGGGTTTAGCATGCTGGTCTTCAGGGCTACGGCGATTACAGGGCGATTATTTGTTTAATCCAATCATTCCTGTCAAATCGCGAAATGAAGGTCGTTCTGAACGGACTCTTTCAGATCCTTTCATACGAATACGGGTGTTCTCAAAGGTTCTATGCTGGGCCCTACACTGTTTCTGATCATCATCAATGTTCTTCCTTATGTCACCAGTTCCCAAGTAGAATCTATGCAGACGCCACAACCATTTACTCCTGTTTCAATAGTAAATCTGGCAACGCTGACAAAGTTAAACTGGCCGCTAATCTCGAAAAGGACCTCCAATCAATTAAACTGCTATCATTTATACACAACAGAGAAACTTACCTGTCAGCCATCAGCATTGTTGATGCTCCGGAAGAGCATCTCACTGCGTCTTCTTGGTCTTACGTTTTCGACTGATTTGGAGTGGAACAACTACATTGAATCAATAGTTGTATCTACTGCAAGGAAAGTTGGTTCTCTGTGTCGAGCCAGAATTTTTTTTTCTCGTAATAGTCCATCTTACACATCTACAAATCTACCATTCGTTCATGCATTGAATACTATTGCCTATCTGGTCTGATGCCCCTGTTGTTCATCTCGAGGTTCTCGGCAAAATCCAAAGAAGGATCTGCAATGTAAGTGATCTTGACCTAGCATCTCGATTTCAGTCACTTTCTCACAGACGTCATGTGTCTCCCCTCTGTCTTTTCTACCAGTATTTTCATGGCCAATGTTCTGACGAGTTTTTTCCCTGGTTCCCCCACTACATAATTTAAGCGTGCTATTAAATTGGCACGTAAATCCCACCTTTTTGCTTTTTGTTTGAATTAGTCAAATGTAACCGCCACTTCTACTCCAAAATTTTCCTTTCTCGCACTTCCCGACCGTGGAACTCCCTTCTTCTTAGGATCATCAAAAATTTAAATGCATTGTCAACCGTCATCTTCTGTTGACTTGAGCCCTTTTCATTTTTCATCCTTTTCTCAATCCCCATATACCCAGTCTTTTTTCTCACTTTCACTCCCTGTAAACCCTCTGCGTGCTAGTGGCACTTCTGCCTTGTTTGGAGTGAAATACTTAAAAAAGATAAGCAGTATGTATTTCGCTTCTCTAGGTTAGCTGGCGAAACGTTAACGATTATTGCTGAAAGCTTTAGATAAAAAATGATGAAGCTCGGGTTGTTGCTTTGGACATATCGAAGGCATTTGACAGGGTTTAGCACATTGGTCTTCTTCACAAGTTGAAAGATTATGGTATTTCTGGACAAAATTTTGAGTTAAGCCACTCCTTATTAAATCACAAAATAAAATTTTTATTGAATGGTCACTCTTCTAAATCTTTTTGCATAAATGCAGGTTTTTCCCCAGTGCTCTATCCTTGGACCTACGTTTTCTAATTTTCATAAGTTACCTTCCTGATATCATCAGTTCTCAACTCGGTACCTTTGCTGATAACACAACTATTTATTCCTGTCTTAATAATAAGTCTGATCGGTTCGATAAAGTCAAATTAGCAGCTGATCTAAAAAATAACCTACAATCTGTTGTTAAATAAGACAAGGAATTGCTTCTTAATTTTAACGTCTCAAAAACGAAACTGATTTCTTTTAATAATCTGAGAGAAACCTTTTTACCTTCCATCAATATGGCTAGAGGTAACTTTCAAGAGAGTGACTTGTTGTGTCTTCTCGGACTAACGCTTTAGCTGACATGAAGTGGAAAGACTATATTGAATCAGTTGCTAAGTCAGCAGCTAGAAAAGTTGTGGTGGTAGACAATTTTTCTCTCCAGAATCTGTCTTACATATTTATGTCTACCATTCACCTTTGATTTGAATATTGCTGCCACATCTAATCTAGTGCTCCTTCTATATATTTGATGAAACTCACAGAAGAATCTGCAACGTTATGGTCCTGACCTGGCATCTCGGTTTCAGTTCCTTTCCCACCACCGTAATGTAGCTTCTCTGTGTCTTTTCTATAAATTTTTTCATAGGAATTGTTCGGATGAGCTCTTCGCTATTCTACCTAGACTTTTTTTTTAAATTTAAATGCAGTACTTGATTGACAACTAATAATAATATATATAACAATAAGAAATAATTTCAGATTAAAAATCCATTTAATTTATTTATATTTTATATTATTATTATTATTATTATTATTATTATTATTATTATTATTATTATTATTTCCTTTGATTTCTGTTGTATACTCATTTCCTTCTTGGTTCCAACCAGAGACCTAAAGTTAGAAATGGCGTCATGACATTTTTCCACTGAACATTTTTGTAAAAAAGAAATAGACAACCTAAGATCATACATATACGTAATATGTGAGTTGGACTTGTAAGTACATTTTTTTTTGTATTTCTTTAAGGGGTGGGATACCAAGGATACCATCAATGAGTCTATCGGAACCTTTCCTAATCAAACCGAAGGCTCCAACTACAACTGAAATTATTGATCATGTACCACATTTTTAGATTTCCATTTCAAGATCCTTGTATTTTGATACTCTTTTGAGATCTTCAAAGATACATTACAGCCTGAAGGAAATGCCATGTGAATAAGAAAATACATTCTGCTTTTGTGGTCTTTGATCACGATGATTAGTTTTGATTGTTCTGTCTGTGTGTATTGCAAAATTTCATAAAATTGTTACATATCCTATGTCTATAATTGGGTCTCGTTGGTGTTCATACCAGTTTCCTTCCTTATCTTGCAATCGTTTCTGCCTTTGGCAATAGTTGTGGTCAAGTTAAGGATGTTGAAACGGTATTGCACCACAGGAACAACTTTCTTGTTTAGTTTGTATCCATAGTTGTTACTGTTTAGTTGATGTGAAAGGAGGATTAATGACAGACAGAACAGTAAGAGTGGCAGGAAGCCTCCTTGAAATATACCTCGTCGGATATTCAAACAATTAGAAGTTGCAGTGCATTTGAAGTGATTTAGGTATAATGTGGTTTTCCACAGTCGCATTTAAAAAAATTTACTATCACCGAGGAGACTTTCATATCCAAAGCCTTAAGGATCCAAGAGTGTCGCACACCATCAAAGGCTTTACAGTAATCTATTCAAGCTACGCTGAGAATTTTACCTTTTCTCCTGCAATTTTACAGGATCATTTTATTTATCAATAGTTGATCTTTGAAACCATATCAAACTCTTCAGAATCCCTTCTGTTCCATAAGAAAAATGTTTTCATCGAGAAAAGAGTAATTACAGCTCGTCAGGACAGACGTGATCAATTTATATGTCGTGGACAAACATGTTATTGACCTGTAATTTTGGGGATCATATGTTTCACACGATTTTAGTAGAAGATATGTAATACCTTCAGTGATCCATTCTGGAATTTCATTGCAGCTATTAGCATTGATAAAGTTTGCGCAAGAGTTTTATGGATTAATGACAAATGATAGAGCCAAAAGTTGGGTAGCTTGTCATTCCTTGGGGATTTCTATTTTTAGGATATTGCTAGAGCTTGCCTTACATTGTTCTTGGTTATCATTCATTCTTGTACATATTTATCATTTCTTTTTCTCGTATGATCCTCTCTGCAGTAGAATTATTTTCCATTGGGCTGCTCCAAATATTCTCTCAATTATTTTGGTGGCTTTTTGACTCCAGGTGGCCATGCATCAGGATTCAATTTCTTCTTTTCCAATTTCCCTGTAAAACTTCGATAGAACCTACAACTCTTTTTATATCGTCTTGTATCACATATGCAGTATTATCTTATTATAATTGTACTTGTTCCTTCCGTTCGTTACTCTCTTCAGTACTGATCTGTACTCGGCGTTTCACTGGCGTCGATTTTCAAAGAAACACCACACCCACTCCATCTCACTCTTGCCGTCAACAAATGTCAGCGACTTTCAAATACCCTTAACCTCAGCTACTCTAATGCAGTTAGAGGAGTGACAATGGAGGATGCCTATAACAGTCCATTTTTATCAATATTTTTCTTCGTGATTTTATATATAATATCTTGTATTTCTTTTGTGTATGTAACTCCACTTTTTCGTCGAAAAACAGCATAACATGATGAAAAAGGCTTCAGACTTAATAAAAACAAATTATTATCGTCAAAATGTTTGTTATCATTAAGAGGAAAGATCAAAGTATTCTATTACAAAGTATTTTATTAAATTTTTTAATTTGTAGCACGTCCGAAATTTTGGTAAAACCTTCTTTTTTTTTTTTTTAGAAATGAAAATAATAGTTGTTGCCACAATGGAAAAGTGAATGTGCCTGCATTGCAACAAAATCCAAAGAGTCAAACTGGTAGTATCTCCAGGAAGGGGTCCGTATTGCTTCCGCATTCAAGGCCAAACTTACCACACATCGACAAACCTGTATCCTGCTAATTATCAACTGCAATACGGCCAGTTATGCATCATTGATGCGGATGAAGCTCTGCAGCAGAGGATAGACGGGACTCAAAATTCTGAGTGTTTTCATGTTACTATGAGAAAAATAAGTTATGTTATCCACCAAATTAATCCTTATGCAGAATTGTACAGTAACATGCATGCAGTTAAAGAACATGAAGAAGCAAGAGCCAGAAGAGACAATGTGCCAATACTGAGATGTGAGTTATGCTTCTGGAGAGAGTCCGATATCAGGGGCTACAATTTCCCTACCAGTAATGAAATAGCAGCAGTGTTGGAAAAAAATAGAGACATCGCTGTGTATCCCTGAAATGCTCCCCCTGAAAAAATATCTTACACGTCATGCCACTTGGACACTATGAGCTAACCAATTCTGTTTTCCCATGGGGAAATTGGATGCAATACGTGTGCGTAATCGTCTAACAATACTACAGCTATAGTCTTGCATTCAGAGGTGGGTTTAGTGTTTTTCACGGAGCTGGAAAATAATTTCAACAGTATATTGTGAATGCATATGTCAAGGTGGAAGGCTGCATGTTGCAATATCTTAGGAACAATCAAGCCCAGTTGCGAGGGGAATGGTACAACGGATTGTGTTCAAATAACACAGGAACAGATGGGAATATTGAACCAGAAGTGCCATTCACAAGCAGTACGAGGAATATGCATCAATATTTTCAGAATGCCATGCTAATTGTTTCAAAATATAGTAAGCCAGACTTGTTCATCACTCACACTTGCAACCCGAATAATCTACATCAAAATAAAGCACCTGAAAATAGGTCAGATTTAGTTGCCCGAGTGTACAAGTCACACCTTGCAGAACTTAGGATGAGGGACATAAAGGATAGACACATTTTCAGGCTCTCAGTGGCTTATGTCCATGTCATTGAGTTCCAGAAGAGAGGTTTGCCCCACTGCCACATGTTGGGAGTGTTGAGAAACGAGGAAAAACTCAGAAACAGCGATGACGTGGATAGCATCGTGACAGCTGAAATTCCTGATGACAATGATGATCCAGTCATGCATGATTTAGCAAAAAAAAAGCATGATACATGATCCTTGCGGAACAGAAAATGGAAAAATGGCTCATGCCAAAATAAATTCCCAAAGAACTACAGAGATGAAACGCTTCTGAATTTGAATGGCTATCCAGAGTACAGAAGACAAAATACTGGCACTGACATTCCGCTGCATTATATGTTTAATAAGCGCATTAGAACATAGACACCAAGGCAAAGGAATACTAATATCATCAGTAGAATGTTGACAGACAGAAAAATGTTGCTGCTGCATGATTCAGGTGCCGTGAGCTTTCAGAATTTGGGCACTGTAAGAGAAATCTTGCCAACATTTACGACATCATGCCTGAGATATGGTCTTCTCTCAAACCATGACACACTGGAACATGCATTGCTCGAAACTGCTGCTTGTCGGATGCCCTTACACTTGCGTGTTATGTTTGCTACCCTGTGCACGTGTATGAACCCTGCAAATACCCTTCACCAGTGGACTACTCACAAGGAATCCATGATTGAAGATTTCTTGCACGAAGTTTTTAATGCAGAAAACCACGCAAAAAACATGGCACTGCACTCAATTGATGCTATTCTGATAGAGAATGGCATTAATTGTTTATCAATTGGGTTGCATGGACCTATTTAAATACCGCATCGTGAAGACCTCGATCTCCCATGCATTGCAACAGTTACTGATGAACAGACTGATTGCTAATACTCTGCTTGAATCTGTAGATAAGAAGAGGAGAGGTGAGGTGTCCAACTACTCCTATTTCTATGTAGATGCACCAGGAGTTTGTGGTAAAATTTATATGTGTAATACCATAATTTCTTATCTGCGAAAGAAACAACTGCAACGTGCGCAGTGGTGCTTGGACAGGTATTGCCCCTACACTACTTTCAGGTAGAAAGACTATCCCTAGTTTGTTCAAATTGCCTATCCCACTCACGGAGACCAGCGTTTGTAATGTACCAGCCACTTCACACTTCAATTTGTATAATTATTTACGAAACCTGGATTTGATCATATTCGATGATGCTTCTATGATCGCTTCATTTGCTCTTCATGCTATTGATAAAACCTTGCAAGATATCACTGGCATTACTACTGTTTTTGGTGTGTAAAGTCCTACCTATATTGCTAAGAAGAACTTGTGAGGCAATTATTGAAATCTGTATTAAAAATTCTCCTCTGTGTCGGATTTTCATCCAATACAAATTAAGCCAAAACATCACAAAACATCAAATCAAAAGGAATTTGCAGAATGGCTCATGCATCTTGGCAATGGAACATCGGCAGCTTCACAAGACCCTAATCTTGCTACTGATGACATAGAAGTGCCTCAAATTTCATGCCCTGACGGCTCTCTGGTGGATGATATCTTCAACAATACATATGAGGAAGAGCGAAAGAGCAGAGTAATTCTTTCGAAAAAAACTCAGACTGCCTCTTGATCAATGAAGAAGTTTTCAGAGAAATTCCAGGTAACTACTGCACCTATTATAGTACAGATAAAGTTTTGACAGATAATCCTGTTGAGACTGAGCGCTACCCACCTGAATTCTAAACTCTTGATACCATAAGGAATGCCTCCTCATAAATTGAGTTTAAAACTCGGCTTAATAGTAATTCTTCTTTGTAACATCTCTATCCAGAACAGACTCTGCAATGGTACAGGTGGGCATGCATCAGGATTCAATTGAGGCTTCCTTGATTAGCGGTTCACTAATTGGGACACTTGTCCTCATTCACAGAATAAAGCTGGCACCAAGCGACTCTAACTTGCCATTCACCTTGGAGATAACCCAGTTTCCTGTCCCTTTTGTCATATGCCATGAGTATTAACAAGTCACAGGGGCAGATATTTGAGAAGATTAAGATTGTTCTTACCTCAGCCAGTTTTCAGTCACGGGCAATTGTATGTGATATTCTCTAGAGCTCGCAAACTCTCAGATGTAAAGGCTAAGATGATGGAGACAGACAAGTAAGGAGAAGAGGACGAACTGTTACTAAGATCATTGTCTGCCGAGAGGTACTGAATTAAAGGTGTTTTCAGAAATTCTGGAGACCCTTTGCATTAGGTATGCATATATATATATATAAAAATAGTTTCCTCTTTTGAAAGATATTTAATATATATATATATATATATATATATATATATATATATATATATATATATATATATATATATATATATATATATAAGGCAGGATGTGTGTGTGTGTGTGTGTGTGTGTGTGTGTGTGTGTGTGTGTGTGTGTGTGTGTGTGTAACGAATGCACGGCCGCAATTTTCGACGGATTTTCACCAATATTTACATGCACATGCTCCAAGTTAGTGGGAAGGCCAAGACCAGCCTTGCATTTCCCAACTCCCATCGATAGTGGAAATAATCGATTTTTTCATGCTTCTACGGCAGTTTTCATGTAGTTTACGGCCATTTTCTACTGGCCAGAGTGAGAGCCTATAACTGGCTGCCACGAATAGGCAGGAAGATTCTATTGGCCAGCGTGAGAGCTGACTGACACGAATGTTAACTAGCATGCTAGCATGCAAAAAAATATCGATAGCTGCATTCATCACAAGAGGGAAAAATTTAAATCTGGATGGTACTTTACTCAAATTGGCTCATTCGCTTGCTTAAACTGAACGTTGATTCTGATTCCGCAGAACTGGTTTGGGTGTGAAAAAGTATTTGTTGTTAACATTCTTTTTTCATTCGGTTTTTCCAGCTACGAGTCCTTTTTTTAAAGCTGATCGTTTTGTGTTCATTTTGTTTAGTTCTTTTTTCGTAACAGATTTAATGTTTAGTATACAGCTTAGAAAAAATTCGCAAGAAGTAAGGCATGTAACAACATCAGCACGGCAAAGGGCACTCCTTTAAAGGCAAGGAAGGGCAAACATATTTTAAGTCAAGTGATAGCAATTGCTGTATGAGTCGTATGATTTTTTAATCAAGCACGGGCAACGCCGGGCCATGCTGCTAGTATATATATATATATATATATATATATATATATATATATATATATATATATATATATATATATATATGCATGTATGTATGTATGTATGTATGTATGTATGTATATATATTAAATATCTTTCAAAAGAGGAAACTATTTATATGTTTTATGTATCATATAGTTTTGTGCATATACAGATCTATTATTTTCTGTATTCATATCGGAGGAAACAGGCATGGCTCTATGTTGGGAGAGGGGAACAGCACAAACTGATTGGCATTGGAAATCTTTGCACACATAGTAGACACTCCCAAGTATCTCTATGTGCTGTTTATTTTCCCAGACAATAAGTATTGCATGTTAAAAAAGGATAGATTTAATAGTTAAACTTTATGTATTTATAAATATACCTCTAAGTATGTATATTTATACATAATTTAACTATTTCTTGCCTAAGTATCTCATCCTATTATATATGTAGAGATTTTATTTCTCCTTCTTCGCTGCGTTATTTTTATATATACGTATATGTAGAAAAAGTTTATTGTTTACTCAACATTCTATTAGTCGGTCCGTGGAAATTTCACGGGTCCCGCTAGTTATTATTATTATGTTAAGCTGATATTGTATTTTTAATGTTATGTTTCGTATCCACCTTGTAAGCCCCTTTTTTGCAAATCAGGTTAAATTGGAGCAACGTTTGATTTTATGGAAATAATAAACTTTAATCATTTTTGCTACAGTTTCTGAATATGAATACAGAGCCGTTTCATGCAATTTGATATCCTTAATAGTAGACCACTTTAAGTGAGCAAAACTGAAAATGCTCAAGGAATATTATGTCATAGCTTGAGGAATAGAACTACAAATAATTGTCGTCTGTTTTGAGAAATTATCTGACAGGCTTAAAGTATGCATTAAGTTAGTTGAGCATATTTTATAATGAATAAAGAAAAGGAACCTCAACTCTAATAATAGAACTTCTTTTTGTACATTTTCAGTACATTATTTGAAATACGACAGGATGTGGAAAGATCTCGGACCGATCTACATCTAAAAATCTGAGCAAATGATCAAGCATCAGGATTTAGTGGGAGAATTACTTCTTGGTCTAGAACCTTTCGGTATCCTCCCATATTACCTTGAAATTTAATTAGATAAAGCAGTGTGAACAATTATTAATGTTTAAATACTATTTCTTTGATCTTAATTTTGATTTTCTTTTTATTGTTGCGAATGATGCTGGTTCGTGTTTAGGTAGAAAACACGTGTCTCATGGTACATTTATCCCACAACAATAATTACGGACTCGAATGTGAGTCGGGATAATAAAAATGAATAAATTAACGACAAAACTATATATATATAAAGAAACGACAATGTATGTATTAACAAAACAAAGGTATAAATAGACAATAGAAGATGGTTGTGTGTGACAAAACAATGAATATGAAAAAGAAAACATTTAAAATAGTGAGGATGTTGGTGTAAAAGTCCTAGAGAAATGTAATAGAAAGTGAAGAGAAAGATTCATGCGTGTCCTGGTGTCCTGGTGTCCTGGGGCGCCTTTCTCCACGTGCGACGTATATCTCACCATGTAAAAGGAGAAAACATAAGATCGAGTGACAGAGAATGTCATCCCTATTTATAGGCTTAAGGAGCATCTCCTAGTGACGTTTATTTAGTGAAGTAAGTGTGGCTAACCCCATAGCATATTACAGAAACGCAGTACAAAATAACTGATACTAACCTATTTCTCTTTGACGGATCGCTCATTACAGCAGTAATATAACAGCAAATCACTCAACACCTATTAGTCGGAGATTGAGATAGATTAATAATTTACTCATCCGCTGTTGAGAATACATTGTCTTGATAATTTCTTTTATTCTTTTTGGTAAACAAAGCGCCAGCAGTTTAATTAATTCCAAGTAACTTAGGAAATTCATATTGCTTGCTATTTCAATTTTATCTCGTAATAGAGTTATTCTATGAATTATATTTAATTAGTGGTTATTGATTATTCGTGCATTTATAATCATACTGACTAGTGAAAACTGCTTCAGATATCTGATTTTTTATGACTAATGAATGTTATAGTTTCGATTTTTAATGCTACTGTTTTATAGCTTAAAGAACATGATGTGTAACTCTTTTAGGTTTATTGTAAAATTACTAAATTTAAATGAATCTTGCATATTCTGAATGCTTTCCCTCAACATTGAATCAAAAATGATATTAGTTAAAAAGTTTTTCAATATGAAGCAGGTTAAGAAAAGAATAATTAATTTAATAGTTTTATATAGCTTGAATTGAGAGAAAAAAAAAACTGCGACCGCTTTCCCCAAATTTTAGATGTATTTTTTTTTATTGTTATGATCGAATTCCTTTAAATGAAAGATATTTGTCGAATGTGTCGGCTGAGTGAAGATAGAGAACATCTGGTTATGAATCGCAGAAAAATTACTCAAGCATTGAACAATGTCGAATTTTTAAGAAAACCAGTTGCAAATCACATCCATCGAGAAACATCTTTAGAAAGAAAATCAGAAAAATTTCCTTACTTAGTCAAACTGGGATTCTTCTTAGTTTCGATCTAGTAACATGTGCAAACTTAGCAAACATATATTAATGCAGTTTCGATCAGTATGCTTCAAAGGAGACTTTAGGTGAAATCAAAATGCATAGAGCAACAAGTGCGACAAAACAACCGGTCAAAGCTTTGAATAACTTGTATACGAATTTTTACTATTGTAATTGTTCATTACTGTAACTGGTTGGTAAATATTGTTATCAATATAAATTACAACAACCGCTTTATTTTTCCTATCATATCTTTCTTAAATACTGTCGTACAGTTGTATGACTGTAACGGAGAGAGTTTGGGAAACACACAAAAACACACACGTATATTTTTTTTAATTGAAATTGGAGTAGATTTGAACAGGGAAATTAGATCAGAACAATTTTGTATACTAATGGAAATCTGATCTCGCCCATTTGGAATCGGGTCATGACAAAGACAATGAAAATGATCAAAATAATTTTTATCGGTTAAAAGGCTTACTAAGGCTATGAAATTCACATGATTTCGAGTTGAAAACGGCACTCGTGATAATCGTGTGCGGGCCAAGGGTCGATTTATGAACAACCAGATTTATCTATATAAACACGTAGTTATGCAGACGGTCGGGTGAGACGGAAGAGACCAGACGGGAGAAGCCGCGATCGGTCGGCACGTCGTCGTCGCTGCGGGCCGTCACGTGCGTGGGCACACGCAGGCGACCGTTACTGGTCGCGGTGCTACAGAAATCTTTTCGCAAAAAGAGTGGTTGGCTCGTCTGCCATCAAAAGCAGTCGAGCTGGGTGGAGTGAGGTCGGAGATTGAAAGTGACGTTAGAGATTGGAATCAAACGCCCGCTAACATATGTTGTTGATATAAGTACGAAGAAGCGAATTACTCCTCCAACAATCTAAGACTGATACTGATACTATTATTACTACCACTGGAAACGGAAACGCCGAACAAGCTACAATAACCAAAGGTTGGTTTTTGCTCGTCTGTCTTCGAGTGCAGTCGAGCTGGGTGGAGAGATATTGGAGACTGAAAGTGAACAGAGTTGAATTGAAGGCTCGAAGAAGTACGAAACTGGCGGTGGCATATGCAATCTTTTAATAACAGTGACTATAGGTACATGACTTCATTGTCCAAGTACTTTTGGAATCTAAAAGAAAAGAACAAAACACCTACGTTTAAATGGACATTGATTAAGAAAGCCCGGACATGTAACTCCCTATATTCCCTATGTTACCTGTGTCTTAACGAAAAATTTGAAATTATTAGATTTAAAAACAAGGCTGATCTCTTAAATCAAAGATATGAACTAACGGTTAATTGTAAACACCGTTATAAATTTAACTTATTATAGGGGTCGTATACTTTAAATGATAATATGTAGCTGTAAGTTTAATAGATTATAACTTTTATTGCCTGATGGTCAATCTGACGATATGAATGTGTATGGTATAACTACATAATGTTATTCATTTTTCTGTATGTGTATGTATATATATATATATATATATATATATATATTTGTGTGTAGTTATGTGTGTTTGTACTGCGGAATGTGTATGTTTGTATATTAATGTTGCTAAGTTTTGTATATATATATGTGTATATATGTATGTGTGTGTATTTGTTTGTGTGTATATAGATATATGTGTGTATGTGCGTGTATGTATGTATATGTATGTATGTGTGTGTATGTGTATATATATATATATATATATATATATATATATATATATAAAGTAAGAAGGTAAAAAGGAGGAGAAGAAGAAAAGAGGTTAAAAATATTGGTGTATATGTGTATGTATGTGTATTTGTAGATGTGGGTATGTGTGTATGTATATATATGTGGGTATGTATCCGTATATGTATGTATATATGTATTTTTATGTGTGTATATATGTAAGTGTCTGTGTGTTTATTTAGTTGTATATATATGTAAGTGTGTATATGTATATATATATATGTGTGTAGGTGTATGTGTATGTATGTGTATGTGTATATATATATGTGTGTGCATGTGTATGTATGTGTATGTGTGCATGTATGTGTATGTGTAAGTATATATATATATATATATAGATATGTATGTATATATATATATATATATATATATATATATATATATATATATATATGAGTATATGTATGTGTATGTGTATGTGTATGTATATATATATGTATATATGTTTGTATGTGTATTGTTATATTGTGTACCTAAATATATTTACGTATATTTATGTTGGTATGAATGTGTTTTTATATATGTATGTTAGGATACGTGTATTTTTGTGTTTGCATGTATATTGATGTATGTCTATGCCTATGTATGTGTATGTATGTATGTTTATATATGTTTTTGGTTAAATGTCGTTGTATTTATGTGTATGTACGTATATATGTGTATTTGTTATTATAGATAGGTATTTTTACGTAGATATTTATGTGTATGTATATTTCTGTATGTGTGTATGCATGTATGTATGTATATATATATATATATATATATATATATATATATATATATATATATATATATATGTATATATGCTGTGTGTATACGTATGTATGTATGTGTATATATGCTGTGTGTATATGTATGTATGTATGTATGTGTATGTATATATATATATATGTATATATGTGTGTGTTTACTTATGTAGGTTTGCAGTTCTATATATGTATGTTGACACCTACTGTATATGAAATTGTTTATGTGTACGTGTAGGTAGGGAAACTTGGGTATGTCATTACGGCCACATGGGTTAGTATATATGTGTGTATATATGTTTATAGTTGTGTATTGCTGTATATGTATATGTATTTATATGTGAGTATGTGTTCACATATATGTGTGTATATTTGTGGGTATATATGTGTATATGTGTATGTATGTATGTGTATGTGTACTTGATACCATGGAGATATATACGTATGTATATGTTTATGTATGTGTAGATATTTCGGTGTGTATGTATGTATGTATATTTATGTATGTGTGTTTGTGTGTGTATATATATATATATATATATATATATATATATATATATATATATATATATATATGCGTATATGTGTGTGTATGTGTATATATATATATATGTATATGAGGTGGACATCGTAGTTACCGATGGGTGTTGACTTTGATGTCCGATTTTATATTTACATACACTATTTTAATATATTAAATAATATTAATTTTAATCATTTTTATCATTGTATATTTACTCGCTTAAGTTATATTTCAATAGGTTGTTAACATTCATGCAATGACATTTTCTGTCTTAAATATTTATCGGTTGTGGTATCCCACTGTCTGGGTCAATGTCTGTGGATGTGTGTGCATGTATTTATAGGTATCTATGTGTATGGAAAGTGCATTCACTTTTAATTGTGTATGTATGTACGTGTGTGTTGGTTTCCCTTCCCCCACTTCCCCCTTTTTTTCATGACAGACCGTGAAGATGTTCTCTGTCTTGTCTCTTTTTGTGTGTGTATATGTCTTGGTGCTTATATATTAGAATCTGATTGCGATTGTTTTACGCGTGACTTTAGGACCCCATTCACACACCATGAGGATTAAAATGTATACATTGTAAAAGGACCGGATATTAAATTAGCTAAAGTAACTTCAATGAAGAAATAAATTGAATAACATATATATGTCTTCTTTTCTCCTCAGTAATTTTATAGTTGTAAACTTAATAGCGAATAAATTTTAAATTTTGATTTTGTAATTAGCAGTTTTAAATTTTAATATTAAATTTTATCATATAATTTAGTAATTATTGGTTGGAATAAATTCTTTTTTAATACTACCCATATTTTAAACATCTGAATAGATATTATAACATGACTTCGTTATCAAGCTTTTTGAATTTTCCTATACTTGTGTTTTGATTGGTCCATCTAGCCTTTGTAACAACGTTTTCCCCTTGCGAAGGATTGTTAATTAATTTGAAACTTTTAAAACCATTTATTTTACATTCAACGTCATCACTTGATAAGACACCGAGGGTGTTGAAACAAAATGGCTATTTTTGTAGTGATTTTATAACATATTTATGTTATAAATTTTTTTTTTTTAAATAAATAATTATATCTGCTCTACTTTGTATTGAGCACTCTTTTAAGAATAGTAATTGTTTGTTATTGGAATTCATTCCATATACACCAATCATATACTTGTATATATATATATATATATATATATATATATATATTTGGTGCATGCTAAATTTCTTAGCACAGACGCTCCAGCTGTGTCTACATCTTCAGTCGACCGTCAATGGATGAACTCACTTCTGCTTTCTGGATCAAACCATACACGTGGGCAGGAAGCAGGATTAAACCAGTGAAGCGGTTGAATAATCTACGGATGCTCAGGAGACCTACGGCTACTCCCTTAATTTCGGTTAAGACCGAGTAGACACCTCAACCCAGAGAGTAAGACGTCGGAGTTTGAGGTGCTAGGGAGAAAGTGTTAAATTACGAACGTTCAAAAAGTATGATCAGCTTTATGATTAATTGAAATAATTTGTCATTAGAATAATTTTAAAATAGCAACAGATTATGCAGCACTTATTTCGATTAACCTGTTACTTAGAACAACTACCTCGTTACATATGTAAATGTAAAAACAGTCCTACTTAGCAATAATGTAAGTGACAGATACAAAGGCTGGTTATTCACGGTCATTTTTTAAAAATAATACACTGACTATGGTATTGCGCCACGTGGCAATAATTGTATTTTGATCTACTAAAATAAGTAACTAAGTAATCGCTTTAAGTTCTCTGAATATCGGTACCTTTCAAAATTAAGATGACATATCATTGTCATTAAATTACTTTTTATCAATAAATGATTTTTTAATTAAATGTAATCGATCGACATTGATACATTAATTAGTGACAAAATTTATTTCTATTATAATTTATTACGTGATGAGAAGTATCTGACAACATACACTCACACATACACATATCATATATTTATTTTCTAATATACTCTTTTTCTCGGAAGTTCCATAAAATTAGAGACAGATAATAAAGTATAACTACTTTCTTCAATTGAAAAGCGGCGGCTACGAAATGCTGAAATGGTTACGTCCGTATTTTCAACCAGACGCATTCCAGAGACTGTAGAGAATTTAGTGAGATCTGAAACAAGTATCATACACATCTGGCGAGCTCATGAGCTAATAGAAGTCAGCCGAGCATTTCTGAAACCAATTTCATGTTACCTGCACACAATGGGAAGTTGTATTATCAGGTTTAAACAGATCATCATAACCATGGATATATAGCGAGCACAAAATGGCCAGAAACAAAATCTGTGCACGTCACACATTGTCAAGACAGACTAGGGTGTCTTTGCGAATATGAATGGAACACTTTTCCATACCATTGCACAAATAACATCCTACTTGCACAATACCCTGCTGAAAAACTTCATCCATTAGCAAATTTAGTCTCACGAACTCGATCATCTGTCCGAAATAGCTGGAAACGGGACTCGTCTGTTCAGGCAAAACGATGTCAGCCTTCCACAGACTAATAGCGATATTCTCTGGCCCATTATGTTTGAATGTAAACGAACGAAATACCATATATTTATTTTCTAAATTTTTTTTATTTTAATTTTTAAATTCACGAAGGTGATTCTCCTGAATTTCCAATATTTTTAAACCATTAATGAAAAGAAAAAAAAGAATATAACAGAAAGTTTTAAAATAATTATTTTATTGCCATCGATAAGTCAATAAAATTAACATGAGTTGAGGAAATATTTTACTAAATAAATTTGTCCATCCACATTTAAAACAAAAAGGAATGACTCTATTCTCGTAAGACTTCTGTACTTCACAGGGAATATTCTCCTGCTGACATAATACGGCAAAGTTGTTTATTATTTATTATTTATTGCAGTTGAGATACCGAAAGATGCAGATCTTTTGGTATCTGTTGGTCAATTAAGGTATTACCTTTCTCACCGAATTAACCCAAGAAAGATAATAGGAAACTTTTGAAAAGATGGCTAACCCAGTGTTACATTTCCATCCGTAGGAAACAATACCAGCAAGTACTTGGCTTCCGTCAATTGCACTTTTACACATCAATGGCCCACCAGAGTCGCCCTGAAAAATAAACGATAACAGGCTTGAAATTTCTAAACGAAACCTATTTCATTATTATTTTATATTATACAATTTAATAACTCTTAAGAAGTAATGCTTTTTAATAAAAAATAGCATTAGTGAAAACATTTCATCTAAAAATTTCCATCAACTTTAATTATTGTAATAAAACAAAACAGAAAATCAGAGAAGACTGGGTAATTAATAGAATGACTGAAGATTGTGTTAATCATCGACTCTTCTGTGGCCGAAGTGGTTTTAATGAGGTCTCTAAGAGATGAGATTCAGAATTATCTGATTGTTTCATGTCTCGTTGAAAGCTATTTCTTTATTTTCGATGTTATGCTTTTTCTCTAACAGTCGAAGGGTACGTCGACCAAGGCTATTGTAATAAGAAGCAACAGTAACACGAAAGAGCAACACTAGCAAAAAGCATTTGCTCATTACTTAAACATAAACCATTTTATTTATCAGAATAATGCAATATTTGAATAGGGTATGTTAGTTTTAATTTTAACGCATTTTTTTTTAATTTCATACCTTAAAATATATTATATACTAGTGATAAATCCATGTATTTCAGTTACTGTCTAAATTTCTGGCATGAAGAGTTGTGATAATAACAAGAAATATGAGGTCATTAGTCTGAATGTAAATAATATAAATATTTCAGTTTCCTTTGAAAAATCTATGCGATATATTTTAGCGAATGCTAGTAAATGTTTCAGATAAAACTCAACAGTAAAGCTTGCTTTACCTTAAATTTATCAGTATTTTTACGGATTTGTAGCATATAGGTGAACTACGGGTTCAAAGAAAATTCAAATACAGAAACAAATAAAGAAAATAAAAATTTGTCTAACCAAGGAGAAAGGGATTACAGGAGGTACGAGTGAATATAACAAGATCAAGCCAAGAAATCAACTTATCTCTTGATGGGTCAGTCTCAACACAGCGAAGCGAGAGTTTTTATGCGAAAACAATATTTCGTCGGCTGGCAATTTTCCTGAAGTCTTTTTCTTTCAGAATGACATGAGATCCTCAACGACGCGTACGGGCGTTCATTGGTCAGTTCAGTTTAGTATATAGTATCCTTTTCATTCTGTAGTCGACTGTTTTCTTTATTCCGGTGGGCAGTCCATTTAGAACTGGAGCGATTCTCTCGCCGGTCTTTATCCACCGCCAGTCAGACAGGAAACTGCCTCCTTTTTTTTTTTTTTTAGGTTTTTGCTGTCCCCAAATTTCGTCACGTGAGGTTTCCTTCGTCCTTGACCTTGTATGCAGGAGGATGGGATGCAAATCACGATGTGTTTGTGTGATGGCCAAGGATCGAAGCAATTCTCTCACCTGATCGCAGCAATGTAGCCTGATGGTGCCTGGAGTTATCTCACGTTCAATCGTCCGATGGTCGCGTGATTTTGGAACTAGGTCATTCTCGGGATGGGAATTTTTTATTGCTTTTTCGCTTTATGCCTAACCAAATCTGAGGTACATCACAGTATTCTTCACCAATTCATCTTAAATGTCGCTGAGTTGCAATCGCTTAGGAAATATGAATTAACAGTTATCCTAACTGAATTTAGTTGTAACACAAAATAAATAAATAATGGGAGTTTTCTGGTGTGGCTTTTATTGGTTTATATTTTTAGTGTCAGAAAATAAAACTATTCACATCTGATAACAAACGCTTTACTTTTTCGTAAATTTTTCGTATGTATAATTTGCATAAAGCGCAATTTTCTAGTTTCTACCTATAAGAACTCAATTATCAACACTTTCTATTAACAAAATTGTTGCATTCATGATATCTATAGACGACATAAATATCCGATCCATTTTGTAAATTCTTCTTTCTTTAAACCAATTTAAATTTACTTTTATAGAATGTTGATTCTGTGTAGTATCAGAATGAATAGGACTGGATATTTTTAAATTGTGTTACTTTAAATAAAATACTTATATCAGTTGTTTACTGGGAGCGATATAAAAACAATTTGTCTATGTCTTTGAGAATACTTGCCAAATATTGTTCAGACAATCGAATCGCTCTTTTGTATATTTGCTACTGTTTGCACAATTTTTCAGGCAATGCATTTTTGAACTTCGTCAGGTGTATTCCGTGAGAAAATAGAAGAAAATTAAGCCCGTTCCTTAAGTTTCCCTTTTCTCACAGTATTATATTTAACGATTCTGAAGAATATATTAACCGAAACATTGTTCTAATGAAAGCAAATATACGAAGAAGGATATTGTGTTATATAAAAGTATGTTATATCATTTTCATGCTTGCCGACACAATCATTAGATGAAGTGATATTTATGGTTTAATACAAAAAGGAAACTTAATTTTATGCAGTAACGAAAGATAAAAAAAAGACAGGGAAAATTTTATGCAATGAGCTTAGTGCACAAAAATTGTTTTACCTTGCAAGTAGTTTTGGCAAATAGTCTTCCTGATCCAACGCAAATGTGTTGTGAGAGAATCATAGGAGCAATTTTGGTACACGTTGTTTTCTTCATAATCGGTACATTAGCGCGGAGAAGCTCGTTCGAGGTGGGCGAGCTAACTGCCAATATAGAAGTAATTGAGTCAAAATAAAGACAAGTCAAGAATTACTTTAGTATTCACTGCATGGCATCATCTTTTGATTTTTATTAATTTAACCATTACAATAACATTTTTCTTATATATATGCAACATTTCTTATATCAATGTTGTGTAAGTTATATGCGCAGTTAATATATCATAAATTTCTAATGTAAATGTTCACCCTATAATATATCATTTTTTACAGTTATTACTTTATTCAAATTGTTTTCTTTAAGCTTGTGGCATTTTTATCCATATTCAATTGAGCGAATGTTGAAGGAAAATGATGATCAGATAAATACAAATAGTTACTGCTATTACATGGAACATGAATAAGTAGATTCATAGTAAATAAATTGTCGAAATCTTTCCCAAGTTATAAGGATTGCTCCATTTATTTAGATCAATTATGTCGTTAATTTACAATGACTGGTGGAATATTTTATCATTTCATTTTGACTCAGCCTACTAACTGTGCTGAGGAACGTGTAACACGTTAGGGAAGAATGTTTTCTCCAAGAGATCTAAAATATTCAACAACAGAAATGAAGTTATTGTTTTAGCGTTTGTACAATGTGTGCTAACAAACATTTTTTATTTAAGAAGAGCCACGAGAATAAAGTCGATAGTTTCATGATGTTAACACGTTAAGTACATTGTTCTGGTAAAACAGAGTGAAGTAAAGAAAAAAGTCGTGATGAGAGCGGGGGTCAGAAAGTGCAGTGCGCCGTTCACCGGCAGACCAGCTATTCTTCCTTCGTCGTCGGTCGCCTCAAGGAAATGGATTGCGTGACTCCCTTTCTCGGCCGTTACACCGGGCAGTCGTGAAACAGACACTAACTCAGCTGCGCCTACTTCGACTTCCTTTTTGTCCGTCTGTCAATTCGTACGTCCAGCTCTATTGCACCCAGTCCGCCGAATGATTCCCGACCGATATTTATTATGCAGAATTACACAAGGCCCGGAAAAGGGGAGGGTTTGGGGCTAACTATCCTATACCTAGATAATCCGATTCATGACCCATTCGCTCATTACAATTTTTCCATTCACCACAAAAACTCGTCCGTCACCACTCAATCCTCCATACACCACAAAACCACATCTACTCAAGGGGAACCTACAAAACGCGCCCCATGCCATAAAAAATTAATGATAACAATTTATTGTACATAAAAATCTAATAATGAAGAATGAGCGGGGAGGGAGATAACTAGATACACAAAAGCTTGTCTAACCTAACCAAGGGGAGGGCTCCACAGGAAACCAATGTGACATAGGTTTCCTGAAAGTGAAAATCAAGGCTAGCCCCGTTCAAACGAACCAAGCTCGCCTCAGTCACCCACCTTTCGCTGAAGACTGTCGAATGCAATAGTTTTCTATCAGTTCTAATCTTCAAAGAATCGAATTAGATTCTGATGAGAAAGACGGTTGCCTCACAAGACTTTCTCCATCCGCGTCGTCCAAATCACCATTCGAGCCGTGGCCAGCAGCGTCAGAAACACCATCCGTTTCACCCCACAATACGGGGGCGACGCATTGTCACACGCGTATGCGTGATCAATGGAGCGAGACGAGCCGTCAGCTCGCCGACATGGTCCCATAAGGGGCGGACTCGGGGGCAATAGTAGAAGGCGTGCGAAGCCGTTTCCTCTAAACCAAAGTCACACCGTTCACAGTTTGGCAAATCCGCCAAGCCCCATATAAAGGCCTTGAGAGGCAGCCGATTCCGAGCCAACCGCCAGGTAAGCGAAAACTCAGCACATGTCAGTGGCCCGAAGAGTATGCCCCTCCGGGGTTTTGACTTCACGAATGTAACGATCGCCACGTCGACGAATCTCTTCCTTGCGCAGATCTGCGCCCATGTTCACAGCTTCAGAAGACATCTTGCTTAAGTTATGTCTAATTACCTGGCCCATGTAGCGCGCGCTATTCGAACGCTCCACAGCCTCCCTAGCTAAGGCTATCTCTAGGGGACTCCCCCAGCCACCGCCCGGGAAAGACTAGCTCTAAGCGTCCTCACCTTATCAGCTCTATCTAGGGCGAGCCGTTTGCTGAAATCAGTGGTGAAGGACCTAATTCTACTTTTAAGTCTGTCCCACCACCTATTCCCGATAACCGCTGCACTAAGCTAGTTACCTGCTCTCGGAAGTCCCGCCTGTCAAGTAAAAGACAGATTGAACTTCCAGTAACCAGCCATTCTACGATCTAACGCCATGCGGGCACAAACGAGTTTGTGGTCCGTATAGCCTACCCAGTGGAACGTGAGACAATCTAACAGATCTATGTCGGCTCCTCTAACTAACATTCTGTCAAGGTAGCTAACCACTTTGTCATAAGGCCAGCTAAGAGCCCACGTCCACATTTTCCCCCGGGGTGATCGACCCGGTATCTATCAACGAGACCAAAATCATTGATCAGATCAACTAACCTAGCACCCGCCCCCGATCTAACTTGGGGTCCAGGCATTCCAGTCCCCCACTAAGACTAGGGGCGTTGAATCCACCAGGAACGGCCCCAACTGCCGAAAAAACGAAACCCGCTGCTCCTGGTCGTTGGGCGCATAAACCGCAACGACCTGAAACGAACAACTTTTCACGGCAATATCGGTCACGATGAACTGGCTCTCGGCATCGGTATGCACAAGGTCCATCTTCGCATCAAGAGTACGCTTCACCAGCAAAGAGACTCCTCTTATTATAGATTCCCATATGCTGAATAGACGACAAAGCATCGACACTGCAAACAAAGTGGGTCTCTTTGATTGCGGCGACATCCACACCGAACGACAAGAGGTCATGTAGCAGGTGGACCGCCTTACTCTGATCCCTCAAGCCTTCGCATTCAGATTGGCTAGTTTGATTGACATCTTTTAGATCTGTGGAATAAAGAAAATAACAATTAACCTATTCACATACGAGCCGGAAATCTGCGGGATGAAGGAACCCGACGGATTGTCCTAGGCTCCCTGTTCCCAACTCTGTCGTCATCCGACCATCTAGGACAATACCGCCAACGTCCGTGGGGTAAGTTAGTTTTAGAGCCCTATACAACGATGGGTGGAGACGTGCCGGGACCCTCCCTGCACAAAAGTTGTGTAGTTTGATCAAGTCTGGAGAACCCAACTCGACCATCCTTATACCTGGGTAGGCCTCTCTGGCCTCGAACAAATGGACCCAAACTTTAAGGTATTTGCCTGTGTCCCTCATAAAGGCTGTAACCCCTGGGGCCCTGGGAAAAATATTGGGGTCCTCCACTCATTTGCCATCAATGGAGGAAATCTTAAACAGAGGACCCAAGAGGGCTCTTTTGCGAGTGGAAAGGTTTTTCTCAAGTTCCCCACTGTCTACCCTGCAAATGTCTTCTATTTTGCGAAACAGTTTTTTTTCTTTTTCTTTTTCTCCCTGTCCGGATTTGGCGGGGTAGAAGTGGGCGGGGAAGTGGGTGTAGAAGGGGATGATTGGGGAGGTGACGCATCCGAAGGTATGGGAGTAGGTGTGGGGAGTGGAATACGATTGAGAGGAGTAACGTCTTTTTCTTTTTCTGGTGAAGCGGAGACGGATGAACACCTTGGTTTAGCCATGTCCCTCCCCACCCCACTTCGTGCATTATGTTTCTTCCTCCTCCTTTTCATCTTCCTCCTCCTCTTCATTTTCCTATTCTCTGTTTCTTTTCAAGGATGAGGACCGTGTTGGAGGCACTTCCTCCAATTCCATTGCGTTGTTTTGCTGTGTGTTTTGTGTACTTTGTTTCTTAGCCGCCGGGCTTATTTTGTTGCTACTGTTGTTGCTGCTTATCTTTGGGCTGCTCCTCCCGCTGCACCTTGGGATGCTATAGTGGTTTCACCTTCGGTGGCTCCTGCGGCTTAGGTGTAACTTCCTTCAAGGTGGACGATGGGCTTGCTTTCTGCTTGCATCCCTTAGCCACTACCTCCTTCCAGCCCTCGCCAGGTGTCTTGCTGGGTTCTGCCTCTGTCGCTGCTGATGTTGTTACTGGTGCTGCTGTTGGTTGTGGTGCCGTTTTCTTTCCGGGGCATGCCTTGGCCATGTGCCCCGAGATCCCACACGCCCAACAATAGGGTTTTTTTTTTCTTTTACAGTTCTTTTTTTTTTTTTTTATATATTTTCACCAAAAATAAAACACTTAAATATTTAAACGAAAGAAATCAACCAAAGAAAAGACTAGAGTCCGGGGTAAAATAAACAAATTCAAAACAAATAAGAAATTAATAAATTTGGCTTGCAAAAACGAAAGCAATAAAAATGAATAAAATAAAAGGGGAGGGGGTTAACAATTAAAAAAAGCGGGAAAATTTAAAGTTTGCAAATACACGAACTGAAAATAAAAAAGGGTCAAAAATAAGTAAAATAAAAATACAATAAGACTTAGCGTTTGACTTATTGAACGAACTTTCACTAGACCAAAGAACATGCAAACAGCTCGCAGGTTGAAGTTCCGAATGACTCCTGACCTGAGTCGTACTGCTAGCACCCCGCTTTTTATGCCAGTCTGATATGGCCAAAATTTGCATGTGTGCAAATATCATCTCGTTTTGGACGAGATAGAAGCGCATAAATTGCGTCATCAATAGCGGCCATGTTTCTTTTCGTCATTACTTTACAGGCAAGATACGTTCGCGCTCGTTTTGAACTCCGAGGTAAGTCATGTCTTTCGTCACAGAGAGTGCAGTTTTCATGGTAACTCCTGAGAACATACCCATCGGCACGTGTACAATATCGGATTTATTGTATTGTCATTGTGTGAATGAGCAGTACAGCAGTTTCTAATGAGGCTGAAGTATACAGTTTTAGCTGCACTTCCGGACAAAATAATTCAATTAATTAATGTACGTACAACTTGTGGGTGTGGCTATTCCTCTACCATGTCTTTATCTGTTCTAGTATCTCAATGTATCTAACCATGACCATAACAAAATAAACAGAACATACAAACCCAGCCCTCAAAAAGTAAAAGCAGACCCCAGGTTCAACATCTGCTACACCAATGTGAATAATCTACGCTCCAACTTTTCAGAAGTTAAACGCCATATCCACAAGGTCAAACATGACTTCATATTCCTATCTGAAACTGGTCTGACGCTATCTATCCCAGAGTAGGAATTCACAATCACCAAAACAAAACCTCCAAAATCGTTATGGCTATGTATTCGGCGGCTATATTAAGGATGGATTCTCATGTCGCATAGGCCACTAAAGCGAGGACCCTCATTTCCCACTCCTCCATTGGCGTGGCCCTCAGTCATAGTATTCTTTCATTTTCATTGCCTATCGTTCACAAGTTGATTGTGTATCGTCCACAAGATGATGGAATTGTAATTTTTGAGGAAATAGCTTGAAAATTGATGATATCCTCTCTGATCATCACTCAACTAGCATTCATATTTATGGGGCCTTCAGTATTCACTACAAGGAGCGGTTAATCTACTCAAATAAAACTGATGAAGAAGACAGATACTGTCATGACTTTTCCATCGCTTACGAAATGACCCAGACCGTAAATAAGCTCGCTCGTATTCCCGACACAACAGGACATCACGTAAACCTCTTTCTCACATCCTGTCATGAAAAATACTCCGCGGAACTGTTACCGCTCCTGAAAACTTCAGACAATTGACTGATCAATGTTAAAGTAGATGCCAAACTGAAGGCATTCACCGGTGTCCGATTTCATAGGACTATCTTTAACCACGGTTGACTGGGATAGTTTCAGATCTTACATTTTGAATCTTCTCCAGAAGTTCTATTTTGAAGAATGCCAATTCTTCAAAATAGAACTTCCAAAAATACCACACTCATTTTTTAATGGGCCCTTTCTGCCATGAAAAGTTTTATCCCACAGAAAATATATCAACAAAAGCCAAATAGCCAGCTTTGGTTCAATGAAGGAGAAATGCTTTCCAAGTTTATAGAAGGTGTCGCAATATTGATTCATTAGCCTCGTTAGTGTGATCCGCAATATCTTTGAATAATGTTGTTGATCACCTCAACAGGAACAACCTCCTGGGCGATAAACAATATGGATTTCGCTCTACTAGGTTTACAGATGACGCCCTATCATTTTTGACATAATCAATGAGGCACTAGACAAAAAATCATGAAAAGGACGATCGCCTAAAATATATTAAAGTCCTTTGACAAGGTGTTTGCTACACAGAGTCTCCAGCTATGAAATCTCTGGAAGGGTTGTTTTCCCAATTATCAAGTCCTTCTTAATATTAATGATCTTCATGGAGATCGTTGTTAACATGCAGTCTTCTAAAATCCATCAGAACACTGAAGGTGTCCTCCAAGACTCACTTTTCGGTCGTACCCTATTTTTGTATTATATTAAATATATGTCAAAGAACATGATCAGATCTTTACTGAATATTCATGTAGAGAATACAAAAATGTATGAGTTTAATTTCCAAAAATGAACAGATCTTGAAAGCTTATATCCCCTCCAGTGGGTCAATGGGCGAAGGATTGGCCTGTCACATGCAATACCTCCAAAACCAAGCTAACAACGTTCCACCATCACCAGAAGAGATACTGAACTTTCATCTATCATGATGAATGGTTGTTTTCTCAGGGAGGTTCCTTGCCTTGAACGTCAATTTGGACTCAAGCTCATCCCAGATCTCGTGTGACTCATGTACATGATCTACCGCTAAAGATGCTGGAAAATGGTTGGTTCTTTATACAGTTACAGTAAGTATTTGACAACTCCTGCTATATTCCACCTTTACAAGAGTCATCCAGTACATACACCCCTACACACACACACAAATAGATAGATAGATAGATAGATAGATAGATAGATAGATTTTGAATTTTGTTGAACGGAAAGCGCCGACTTACAGCTAGTTTTTCCCCATCCAGCAATAGTGCAATCACCGACGAATTTTTCGCCTTGATTAGCCATTCTTATAGGCTTTATGCATGGAGTGAAGATCACTGGTTTAACCATGGTGAGGACAGCAATGTCATTCACTGAAAATAAATTCTGTATATGATAAAAACTGAAAAACTCTACATCAAATAACTAAAATTTAAACCGACAGTTTAGTATGATACTGAACCGACAGTTTAGTATGATACTGAATCGACAGTTTAGTATGATACTGAAACATTCTGAGAGCCAATATTATTAAGTAAATTATTATAGATTATTTATAACTTATTTTAATCAGACAATAGCGTTATAAATAAAGCCTGAAGCTAAAATTCGCGGAAGATATATGCAGTAGATGTATGTATGTTCGTGCCAATCTGTTTTAATTGCACATTTCAATGTGATGATCGAATCTCGTTATACCGACTCGGCTCATACGCAAGATTCCCAAGTAACTGGTGTTTGTTATTTAAAAACAAGAAATTTTACACAAATACATCTTTTAAAACTGTTCAGTTAGTACAGATTTCACTATGATTTTCATTAATATATTCTCATCAATCAAAGTAAGCGACAGAAACTCAATCCTGGTACTTTTGCGCTACGGTCATAACACACCTCCTGCTAAATTTTCTGCAATATCAGTGGCTACTACGTCAGAGGAAGGATTCAGTGCAAATTATTTCTTACCCAGTCTGTTTTCAATCGAATTCAGCTATGCAAAATGTTGTTTCGTGGCCTTTAAACGGATGTAACCAACCAATGTCATTTATAAGAAATTTGAAAATATTCCGTTACAAAATAAAGTCAATACGACTTACAGTTTGTTGTTAACTGGGGCAAAGAATGACTTGTTAATTTTAATGTCTCTAAAACAAAATTCTTCTCTAATCACTTTCTGCCTTCCATCAGCATGGCTGATGCTAACCTCCAGAAGAGCGACTCATTGCGCCTTCTCGGGTTAACACTTTCGTTTAACACGATGTGGAAAGACTATCCATTGCTAGTTCAGCCACTAATAAAGTTGGTCATTGTGTCGTGCTAGATAGTTTTTCTCGTCAGAATCTATGTTAAATATCTATAAGTGTACCATTCTTCCATGATTAGAATATTGTTGCCATATATGGTCCGGTGCTACTGCTATATATAAGCCTCCAAACATGACACTTGGAAAGGGATATAGCATACCTAATAGGGGAAATGATGAAAAATTTCGAGCTTTTACGAAAGAACTTCGTCTTGCTTGCAAATACAAACATGACCCGTATGGACGTGTTATAAATCTAGGTAACAGTAAATTCTCGCTTGATACATTCAAATTATTAAATAAAGGACTAAGCTTTTGCCCTAATCCCCCAAGTTTTGATAAGGACACCTTGGCAAAGGACCTGAAATTCTTCTTTAGAACAATATGGCTAAAAGTCCACTACGGAGACAATAACTACACACCTTCCATACTCGAAACATTAAAAGAGAAGGATTCTAAATTCGCCCCACAAAACACAACATCATTAAACAGACATTTGAAATGGCAGTAACAAATGACATAAAGAAAACAACAGTAAGTAAGCTGCTACATAACAATATCACTGAAGGTGAATGTGCAGCCCTTAACACATAGAAATGGCCTAATTATTACACAGACTGACAAACGTCGTGCCAGAGTGATTTGGGGAATCATAAAATACCTTAAAGAGGCCAACAATCAGTTAACCGACAAAACATCTATAAAAGCCTACCAACAGACCCTCTCCCTGAATACCAAAAAAGAAAATAATAACAAGCTCACTAATGTTTAAAAAAAACTGACAAAGAAACATGCACAACACTTACACTGGCAAACATCACACCTGTCCGCTGTCCTTCCCAAAATACACAAAAACAACAACCCAGGAAGGCCGGTAATTTCACCATTTAACTGCGACCAAAATATCCAATACGTAGTATATTACATACAGCCCCTAGCTAAGGAAATAAAATCCTACATCAGAGACAAAACAGACCTACTAAACAAAATTAATCATATGCAAACAGTGCCAGAAAGTGCTACGCTAGTAACCATGGATGTAAGATCACTTTATTCAAACGTTAAACGTATCGAAGGACTAACCACCCTTAAAGAAGTACTTACTAAAAGAACAAAACAAGACCCCTCCAGAAGTAATCATAAAACTCATGGAACATATTCTTGCATTGAATACTTTCAATTTCAATGGAAAACATTACCATGGGCACCGTAGCAGCTCTATCATATGCCATAATTTTTATGGGAAAAATTGAAGACACCCACATTTATCTCTTAATTATGTAATGCATATTCTATACAAGATATATCGATGGTATCTTCTTCATACACACGAACAATGAGGAGAGCTCACTAAATTCCTCATGACCCTAAACACAGTAAACGATTCCATAAGGTTCGACGCCAAAAATCAACAAGATCAGTAACATTTTTAGACACTCACATCTACATCTATAAAAACAGAAAACTACAAACGAGACTAGACACTAAAATCACCGACACCAACAACAACCTGCATTTTAAGTCTTCCCGCCTAAAACACCTCAAGAAGAACCTTCCCTATGCACAAGCACTTCAGAAGGATATGTTCCAACAATGTTCACTAGTTCAGTCACTAAATCTACTTTCAAAATCTACCACGATTCTAACTGTAGAAGTTATAACGTAATTTAACTATTAGAAGCACACTATGTCAGAAACAATATGTGGGAAAAACTGAATGGCCCTTTCACTACAGAATTAATAATTATCGCGATCGAATCAAGTCGACTCCCCAGAAATGATTATTACCTGTAGAACAACATTTCCGCCTAGAAAAACATGATTTTAAAATATAATTGATAATTTATAATTCACTATAATTGAAGAAATAGAAATAGACAGCAAAGATAACAGTATTTACATTAGTCGGACTATTGTCCTCATCTTTGTCGCCATATTTGTCACAACGTTTCGGCCGTTGTCCGCTCCGGCCTTCTTCATGTGGTTGGAATTTCGAACTGAACCCTTTATTTCGATCACTGGGGTAGACTGTTCAAGTTCCACGTGCGATGTTTGATGGATGTCTGCCTGCCTTATGTGAAGGGGTTATCAGAGAAAATACAAAGGATCTGCGGTCCATATAACATCAGGACAACCTTCAAAAGCGTGACAACACTTCGCAGATATCTCTCTCGAGTGAGACCCCCCCCCATAGAAGAGAACATGACTAAAGACTGTGTGTACGCTATCCCGTGCAGCTGCGGAAAGAAATATAAAAGAGAGACAGGCCGCCCCCTCAAGGTAAGGCTTTAAGAACACAAGAAAGCTGTAACGCGAGAAGAAGTAGAAAAATCAGGCGTGGCTGACCACATATGGAGAGAGAAGTGAGATCACCGTCCCCTGTTGGATCATGTTGAGATCATAGACAGGGAACACCATTGGAAAATTCGTAAACTTAAGGAATCAGCACATATGCTAGGCCACAAAAACCTCCTGAGCCGACCAAGCATAGAAATGAATACAATATGGGAACCAGTAATAAGGAGTGCCAGAGAAAAGCAATGATAACAAAGTTGCAATATGACCACTGGTAAAAAATGGTTGCTGAAAATATTAGGTTTATAATACCCAGAAATTCATACCCAGATGTCCTCAAGGACACATGGCACAGTGGATTAGATCCAGTAACAGACCCAAAAGAGTGTGAGTTCAATACCCGGTTATGGCAGTGGAGAACTTTCAGAGGGAAAATTAGCAGGAGATAACTGACATCCATCAAACATGGCACGTGGAACTAGAACAGTCTACCCCAGGTTCAGTTCGAAATTCCAACCACCGGAGCGTACAACGGCCGAAACGTTGTGACAAATATGGCGACAAAGATGAGGACAATAGTCCGACTAATGTAAATACTGTACATAATACTCATCTCAGAAATATAGACAGACTCAGAAAAGATACATTAGGAAAATTCTAGAGGAACATGAAGACAAATGGATTTTGCACCTCAAAACACTTCGTCCAGACGAGCTTAACCAAAAATTTAACAACATAGATAAAATTAATATATAACTCCATAAATCAAGCCCTACCCACATAGACAGACATACTTGCGGAGGTGTTGAGGTCTCTCACCTATACACACACTCATACCAATATATAGACTTAAACACATCATACACACTCCGAAAGAATTAAAAGAGAACATACACTTAACACACATCCCTCTCAGCAACCAATAAAACTATCAAAATGACCAAGAAGGGAATTCAG
Organism: Acanthosepion lycidas; assembly: GCA_963932145.1. NCBI lineage: Eukaryota > Metazoa > Mollusca > Cephalopoda > Sepiida > Sepiidae > Acanthosepion > Acanthosepion lycidas. The sequence goes on from OZ010583.1 coordinate 68,325,331, forward strand.
CGTCTCATGAATCGCTTCAGCGTCTATCTTAAAAACAACTTGAAAGAGGCCGTTTGACCAACACAAGGTCCGATCAAAATTAACGATAAAAAACAAATGAAAACTACAAATAAAGTTCGTTTCCTTCATAAACAGTCATTCACTCCTGTGGTTCACAAGCAGACATTTTTCTCCTATTTTTTTCTCCTGATGATGGCCATGCTGGCCGAAAATAGTCGAGGAACCTAATAAAACAAAAAAATATTAATACACAACCCAGTGTGTCTGAAAATTTTAATTTTCTAATATTTTTATTATTCAAAACTCAAAATTTCAAGTACAGTATTCATAGTGCCGATAAGCAATTTAAAAAAGCAACAAGCGATTTACGTTCTGTATATTTTTTCCAAATTTCACTATTCATATTTTTTTATTTTTGCTTTTAGGTGCTGTATTCATTTTATTACCTAATTATAACAGTATTTACATTAATCAGTTTATTAATAAATACTTCCAATCAATTTTCAATGCATAAAGCATAATAAAAGCAATATTTCATCTTTTAAAAATAGATTTTTATTCTTTTTTTAGATCATTGCAAGTGTACGTGATTTTACCATCTGCATTACAGTTATATTCATATAAATAATGTTTGACAGGTGCAAAAATATAAGTAAAATTAAAATGGAAATTACTGCCATTACTCTAAGATATGCAGCATAAAAATAAAAATAATGTATTTAAAAAGTAATTAGAATAACTTACAAACTGTACCCTTAAGACGACTGTACCCGCTATGTCTGACAAAACGGGCTACTGGAATCCAAGTAGGCATTGTCCTTTTATCCAGAGAACCAATAAGGATATCTGCTTGAGTTACACCGTCACCTCTTAAATAATAAAAATTAGAGAATGAAAAGCATTAAATAAAATTTGCTGGAGCAGCTGGAGGGACTGGAACCTGGAGGAAGAATCGAGATCATTTAGACTACAACATAATTAAGATCAACTACGATACTACGATACTACGATAGAAAAGTGCTGGGAAAAGATAAAGGAGATTTTCTCTCTGTTGAATGCACAGGAAAATAACAAGCTACTGTTCTTATTACTGAAAATTCAATAATAATAATAATAATAATAATAATAATAATAATTGTAAGAAGAAAGTATTGTTGAATATTATAAACGATTACACACATTAAAGTTATTAGGCAATATTACGTTTACTATTTGCTAATTTAGAATGTTCACCTAATTTGCCTATTTAGACTGAGGCATAAAGAAAATGAACCGTTCTCCTTGAATGCATTTATTGTCTGTAAGAAGATGTGTGCCTTTGCTTGTCAAAGCAAGAAAAAAAATAATCAGGACGAGGTTTGTAAACTCTACTCTACTACAAGTATTTTTATGAAACAAACCAATTTTCATCGAAAGCTGTTTCAGATTTTAGTTCACTCTTAACAGCCCTGTATCAAAGTTATATTCATAGATCCATATCATAACATTTTATTACTTCTTCTTAAATTACAATAATTACTTAGCAAAAGTGGTTTACTTACACACAGTGAGCAGCAGTGAGGACATGCTTATCGTCAATTAGAGATCCTCCACAACCATAATGTCTTCCGTCTTTTTTCGTGTAAACAAAAACTATATGCGGGAATTCACATCGTTTGGCTCTCGTACCACCCACAATATGGTTCATTTTACCACCCTGCACTCCTAAAAAAATAACAATATATATATATATATATATATATATATAATTTTAGGAAGTTTTCCTACAAAATTTGCTGATATAAGGAAGAGTGAGGCTCAGTGGAACACTTAAATAGTCATAACAAAATATAACCAAAAGTTACTATGGAAGATAGGCTTCTTTTGGATGGATTGTTTAAATCTGAAAAATGTTTAAGTTAAATTATATTACCATTTAAACATTCGTAAAAAGTGTATCAAGCTACCCCACTATTCGGGTAGGTTGGTTAATACGTAAGTTGGTTCTCTTGCATTTAAGTACGGATGTTATAAATATACTGCAATGAGAAGTACATGATTTAAAACAATGTATTCGAGTAAAAAGTAATCGTTTTCGAATATATTGATCACCTGGTAGGGCACGTGGAATCATATGTAAATGGATACACTAAGAAAATAATAATGGCTACAAACAGAACATTATTGACCTCCACCTCCCAATAAGTAGGTATCAAACCAAACTCATAAGCAAATCTTAAAGACGAAAGAGAAAATTATTAATTTGATTCCTTATGTTAGACAATGAATAATCAAATGCTGAATCATCAGATATTCGGTTTTGACAAAAAAAGTAATCCTTATTGTTTTCTGGAATGCACACAATATTACATTTACAAGATGTACCAGTTACCCAATTCTCATCAGGCCTTGAATTGAAATAAAATTCTTTGTACGATAAGTAAAATGTTTGATCATCTGTGGTTTCATCACTGTTTATTAGCGCTTTATTTATGCCTTTCTTTACATTTTTCTCTAAACTGTTTTTGTCCTGTTTAAATTCATTTTGTTAGTTTAAAGACTTTTTTCCTTTGTCTCAATTGCATTATTTTCAGGGGTATATTTGATCTTTCCTTGTACGAAGCATTCAAAAGTCTACAGTATCTATGTTGCAACTGTTTGTTGTTATGTACATCTTCAAATGAGTAAAGTGTTGATAAGACTTAAAAGATCTAAGATCTAAGATCTCACTTCATCCTTTGTCAGTTAATTGTTCATGAGAAAGTCTGACAGCACATGACAACAGTGCCTTCATCCTGCATGAATAATAGTGTCCATCAGGGATATTCTGGAGTCTGTAATATTCTTCTACGAAGTATTACACTAATTTCTCATAATCTTGCTGCTTTGCATACATTTGAACCGGATATCTGTCAGATAAACTGTCAAAGGGCAAAACTGTAATAAGACATGGATTATAAGGGCCAAGATAGGCGAGATTCTCCACTAAATGAAGATGTCGTTCTAACAGTGAAAGGGGAAAAAATCATTGTCAGTGAAACTGACAATGATTGTAAGGAATAATTCGGAAAACTTTCTGATACAGTGTAACCCGGATATAAGAGACCCTGATATAAGAGAAATCCGGATATAAGAGATATTTTCTCTGGTCCCAAATTAGAGCCATACTTACCTAAACAAAATAGACCAAACCCGGATATAAGATAAACCCGGATATAAGAGACTTCTTATCCTGTCCCGACAACTCTCTTATATCCGGGTTACACTGTATATGTAGCAACAATACCTCGAGACAAGCAATTTCTTCACAATTGAAAGAAAGTTATATCTTGTAATTGACTTGACAGGATTACTTCTGAACCTTGTATTTTGAAGCAGAAACTTTTATCAGTAGGCCAAAGTCACTTCTGTCGAACTGTAACAGCTTATGGGAACAGTGAAGAAGGAACGAGAGTAGAATACAATTTCCCATAACATAATCATTTCAATGCCAAGGTGAGGAAACTGATTGTCAAGTCGGATGAAAGTTGGTTTCTCTTTGTTGTCACACCCGTGATTCAAAAAATACATGGTAAATTGCAGAATGACTTATTGTGTCATTCATCCAGATGGGATATCTCCATACAATCAATAACGCAAATTTGTTTATACCATATAAATTGCTCACTGAAAAACTTCCTGGGTCAGCATAAACAAAAGTATCAATTGCACAGACAACAGCATATAATGTTATTAATTGGCCATTCTCGACATAATTAACAGAACCAACTTAATCGATTTATTTTCACTTTTAGGTTTCTGAACAGTTGCATGACAGCTCTGTATATAAGCTGTTTAAAGATTATAGTCAACAGTGACTTTACTAAATTTGATGAAGAACAGAGTAACATCTATTAGGTTGAAAATTGTAGGCCAAACCAAATCTGTAGTTTCAGGCACACATATGGATAAGCTTTAATGACGTTAGATGAAAGCAGTAAACCAGTTGAGATTTTCATATTCATTTATTTCTCATAATTCGTGGTATCAAAGAAATTCATTTGTAAGATATTAGGTTGGTGCAAAAATAATGACGTAATAATGTCGTTTTTGACGTTAAAAATAAGTCAAAAAACGACATTATTACGTCATTGTTTTTGCACCAACCTAATAGTACACAATATGAGAATATTTTACACTATAAGGATTTCTCTTATTTATCAGTGAAAATTTAGCACTTTTTCATGCAACAAATAATCATTTCCTCCTCTTCTTTTCTTTTGAACATACAAGCGAGTTGAAATATATATTCAGCTGATACCGAATGGAAGCTTTTTCAACACTTGATCCACTGCTCTTATTAAATCATCAAGAATAAGTATAGCATAAAGGTTTTTCCTTTTATAGGTTAGAATTATGTTTGAAAGTACTAGAAAAGAAAATGTATCGTATCCCATTAGTCATAGACCCACTAATTTTAGGATTTGCGAATGAATGAAAAAAGATGTATTTCTTTGATGTAATATGTGCGCCAATTATCGAAATAAATTTTCTTTGTGCATATTCAAATTAATCAGAGCTGCTATAACATTAAAATAACTTATATGGTTGGCATTTTTTCAATCTGTTTTTAAGTTTATTCATGTGTGTTAATGAAGTTTATAAGCAAATTGCGCGTTGAATCATTTAATGCAAAACTTTATTTATCAAATTTTAAACAAAAAGTTTAATCTGTTTAAGATATTATCGAATATAATATTCCATTTAAATATGATATCCCGTATAAATCTAAGCAATTTAAGCAAAGTAACTGGCAATTACCTGAGAAAATGTAATGTTTACGCGTTTCATACAAAGCGCAAACATGAAATTCTCACTTCTTACATAAAATCACACTACATGTTTTGTTTTTATCTTCCGTAATTAATCCTCCTGTAATAATAATAATTTTGGCCATTCAGTATTGTGAATAACACGAGACATTTGTGATCCAAATAACTAATGCTAGATGTAAAGCAGTTGTTATTTTATCATTCAAAAAGTAACTTTGCCATCAGTGATGATAAAAAAATAAGGATATTTCATCATTCTAAAAATAACCTTGTCATCAGTGATGATAGAAAAGAAGGATATTTCATCATCCTAACCTTCATCATTATAAAAACGACCCTTCAACCACAAGAGAGTAGAGTAAAATATACTAGCGTATCCGTCACAGTAGTCAGTAGATGAATAGACAAGTAGCAGTAGCAGTACAGGAACACATATCTAGTTAGCGCTCCAGGAAGATCGAAAACAGACGATTTCAAACGTCATTCTCACAAGCGAAATTCTCGGCACCAAACCAAGTAATCACTGACTTTTAAACCCAAGAGACACTGGGAACATTTTACACACACCATTACAATATTCTGTAATTCACATAAGAAAAAGAAAATACTAATTCTTTATTATTTATGTCAACACGTGACTCAAGATTTATTGTTATTATCGTTATATGTTTTATGCATTTTAATTTCTGTTATTAATATCAGCACCATTACAATGGTGACCCGACTAAAAGAACTGAACGAAACTAAAAAAAACTATGGCGGAATCTTAGGTACAACATGTAAGTATAAGAGAGTCAACCAACTTCTCTACCTTGCTATGTGCGTTGATGAAATTTTATTTTCACCACGTGCGTTGGGATAATATTTTTCTCGTCACGTGCGTTTTAAAAGGAAAAATTATGAATATTTTCCTTGCTACTCGTATATAAAAGCAAACAATACTGACAACTACCATAAAAAACGAACTTGATGAACATCCTTCAAATTTGAATGAGAAATGTACCTATTGCTGCCATTGGAACCCAAGTATAACCTCCAATATAACATTCAACATATAACAGTTCTAACGTTGCCAAGAAGGATATCGAAGCTGAACATAGCACTACTCTATGAAGAACTGTTACATCCAGCTAAGCAATCCTCCTTACTCTGGACACTATACCAAACGCGAAAAATAGATAAACTACAGAAAATTCCTAAAAAACATCTCACAATCTCCACGCAGAGATTAAAATCAGTGATACTACAAAACGTACATTTCCTAAAGAAAAACGTAAGAAAAGTAACAGTTGTTCAGATTCTACAGATGCATAGAAAACATCACAAACTGCTCTAAAAGCTCTTCATAATCTAAGACAATTGCTCTAAAAAAAAAAAAAAAACTATAAAGCTCTTCCGGCAACAAGTTCCAGAACCAAAATACAGGCTCACCGACAAGCAAGTAAACGAGTCTGACTCGAAAAATTCGACTACGACAGCATACAGCCCACTTGGTCTACCCGTTTCCTAGAACAGGCCTGCCAGCACAGCAAAAACAAAACAAAAAACAAAAAAAACAACAACCTTAGTAAAGAAAAACAAAATAAATATATAATGCAAATTAATTTGCATCATCATCCTAACCATTATCGTTATAAAAACAACACTTCCTCCACAACAGAGTAGAGTAGAATAGACTAGGGTACCCGTAGCAGTAGTCAGTAGATGAGTAGACAAGTCACAGTAGCAGTATAGAAACACTCGTCTAGACAGCGCCCCGGGAAGATCGAAAACAGACGATTTCAAACGTCTTCCTCACAAGCAAAATTCTCGGAACCAAACCAAGTAAGCACTGACTTTTAAACAAAGGAGACACTGGGAACAATTACACACACACCATACCAATATTCTGTAATTCACATCACGAAAAGAAAATGAAAATTCTTGTTATGTCAACACGTGTCTCAAGTTTTCATTGTTGTTATCATTGTATGTTAAAACATGCATTTTTATTTCTGTCATTAATATCAACCCCGTTTTATTGGGTACAGTGAAAGTCAATGTTATTGGAAAATGTTTTCAAAGGGCTTAAATCAGTTTAAAACAGTAAAACAATGCTGAATAGGATAATATTTAATCGAATTGCTACGTATCAAGATAAATTGTTCCTTGTTTTCATTAATCCAACAAAAGACACATGATCACATTTGTAACCATATGATCTATCACACATCTTTAGAAGATAGAGATAAATTCATTCCTTTTAAGTTCACTCAGCTATTGAAATTTCGTAGGAATTTTATCTCCAGTTCATCTTTGAGTGAACTTACGTGTCAGTGTTTTCAGTTTTCCTTTGTATTGGGAAAAATAAAAATCTTATAAATGATTTTAGATGGTCATAATAGCGCAGCTTTGAAGATTTGACTATCCATGTGTGGCTTTGGCGTGATCCCAAGTCTTCCGGAACATAAGTGGATCGAGTGGGTGGGATTATCCATATAAGCAGAGAGAGGCAGGAAGTCGAGGCAAAGTGGGTTCAGCCGTGAAGAAGTAGATATGTGACGAGAGGAGTGAGAGCTGCCCGGCAGCCAGTGACAGAAGGACCATTAGTGAGGAATCAGGAGTCGCCAAGCCCAGAGGCCAGTGAAGTTTGGGAGATAGCAGTTCAGCCGAAGGAAAAGATAGCCGGCTAAGTGAGAAATCGTATTGTTGTGAACTCCCAATCAGTGTCTTTAAAAACATTTGTCGTCACTAGTATTATTTTGTTGAAAGCGATCACGGCCGAGAAGACAAACCTGTGCATATAGCGACTTGGGTGTATATGCAATTACACTCAATCTTGGATGTCATCACAGGTGCAGTGAACGACGGACGATCGGGGAACGTCGTCACAATGTAGTCACGAAAGGCGTAACACATTTGATGAAAGGAGCTGCGTTTTTATCATTGAAACAAAATAGATTAAAATCTATGAAAAATCAATTTCAGTATCTTCTTCATCAGAAAAAAATATATGTGCCTATTTTTGATTGGACAAGGTTCATTAAAAACAAAACGAAGTCGCAGTATTTAGCTCATCCAATGATAAAAAATAGCAACACACTCTTTACATACTTCCGCACGAAGTATACAAGTTAAAAGCGATATGAACAGCCGGTTCTTTAATATTAAGGGGGAAATCAGAGATTAAGATGTTACAACTGCAAGAAAACCATCACATGTACACGCATAACTCATACGTTTCGAACTAATAGTTAAAGTACGCTGGATTGCACTCAGAAAAAAGGGTTTGTTGCTTAGAGAAGTGAAATTATGAAAACAAAAATAGATAAATGTCTAATTTTAGAAATAGAATATTGATTTCTACAAGAAAGCGCAAATTACTCACTCAGGGCAGATAACAAAACGGCGTTAATCAAACAAATGAACGGAAGCATCTTCGAGGTATAATGTAATGTTAAATGATAGAGCTTTTGAAATAACTCTTAATATTCTTGTCTATCTGAATTCACATCCACAAATCAAATGTCATGAACACTTATATTCGCACACATATATCTACACCCGGATGTGAACAAGTGATGAACCATGTACACTAAAAGAAGCACATTGCATGTGAAATAGACAACAATGAGAGAAAACTTTTAAAATTATCTATAATCACATCTGCTGATTCCTACAGGAACCTGCTGTTTCTATGTCTCTTCTCGCCGTATGTCTATGCTTGGATAAGGAAACAGAATTTTAGTCGACAGCTACTGCAAAAATAAATTTAAAAAAATATATGTAACATATGCTAACCGATTCTTTAAACCTCTCTTTGGTTTACTATCCGATGTTACCCAGATGTTCTTTCTTAATGCAAATACGACGACTAAAAGACATTTGTGTGTTTGAGCGTAGGTGTGTAGGTGTGTACGCTAAAGCAATTTCTCTTCGTTATAGCTGACTTCAGTAGGAATTAAACATTGACTAAATTTTTGTAAGAAAATATTTTACGGAAAGTATACTATTTTTTTTAAAAAAAGAAGTGTGTATAACAGACGTTACTGTACACCAAAATAGCAGTTTGAAATTTATATGTAAAATAAAGAGTAGAAAATTTATTATATAATGACAGATTTTTTTTTCACGGAAGTAGATTTCTACCTGTAATTGGATACTAATACTCACGAATAACCTTCCGTTTTTTTATGTTAAAGGATGAGAAAAACTTTTATTTCCTAAGTACTTTCGATCTTCTTCCGAGATCATCTTCAGAGGTCTAAGTAGTACAAAACTATATGTTGTTCATTAGTACAAGTATTTATACAAAGTTATGTGTTGTTATCCATTACCGCATTTTTTTCATTATGCTTTTAAATGAAAAACAGTTGACAATGTACTAAGCGTTCATTAGAACGTGAAAAAATTATCTATTATGGAATTTTTTCATGTTATGTCATGGCCATGCGCGCATTAAAGCGTGGAAAAACTGTTCCTTTACAAGCATTTCAGAACATTACTGCAGTATTCATAGTTGATTCTGTTCAGTGCCGCCTTTAATTTTTTATAAATTGCTTCTAGTATCTGTAATCTGAATTTTTTGTTTTCATAGTGTAGGATAGTTGTGTTGTCGATTAGTAATTTTTTTTATTGTGAATGTGGACAGGGATGTTGTTGTAGATGTCTCGCAATGGACGAATGGTCAGACATGCGTAGTGTAAGCCTTCTTTTTAGTGTATTTGTCGTATACCCAACATGTATCTCCGACAAAAAAAAATCAAATATATATTCTCCCAAGGGACAATGTTGGTTTTACGTAATACATCAGTTAGTAAGGAGGAATTATTGCAAATAATTAAATTAGTTGTATTGTATTTTTTATAATATATGATTATTTTTTTGTTAGTTTTAATTAGAGTCTTTATGACTTTTCATCTTGTTTGTGGTTTGCATGCATCTGGTTACAACATAGTAGTTTAATATATTTAGTGTCCTTTGGGGAAGTACTATATTTTGTGTTGAGGTTTTTTATATATCGTCTAATTTGTTCATCTACAATGTGGTTTGGGAAGTCTGCTTCATATTTTTTATCTCATTGTAGAAAATCTTTATTGTGGAGGAATTCATTTGTGCTCGGTTAATTAAATTCTGTATAAGTGCTATTTTGTAGTAATCTGGACATTCACACTTATAGTTGAGAGTTTTTGCTGGTTGTTTTTTTATACGGAGACGTAGTAAATGGGTTGTTATTTGTGTCTATAAAAATGTCAAGGAAAAGGGATTTTGTTATCTTTAAGTTCGTATGTGAACTTGGGGACGGAGTTTTATTGAAAGTTTTTTGAGTTCCATTATTTATTATATGTTTTTAACTAAAATAAGGATATCATCTACATATCTTAGGTAGATGGAGGGTTTCTTAGTGGTACTAAATATATAATTTTCTAGGTTGGCCATGTAGAAGTTACTGAAAGTTGGAAACTTCGGAAATCAAAATAAAAACATTTAAACAGTTATAGCGCATTTCTCTCATTCTTTAACATCAATACACGGAAGGTTATTCGTGAGTATGAACTGATTTTATTAAAAATTAGCAGACATAATGTCTGTAATTTGTTCAGACATGTCTAAAAGAGAATTTCCTGCCTAAATACACAAATATATATATATATATATATATATATATATATATATATATATATATATATATATATATATATATATATATATATATACCAGAGTTTCGATAAAAATAAGCATGCATGATGAAAAAATGCCCCAAACTTAATAAAAAACAAGTTTTATCGTCGGAATCTTTAGGTTATTAAATTGACCAAATTATTTTTTGATTATTAAATTACATTTTTAATCCTTTTAATTTTTAGTTATTTTTTTCTTTCGTCAGCGGGTGAACATACATTAGTATAGGAAATTTTACCGTCTTTTTGTGGTGAAAAACACGTTGATTTAGAAATTCTTGCAAAAATAAAATAATTGGCGGATATAATGAAACTTTCACGGCTTATTCACAAATGTATGAAATTATTTTGGAAACGTTTCTATTTTAGAAAATACTTTTCTACATCTGTTACCCGCCAGTTATTTAATTTTATCAAATTTCAAGAAATTAATTTTGTATTGCTTAATGTTTATATTAGTTATAAGTCCTTGGGGAATTTAAATCATCCAATGTTTTTTTGTAAAAGTTACCGAAAATATTATTTGAATCGTAAAATAAAATAATGTAATAAAACTAAGACATTATTTAATTAGAAAAACTTTTAACTGCTTTTATGAATAAGATATATTATGGATACTATTGTTTTGTTTTCTTTTTCGATGAATAATGAATTTTTAGAAGAATTGTGTTCATTTTTTTTTTTTTTAATTAGAATAAATTTTAAAATCTTCTGTATTAATTTGCAGCGGTTAGATGATATTGTTAATGAGTACAAACTATATTTACTAATCATAAATGGAAAATCTCACTACAATTCAGTGACCACAGTATTCTTAAAATAATTTTGAATTTTTTGTGCGCCTATGCGTGTGTATAAACATGCAGTGTTTTGTAAATACAGGCGTCCATACACAGAAAATAAAAGCGGTAATTATAGTAAACTTAAAGATTACTTCGAATATTTTCTTAATTTTTTAAGATTATTGTTGAATTAAAATATTATATAAAAAGGCGCCCACGTTATAATCAAGTCATTTTTACAGATATGTCTACCAGAGAAAAAATTCAAAACATAAGTCTATTAAAATAATTGTTAACACTTCAAAAAAATACCCACCTTCGTGTTAAAATACCCACCTTCGTGCTATTCTACGATATTTAAACCAACATTATTGTTTATTTCAAATCAGATGAATTGAACTTGAATCAGCTAATCCTACGCAAATGAAGTTTCAGAAAAGTATTTTTAAAGATGTCTTAATGAAGACATTGTAAATATGACTAAAATCAGTCATTTTGATCGATTTAAAAAATAATTCCAATCAATTTAAATTTCTTTTGAAGTTTAGCATATTGAAAATATAAAAATTCAATTGATTAACTTGAAATTAAAACGAAAATGAAAGCTTCAAAAAAGATTTTTCATTTAAAAAATTGATTTTAACCCTTAGCTATCGCTTCTCTTTGGAGATACCCCCCCCATATATATATATATATATATATATATATATATATATATATATATATATATATGTGTGTGTGTGTGTGTGTGTGTGTGTGAGTGTGTTTGTGTTGAACAATAAAAAATATTAAAAAATTAAAATTTTCAGACATACTGGGTTGTATATTAATATTTTTGTTTTATTATTTCAATTAGGTTCCTCGAATAGTTTCGACCAGCATGGCCATGAAGAAAAAAATTCTGTTTTTAGTAACAGTGAACTCCAGGAATTAATGACTTTCCGAAGAAAATGAAAATGAACTTTTTCATTTTCTTTTTTTTGGGGGGGTCAGACATTGTGTTGTTCAAACGGCCTCTTCTAAGTTTGTTTTTTTTAAGATAGATTTTTGGGGAGTGAGTATGATGTGTGTAAGTGCATATATTAGTATGGGTGTGTGTATAAGTGTAAGACCTCAACACCTCCGCAAGCATGTATTTCTTGTGTGGGTGAGAAATGTGAGTAGGGCATGATTTATAGGGTTATATATTAATTCTATCTATGTTGTTAAATTTGTGGTTTAGCCCGTCTGGAGTTTTGAAGCGCAAAATCTATTTGTCTTCATGTTACTCTAGAATTTTTCTAATGTTCTCTCTATTTCTATTTTTCAATTATAGTGAATTTGACATGCCTTTTAAAATCATGTTTTTCTAGGCGGAAATGTTGTTCTACAAGTAATAATCTTTCGTGGCCAGCTGACTATATATATATATATATATATATATATATATATATATATATATATATATATATATATACACACACACATATATATATATATATATATATATATATATACACACACACACATATATATAGAGAGAGAGAGAAAGAAAGAAAGAAAGAAAGAAAGAAAGTGGTGGAGGTAGAGAAAATTGACTGCAAAATAGTTTCAGGTGTGGATTTTACCAGTAAGTGAATCTATAATCGGTGTCTGTTTATAGAGGTTATATAAATTTCGGAAGTCAGCTGTATCCATTTCAGTTTTGAAAGAACGAATAGATTCAACTTGAATAAAGTAATTCTTAGCGCTCTTTAATTCCTGTTAATATTGAATCAAAGTGTTACATTTGGTTTCTCAGCTATACGACAAAGTTTCGTTTCCATTTTCGATAAAAATAAATTTATATGTGTAGATTCTGTATCACTGCTGATGAGTAAAGCTAAAATTGTCATCATTATTGTTAGTATCATTATCTTTATAATTGTCGTTATTGTCAAATCTGAAATCATATCAGACATTAGAATAATGGTAACTTCCCAAAACATGCTTTCATGCAATCAATAATCGATTAATAAACTGTGGTTGATATTCTTAATATTTCAATGTTTAGTCACATTATTCGATGAATATTATGAATGGAAGTGACTCTCAATGCATAACAAATGTTTGTAAGTGCAAAATTATACGTCCGTGTGTGTGTGCGCGCGCACGCACGCATTGAAGCACATTCGGAATTGATGTGCTAAGAAATCTATATCAAAGTGAAACACAAATAAAAAAAATTTACAAACGAATTCATACTCCGATTGAACCAAAGTAGTAATGAAACTAGGTTTAAACAAACACAGGACTAGTGTAGCCAGATTATATCAATCCAGAAACAATTAACCATCAAGCAGTCGAAACATTGTTTCTTTAGTTTAATAATGGAAGGAATTATTACGACTTCTACAAGAACTTCGTAATGAATATATAATTTTAGAAAAATAAGCGTTCCAACAATCAAACACTCCCTTCTCAAATGAGTAAATTAGATTTTTATTTTAAAAAATCAAAAGAGAATTCAAATATAAGGTTGTGGTTCCCTCTATTTCTCAGTACTCTTCTGAAGAGAAAACATTAGTAGCAGATTTCATACGAACATTGTTCATATTGTTAGAGAGAGCCGTTAAATCCTTAGCGTAGTCACAGTAATGTGCTCATACCCTCTATTCTATTCAAGTATCGAATTCACCTGTTTTTTAACTTAAAAATAGTAATATGGTTAAATAATATGGTTAAACTCTCAGCAAGAATTAATTAATTTTACTTTATTACGAACTTATCAGTTTCTGATCATTGTGTAAGCATTTCTTTTCTTCACAATCAATATACATGCATAATGTTATTTAGAATCAACCAATAAGTTGGTCTAAAATTTATTGTTTTCAAAGTGTATGTGAAATGAAAACGTTATATTTTCCATTACAGTTGTGACTAAGAGGATAGTATCCGACTTAAAAATACATTCATATTGTTCATCTGTTAAAGAAATGTCAATAACTATATATGTTCGGTACATTCGTTTATCTACGCTTAATATTACCTTTTTATTTATTGTACCCAGTTATGCATTTCAAACCCGTGTACGAAACTCCAATCGAAATTATGAAAAAAGTATATCTCTTGATAAAATTTTGAATCATTCAGTGTTAAGCTTATTGTAACACTTTATCTATTTTTGATGGGAAAAAACGTATCTAGATTATAGCAGGCCAGGTGTTAGATTTTTTTTTATGAAATTGTCCGAGCCAATGTTTTAAGTGAAAGATGACAGGTGAACCGATAACACTATACGAAGACATTTAAGTCACGTGGATACAAGTGAGTATATTAAGTAGGAAGTTGTATTCACAAACATTTTTTAAAGAACAATGAAGATGACTTGTCTAGGGTTATTACTCCTGGTGATCATTTTTAGTGGTAAGTTAACTGAAACTCAGCATTGTTCCATACACTGCATATTATGAGTTTTCTTTTATCCTTGCAAATACGTTTTGAGAGGTTAGTTTGCTATTTCAATTAATAAGAGGTATGTGCCTGTATACTATGCTACAAACGAAATTGTAAGAGGATGTTTTTCAAACGCTTCATTATTTGTTTTGTCTATGTTCCTTTTCCAGTAATAAAGACTTAGAAATCGATGAGTGACATTTGCACTTAGCATGTGTTTTATAAATCTAAAGGAGTAAACAATATCGCTACCATCCAAGTTTCAAGTGTGATCTGCATAATAACAAACACAAATCAAAAACAAAAACATCTGATTCTGGATCACCAAAACTGAAAATACTTTTGTTGCAGCTCAATATCTACTACTTGAAATTAAAAATGATAAACGATTCTTCTCATTTGCTTACGGGCAACATCTATTCGATAATATCCCATTAATTCCAAAAATTTAAGACCATATAAACCCTGCTAAACATTAAAAATTTTCCATAATATTTTAAGAGGTAAACAGATCCATTATCAAGCAAAATGTATCATAGACAAAATAAAAAAAATATTTAAGGAAGAAGGATATTATTTAAATTCTAGTTTTTAAATATGTTTTTGTTGATTTTTGACACAGTTTCTTTTATTTTTCTGATTATTTTATGATTACCTTTTATATCTCTTTACACATTTGCACTGTCAATAAAACATTTCTGCAAATATCCAACAGCAATTCCATGTTGAAATCTCCAGCCAACAGTCTCATAATTTTTCTGGTAAAAATAAATATATTTATCACATAACAGGTGAGAGTTCAAAAAAAATTTTCAGTTTGGAGTTTCATTCGCCAAACAATACAAAGATTCCATCTAAAAATAAGTGTACGGGGAAAATTCAAATCGAAAATAGCTCATACTAATAAATTGTTGATTTCAGAATTAGTCAGCATTTTAACAAGACTGACTGACATAAGAGAGAATGTATGGTTGTCAGAAAAAGAAACAGTGCAACATGTGACTTACAAATTGGAGATACCAAAATTAAACAAGTACAAGCATTTAAATATCTAGGAAGTGTTTTAGCAGAGAATGGAAAATTCGACATCGAAATCCGAAGACGCATTGGAATAGCGAAAGATAACTTCCAAAAGTTAAGCAAAGTATTAAGAACCAGAAATTTTTCATTAGAAACAAAGAAAAGAACACGGAACTGTTATGTAATATCGGTCCTCCTATATGGCAGTGAATGCTGGATCATCTCATCGCAGATGATAAAGAGACGTGAGGCAACAGAAATGTGGTTCTACAGAAGGATGCGGAGACAGCCATGGACTGAAAATGTAAGCAACGACGATGTTTTATAGACAATGAAAACAAAAAGTACACTTATACGTAGCATCCAGGAGTGACAGTTCAAATTTCTAGGGAACATAATGAAGAAAATCTGACATTCACAGAACATAGAAAAGGCTAGGTGGACGGAGGAAAGCAGCGCATATAGTACATAACGAGTTTGTGTAAATGGTTGACAGAAGACCGATTAAGAGATATAGTAAAAAGGCAAACTTTACTAAGGATTACACAGGACTGGAAATTGTGGAGAACCACGATCGTCCAAGTCCTAAAGAGACACGGCACGTTGAAGATGAATGACTCGCAAGTCTTACGACTTGAGCTTTACTTGTAGAAGAAAGGGTATTTCATTTAGAAATTAATCGCTAGTTGATTGGAAAAATAAAAAATTCCAAGATTTTTTTAATGTATATGCGAAAATATCTATTTGAAATTTTTGAAATTGTAGTATTTGTATAATAATAAGTTATTAAAATGAGAGAGACTTATCAGAATTTTTATTTTTTTCAGAAATTCAAGCCTTACCAATAGACCATATAGTCAGTGGTACACGAGCAATATCATGTGAATTTCCTCATATTGCTTTCCTTTTTATTACTAAAACAAAAGGTACCTTTTCTTGCGGGGGTTCTTTGTTAGATAACAAACATATCGTCACGGCTGCTCACTGCGTGTAAGTAAAACTCGTTTATTTATTCTTCTTTGTCACTAAAATGTATTATTTTGGTACAAATCTCCCATATCGCTTATTTCTTTAAGGGATTTGGTATATTTTTTCTTTTTACAGCAAGGTCCACTCTGTATAAGACCCGGGGGCCACTCGATGTTACGATAAGTGGTAGTTTGTATGCATAGGAGGGGAAGATAACGATAAACTTGAACAGGTTAAGATTGTAGTGATCGGGGAAACATCCTCTAAGGATTCTGTTCTATAAGGAAGTGGTTCGCGGCTAGAAGCTGTTTGAGTGAAACTTACTTCTCGTCGATGGAATACAGAGAGATTGTGGGTGGTTTGCTACTATGTAAATGGTATGACGGGTCCAAGCCGTGAAGGTCAGACCCGGTGAAACCAGGAGAGCACTTTTCATGGTAGCAGCGATTGATCAGTGAGAGGCTCGCCTTGTCCACCCTGTGAGAGGGAGAGGTTGGAGTGTGGAAAGTAATTCTACTCTCACAAGAACTCGGAGACTCTTTTGAACAAGACTGGAAAGTGAGATCTAGGCAGATCCTGAACAAATATGGCAACAGTACTCCATTTTCGCCCTGATCTGGCTCTTATAAAGGTAGAGGATAACTTGAGGAGTCAGACTGGAGCAATACAAGGAACCGATATTTTACCTGCAGCTTTAGCGATGGATAAAGGAATTCAGCTTGAGGTCGGGTGTGAGTTTGAGGTCCAATATCCTCTCGAGGTACGGCGTTTCTTCGAGGGGACATCTGTTCATCGTGACTGGCGGTAGTTCGGGGTCTGATCAGCGGTGATGTAACCAGTTTGGTTTTAGAGGCATTGAATGTAACCAGTCAGTTTTCCCCACTGGGAAGTTAATGTTAGTTCGAAAGAAAAATCATCTGCCAATTTCTGATCGTCAAAACTTTTAAAGGTGCGCCTGTATATTGTTGTAACATCAGCATAGACATTTACAAAGGATCGGAGTATATTCTAAAGGTAGATCATTTATGTAAATCAGAAAGAGGGTTGGTCCAAGAAATGAGCTCTGGGGGACGCCTGTCTTGACCGCCAGAGCCTCGGTGATATAACTGTTAGGAAAGATTTTATAATTCCAGTGATCCCATAGATGGAGAGCTTTTGAAGCAACCTTTGTGCTACACCTTGTCGAGGGCCTTCGCGATATCTAATGCTATGCTCCTTGTGGTATGTGTGTCGTCAAAGAACCACTAATTCTGTGTCTAATGATAGGACGTCAGTAGTGAATCGGGCCGATCTAAACCCATACTGCTCGGGGATAATTCTGTGTTGTTAATCTTAAGGACGACCACTGGAATTTTTTCTTGACCAGTGGCTTTTTGGGGGTCGAGGTTTTGATAAGTCTAGAGACTTTTCATGCTGAAATGAGTATATTACTGAGATTGTGCTCAGTGGGACGTGAAAAGTTGGGGAGGGGATGACCTTTGTCATCTAACGTTAAGTTTGAGGCAAAGATCGAGAAGAGCATCTTGTCTAAGCATTTTTAACACAAGGGACACTGATTTTGATTGGAGCACTTTTAACTTAGACACCTGTAACTTCCTATAAAATAAATTCATTAAAACGCAAATATAACCAAAGGTTACTGGGGAAAAGAGATTTAATTTGGTTAGATTGTTTAAAGCTGAAATATTAGTTTATTATATTGTAATCTAAACATTCTTAAAAAGACCACCGACCTACTTTACCAGATTCTACCTCCCTGGCCTTAATAACAACACTGAAATATCTATTCGCTCTCAAACCTTGAAACATTTCCTGTAGAAGCAAATCCAAGTTGTCCAGTCCGCACACATGTAATGATTTCATTGCGAATTCGCAAAGTTGTATTCAATGCCATAACATTGCACAAAGCATTTAAAGTATGTCTGCATGAAAGGTGTTTTAATACTTTGTTGCTATGAAAGTTTTAAAATCAGTAAAATGTAAGTCCTTCCACAGAATAAGCTTGATAAGACATGCGTTTGTCACTTTAAAATTGCCCATTTAATTCTAAAACTGATATTGACTAATATGTAAAAACTATTTCAAATATATCTTTTTAAATGTTGTGAACATTTCGCCTCTTTTTGATTTCTCTAATTTTATTTCATTTATTTATTATCAATAACATCTCTTCCTGTTCAAGTCTACTTGTTGCAATTGTAATTACCTTGTACTTTTTTCTTTTTTGATTATTTTAAAAAATATTTGTCTACAGATAGCTGCATTTATTGCAGGTGCAATATTATCGATCTTTTAGACGAATGAAAACTCTGATAAAGAGTGTTATTTTTTACCCACTTTAAAATAAATACCGGGAAAAATCTCTGTTGCGACAAGAGTAAATTAATTTTCCACTGATAGGAATTAATTTTCAGTTGATAGGAATTATCGCAACTTAAAATTAATTAAGTACTGACAGATTTCTACGATCCGTACCAATATACATATATTTGAAGTTAATTCCATACATGGGACCCCACCACCATCTCATTGTTCTTAATTTTATCTTATTTTATTTTTATGGTTAAGATACCCACCATCCATACAGCGTAAAGAAAATACAAAGGATCTGCGGTCCATATAACATCAGGACAACCTTCAAAAGCTAGATACCTCTCCCGAATAAGAACCCTCCCATAGAGGAGAACATGACTAAAGACTGTGTGTACTCCATTCCATGCAGCTTCGAAAAGAAATATAAAGGGTGGACAGGCCGCCCCTTAAGGTAAGGCTTCAAGAACACCAAAAAGCTGTAACACGAGGGGAAGTGGAAAAATCAGGCGTGGCTGACCATATATGGAGAGAAAACGGAAATCACCGCCCTCTGTGGGATCAGGTTGAAATCACAGACATAGAACATCATTGGAAAATATGTAAACTTAAGGAATTAGCACATATGCTAGGCCACAAAAATCTCCTGAGCCGACCAAGCATAGAAATTAATACAATATGGGAACCAGTCATAAGGAGTGCCAGAGAAAAGCAATAATCACAACAAAAATTGCAATATGAGCTCTGGTAAATATGGTTGAGGAAGACATTACGTTTATAATACCCATAAATTCATACACAGATGTCCTCAAGGACACATGGCTCAGTGGATAAAGGCGTTAGTTGGATCCAGTGACAGGACCCAAAGAATGTAAGTTCAATACCTGGTTAAGACAGTGAAGAACTTGGAGAGGGGAATTAACAGGAGTTAACTGATAATTGACATCCATTAGACACGGAACTAGAACAATCTACTCTAGCGAGCGAAATAAAAGGTTCAGTTCGACATTACAACCAGCAGCTAAAACGTTGTAATAAACATGGCAACAAAGATGAGGATAATAGCCCGAGCAATGTAATTAGTGTTTATTTTTCCTTTTATCTTTAACATTTATATGCATGCCGACTGATAGTAACGAGTCCGAACTCTCTGATAACGCTTAGTGAGTCTGCTCTGATCACCAGTCGCACAATTTTGTCACTGTAAATGCTATTAACCTGACTAAAACTAGGTTTTCTTTCATTTGATTGGTTTGGGTTGATTTGTTTTATGGCATATCAACCTCAATGGGTTATTTAATGACGACAAGTGTTTGTTTTATTGTTGGTAATATTTTTTTTTTAAATGTATTGCTGGTAGTAATTTTTCTTTTTTTTTTCAAAAATATTTGTTTTGTTTTGTTTTTTTCAAAAATATTTGTTTCCTTTTGTTTTTTTCAAAAATATTTATTTTGTTTTGTTTTTTTCAAAAATATATTGCAGGTAATAATTTTTGTTTGTTTTAGATTTGTTTCTTTTTTTTTTCCAATATATATTTCTGGTAATAATTTCTTCCAAAAATATATTGCTTTTATTTTTACTATAAAAACCTATTTTTACACTTTCATACAGTTTTCACCCCAGTTTTAGGGTTAACTTTTTGCCAATAGCTGGGACCTTAACAAGTGCTACCATCCTTGGTCTGGGTGGACCTGGGAACAGCAACTCAAAGTCTCCTGATCAGGGGCCTTGCTGCTGGATGTAGTTTATCCTCATACCCAGGACGTCTTTCATTTGATGTAACATGTTCACCCATCATCGAAATAATATAATACCTGTGATTATTTGAAAATCTTAAACTTTTTTGTCTTAGAAAGTAGAATTTCACTCAAAACAATGAATTTTAAGTTGTATGCCTAAATAAATAAAATAATTAATCAATGCCAATAAATATATGTCTTTCATATCAGTGAAAGGATTACAGCAGCGTCTTGAAATTGAATATTTCCCAGATTTTAATCAATGACACAAAGATAAAATATACAGATCCACCACGCGATCTAACCTACAATAGGTACATTTATTTTATGTTCCTACACTCTTCCTCTTATTGTATTGGTATATTGGACAGATAGCGCTAAATATTTTTCCGCCATTACCTCATTTGGAGCAAAAACCTTTCCGTCAATTTTCTAACGTGCTGTATACATGAACTGTATTGCATTAGTCATATATCAGGATCTGAATAAACGATGCTCAGTGATTACAAGAAATAATCAGTATTCAAATTATAATAACAAAGTTAATTATTGTACAAGATATATTTCTATATAAATACAGTGTGGCTAAAATTTAAAAAATAAATGAGTACTAGTAGATTATGGATAACTGTTTCTGTACCTAATCCAGTTTAAGTATTCATGAAATATTTGTACAAAGATGAGATTCTTCAACATTCCATAATTTTTGTGAAAGTTTTGCACTTAATTCAGTTTAATTATTAGTTAACACCTCTTTAGGTGCACAGTAAAAACAGGACTCTTTCTGTGAAATTGAAGCAGAAACAATTTATTTATTTACAATATTTTGTGAAAAAGAAGATAGGTGCAAAGGTTTGCGAAAAATATTATTTTTAGCGCCTAAAGAAATTAAGCTAGATAGAAAAAAATGTTTATAATAAAAAGTGAAGTTATAATAGTCTTTGGTAAAAAAGGTAATATGTCAGTGAAGTTGACAAAATGTCAAATTTTGCTGAACCGTTCGGGGATTGATAGGTTAACACAACAGGAATGTGCTTGTTGAGTTGTAGGAATTGTCGTTTGTTGATGAAGTTGGTACTACATTGAAGAACGATAAATTAAAGTGAGATGAAATCACAATTGGTCAAGTTGCGCATTAGTTTAACCCAAGCATGTTCAAAGTCGTCTGTTTTAAGTTTTTTGTATGTACCTGGAGATGTCTATGGGTATCTCAGAATCCAGCGCCCTCTATTTTAAACTTGGTGTTGAAAAGTTAATTTTTCTACTGATTTCATTAAACCGGTCGACGCCTTTCCTTATATTTGTGCCAGCCGGGTTACTACTTTTCAGAATTGTCTCAAGTCTCAAATTCCGTCCTTCCGATTACTTGAAAATAATCTTGGCAACTATCCTAGGTTATTTCCCAGTACATTCTTTTTATTACCCTAAACCAGACATTGGGTCGCCATAACCAAACTCAAAAGCAAAGCTCATCAAAGACATTTCATCTGAACACGTCATTGACAGGAAATCTCTTCGTTTTTGGTAGTGGAAAGAGATAGAGAGGTGTATTTAAACCTTTGTATAATTAATTATGAAATATTTGTACAATGCTGGGGTTGTTTGTAAATCCATAATTTTCGCAAAAGCACTGAGTTTTATTAGTGTAGTAAACCTTTTAATTTGGAGCTTGTTCTTTTATTTCTGGCAGAGACGGTGATATAAAAAGTGTGCACGCTCTTTTTGGTTCTCTCAATGTGCGGTATATGAGGGAAATTATTCCTGTGTCTTCATACACTCAACACCGCAACTTTCACCAAACGCGTAATTCAGTTCGTAAGTGCTTATATTTTAAACTTCAATATACTTGAATATAATTTGTATCATGACTTTTTCTTCTACTCTCATTTCAATATTTATTGACATGTAGCATGTATGAACCAATGATCAATTACAAATAAAAGCAACAAATGACAACACATATCGGCACTAACACAACTTAACATTGCTTTCTTTTGTTTTCAATTTACACAGTAAGATTGTCGGTATTTTTATATAGGAGTATCTCTCCTAAAATAAGGCTCGTTTTAATCAATATAAATTGTTTTCCAAAAAAGAATTGGTCATTCGTAAATATGTGTTGCTTGATTTCTTGATTAAACGAAAGTCAGATGAAAAGATTCTTTTTATCAACCCTACGTAATAAATCCGTCGGCAGTTAATTTGTAATAAATAAATAAAAGAAATTCTAGATATTTAAATCCTCAAAATGTTCAATTTTACCAACAAAATAATTCAAAAACGTGATTCAAAGTCGATATAAAAAAAACTTAAAATATTTACTTATGGATGCCTTTCTATTCTGATTAATATGTCCATGTACATCATAGAATATTTTATAACATTCTTTATTTCTAAAGAAATTATTGTTAATATATGATGTACATACTGTATGTTAATTATAGCAGGTCTAAATTTATGTAACATTTTATATATATAATGCATGTTGTTTTGAGAAATTTATCTGTTGCAGTTAACGACGTGGCCGTTCTGACATTGTCACGCCCAGTGAAATTCAGTAGCTGTAAAAGACCAATAAGATTGGTCAAACCAAAGGAACGCATTTCCAGCAAATGCGTTGTTGCCGGATGGGGCAAAACAGATTGTAAGTCCGTGTTTTTATAAAGAAAAACTATGTCGGTTTATATTGTTGTCAAGTAAATGCCGATTAAATTGAATTATGTAATTAATTGAATTGAAAAGTTCATCGATTTTACAGGTATATGAATGTTTGGCTGGAGCACGTGTAAAACATAGATTTAGGTTTATAAATAAATCAAAAAACAGCTATTTAGCTCGTTTTATGTGTGACCATTGCATTCGCAATATAATATGTATATAACCCTATCTATCTTTAAACTGGAGTATGTGGATGTGATGGTATCCCTACAATAGTCCTTAAGAAATGTTCCTCTAAACTGGATCCTGTCCTCTCTAAGCTCTTACTTATTGATTTTTGCTTTTTGTTCCTGCTTGTTGGAAATCATTTTCTATAATTCAAGTCTAAGGACAAGTGAATCGCCTACTCCTTCTAAGTACCGGCCTATTGACCGTTAGCTCTTTGTGTCAAAATACTAGAGGCTCAAACAATTCCGAATTGGTTAAGCATCTCATCTCGCAGGGTCTTTTTCAGACAAGCAATATGGCTTTCGCTCTCTAGGTCAATTGTTGAGGTATTAACTGTTATTACTGAAAGAGTTTCACAAACTTTAGATAAGAATGATGAAGCTCAGGCTGTTGATTTGCTATCTCGAAGGCAGTTGATTGGGGTTTAGCATGTTGCTCCTCTTCACAAGTTAAAAGGTTAGGGTACTTCTGAACGAATTTTTTTATCTGATTCAATCTTATAAAATCATCAGTTGATCTAAAAAATGATCTACCATCTGTTAACTGGGGCACACAATAGCTTGTTAATTTAAACGCCCGCAAAAAGAAACTGCTCTTTCTTAGAGGTGATATTTGACTTCCATCAGCATGGCTGATGCTAACCTTCAGGGGAGTGACACATTGCGCCTTCTCAGCTTAACGTTTCCCGCTGACATGAAGTGGAAATATTATGTTTAATCAGTTGGTAGGTCTCCTGATAGAAACGTGCGTTCACTGTGTCCTCCTAGACAGTTTTCTTGTCAAAATCTACTTACACATTTAAGAATTTAAGTACCATAGTAGATTGACAGCTAGGTCTCATTATTTTACAGTTGAAATAGCTTGAGGTAACCGTAAGTTCTATGCTAAAAGTCTCCTCTCTTGTGAAACTTTCTTCCGGCTTCTTGCTTTTTCCTTTTTGCTTTCGATATTGTATTTAAACTTTTATCTTCAAAAATTTAAATATAATGTCGTTATCTTTTGTCTTTTGCCTGTTGTTTTATTATTCTCTGTCCTTAATAATGTTTTTCTTTTCACATATTCTTTCAGACTCAGTAACCCCTTGCGTCTTAGTGGTTTTATTGCTTTGCTTGTGATGAAATGATTAAAAAATGCTCCCTTTTTGTTCATGGCATTTTAAGGCAAAACAACACATCAAACACGTCTGTTAGACTCTTACACTTCATATTTGACTCCCATTTTTCAATGGTTGTGAGCGTGATTAAAGATAATGTATTAAGGCAGTTGATGCTGCTCCAGAAAGAGCAGTTTGGACACCGTATCGCAAAATGAAAGAGTCGCTAAAATAAGTTCGTAATGTACCCATGGTATAATTTAAAGAAAACTAAGGAATTATTGCTCTAAATAGGTTTCCGATTATATTAAATGATTGTATACATTACTGACAGACCTCCGATAAGTTCTTAACAATAATTTACAAATTACCTCTCTCTCGCTAGAATCAATATAAGTAAAACTTGGCAGATGAATGTTACGTTCAGGATCCCGAATCCAGAAATTTCCTAGATGTACCCGTCCGTCGAATCGTTAGGGGGTATGAGCATTTGACTGCTTATACTTCTCGAAATTGTTTTTATATACAATTATTATTAATGCAAGTTATATATATATATATATATATATATATATATATATATATATATATATATATATATATATATATATATAGCGTGTGTGTGCGTGTGTTCGTTCGCACGCGTGCGACAATGCACCCGTCTGCGCGGATGTGTGTACGTGTAGGATGTTGTGGTTAGTTGTCCTTTTTGCCATTTTTTCTCCACTTTATATTCATTCCTTACCCTTTTTTATCTTTTCTTTCAATTGTAGCCAATTTTTACTATTTGATTTCCAGATTTTTTTCTAGACATATTGTTGTTTTTAATTTTGAGCGTTGTAATCTTTTCTTGAGTTAGAAAAAATGTATTTTGTTTTTTTACATAAATAATTTATTTTAATGCTTAAATAATAAAGTAAATATTTATATATGTCTTCACTTGGCTATTATTTCGTTTTCTTATTTAGTATGGTGCTATCTTAAGTACTTAAAGTATTAATTGATGAAGGTTAGGTTTATAATTAAATTTTATTTATTATTATTTGAATTTATGTACATAGCCCTGTATTTATGCGTTTGTGCTCACACACATACACATATATGCATATACGTATATAGATATACACACGTACACATATATACACATTCAAACGCGCGTAAACAAGCACATGTACACTTGTACCTGTGATTTGTTATTAATAAACTAATGCTTCAATGGTAAAGTTATTATTTTCCTATTTGTACGGTATTAATTAAGGTTGGCTGGATTTAGGAGTATTTTCTTTGCTGTTTGAATATATGTATATAGATTAAACGACATATACTCCCGTACACTCACGTATTCACCCGCACGCACGCAAGCACATATATTTATTTTTAAACAGTGTGTATCTATTAAAGTAAGTATTTGTTTATATCATGTTATCGGTTATCTAATGTCTCATTTTTATTGAATGATTAGTAGATTATTTGTTTTTACCTTGGTGTTATATATTGAGGTATTAATTATGGGAGGTTAGGTTTATTCGTTTGTAGTTGTGTGTGTGTGTGTATTTATATCTACATACACACACATACACGTATAGATGTTTATATTTAATATTTGTTCGTTTATTAATTTTTTAAAGTTCATATTATATTTATTTTATTTATTTATATAAGGTTTATATTATATTTATTTTATTTGTTTGTTTATTTTTAATTAGTGTTTAGATAGTAAAGTAAGTAATTATTCATAAACCTACATTTACCCATTATTTCAGTTTATTTTGCTTTCTCTAAGTATAGTTTACAATTTTTACTGTTATTCTGTATAGGGCTGACCTTTTTATAATTTCCCATTTGATTTTTGTGAGATATTGTTTTCCTTTTGGCTCCATATATATTTTGATAGGGTTGTATTGTTTGTACATTTTTTCTTTCAAAGAACATTTGGTGGTTATAATATCTTTCTTTTAAAGTTTTCCTATATATATTTTTCGTCTGTATTAATGTTATTAGTTACGACAGTTTTGTATGTTATATTATTGGTTAACATTTATTGTTAAGTGGCGAATTTTCTTTGTTTCTGTAGTTACATCTGATGGTGTTATTTTGATGGGTGTTATTGTTGTTGTGATAAGTTGTGATTTGCTGAGCATTTTTATTGTAGCAGTAACTAATTTTGATTATGTTTTTATTAATATTTTTTGATAATTTGCTGTTTTTATGAAAGTGTTTGCCAGTTATTTTGAAAAAATATTTTCCCTATTTTTATTTTTATTGTATTGTTGTAGAGGTAGCGAACGAAATTATGTTTTTTTTACTGTTGTATTTGTTTGAATTGTTTTCGTATTCTAGTTTGAATATGCGCTGTTTCGAAGTGATGACATTTTTTTCACTAAATATTTGTTGAAATTCTTTTATTTATAGATATGGGTATTTGTCTGAATACATTAGGGTGGTTAGAATTTTTGTTAACATATTGGGTTGTTGTTTGGTTTTATGTATGGTTTGTATGTTCCGTTGTTCAGGTTGAAGGTTATATCTAAGAAATTTACTATTTTTTTTGATTATATATATATATATATATATATATATATATATATATATATATATATATATTGTTATTATTATTGTCACAGTTTCATCTCCACCTTCCGATTACCTACGACGAGCTGATGTTCCTCTTATGCCACTTTATGCCTGCGCCCAAATAGCTCCAGGGATTTCAAATCAACATGTGTGTGCCGGAGACGCCTCTTATTATGGAAGTTCTGCCTGCAAGGTAGATTTTCATATTATGTTCTGTGATATTCAATAATTTTTTTTTAAATATAAAGCTATATTGAAGTAAATCGACCGATGGAGCAATCGAACTACATTCAGTTCGATCCTCACTCAATGCTTTACACTTATGAATTTTTACTGAAATCTGCTATAATTACATAATATAAAATTATACCACTGAACATATAACATTGTTAAATAGAAAAAATCAGATTATTAAGAAATGTTCATTTTAAAAATTGAAATAGAATTCATCTCCAAAGGCTAAATGTTTTAAGTAATTTCTTGGTAAAAAAAACAAAAAAAAAAAAAAAAAAAACACGTATATCATGAAGAAGCAGAAATATTTGAAAATTACTATCGAAAAAGAAAAGGAAAAAGGTTGTTGGATTATTGTTAAATTTAAACTAGAAAACGAACTTATCAATATAAACGAAGTAAAACTTTCTAAAAACAATCTTTATCTGACACTTCATTATAAAAAATGTATAATGTAAGAACGCTTTACTTTGTTTTTATTGGTAATTTCGTTTTCTAATTTTATCTTTGGAATTTATTAAGTCTTCTTTGATAATGCTGATCAAAATCCTGACCACTTAAGAACACTTGCACTACCATTCTGCTTTGTCTGTCGGTTGTAATTATCAACATCTTTTCGCTTTTTCATGTTATACTTAACGTGTTTTTCGTAAGATAAGTTTCCCCCGTTTCATTTAATAGTATTGATTACCTGAATTAGATCTATACATTTCACGGAAGGAATATGTTAACATTTAAAACTAGTCTATAGCATATGTATAAATTAATATTTTTGTTATTTCAATACACCGTTTATGATCTTTATTAAATTTACCTTAATTCGTTACTTTAGGGTGATTCTGGTGGGCCACTGATGTGTAAAAGTGCTGAAGACGGTGAAACAGTATTAGTTGGTATTGTCTCTTATGGCTGGACTTGCAAAGAAGGACTTGGCATCTACACTAATGTTGCATATTTCAGAGAATGGATCGAAAACCAAGTTCATCGAAATAAATGAATACATCTTGATCATTAAAAATAATGATCGATCAATTTTCAATTAAATATCATTAAACTATTTTGAACATTTCCTGTTTTTTTGTTTTTTTCTAAATTGTTTCTTCCTAGTATGATATTGTAATAGACAAGGGGTTTTAGGCCTAACTGGTCAATATCAAATAGCTTTGGGAGTATTTGACCAGTCGACTTCAGTACCACTGTTTTCTAAAAAATAATTTTTTTTAGAGGTAAAAATCATGTAAACTCTCAAATCAATGTGAAAAAACAAATTGAACATACAGAATGTGTAAATATGACGCCCAGTGAAGAACTTTTTTTCTTCATAAATTTTAAAAAATGTCTGTGAAGAAAAGAATAAGAAAGTATAAAATAAATACATAACGGCGAGTAACTGTAATTATGGATTTTGCATTTTCTAAACATTTTTCATTTGCTCTCGTCACATTCGCTAAAATAAGTTGGGAGCATCTCATCCTCTGAATCAAATATTCATTTAATTTTAGATTTTAGTCAAACACTCAACATTTTGAATGTGCATCTCCCTATTCATTGGGTGGACAAAGTTTTCCTTGTTTATGTCTCTAATCTTTACCAGGTGTTTAATACCACTGTATGAGGGACAACCATCTAGAATTATCTGACTTACTGGTTAAATATGTTTTTCAGTATCAGGAAGCAGTGTTGATATTTTATAGCAGGTTGGTTGAACAAAGCAACTTCCCGAGTCTTCTTCACCCTCACCCCATCGAATACCCACTGTCCTTGATTTGCCCTTCTTCTGTTATATTTTCTCTTTCTAAAATACGTTTCGCCAACTTCAACAACAATTTCCCTGCCACCGACTTTAATTTGGTTATTTGGTTGGATTTTACGAGGAAAAGTTCAATTTTGGATTTTGAAAATCCTCTACAACGGACTCTTTCTTTCAGTCTTTTCATAGGCATTTTATCTCGTTTGTATTAAGCGCATTAATTTTAATTCTGATCGGGTTCGTATCATCATTGATTTTTTCTTTTCCTTTTTTCAGTTTTTGACTATCTACCAGGGAAGATTAACGCATTTTGTAAGAGTTGTCGGTATTTTCGTTCCTATTTAAAAGTAAAATCGTATTGGTGCGTCACTCCGCTCCATAAAAGAAAGAATAGGTACACTGTATCATCCAATCCCCCTTTCCCACAGCAATGCTATAGCGGTAATATGATCTCTCACAGAATTACAACTTTAGTCAACTAGTCATTGACACTTATAAAAGAAAGGGTGAATGTAATATAAGTCTTCGTTTCTAATTTCAATTTTTCATTTTTCTTTATCTTTATTTATTTATCTGTTTTTTGAGGTTTTTTTGGGTGTTTTTTTTTTGTTTTGTTTTGTTTTTTATTTGGTGGGTTCGGACCTATTAGATTAATGTTAGTTTCAATCGCGTATTGTTTTGATAGTGGGTAATCGAACTTTTACAAACTTGAAATTTAATCATTTTATACTCTACTCCCACTTTACCAATCTTCTACTTCCTTACTTCCTCTATGTGGGACTATTTCCCCCCCCCCACGCTGTGCGTGTATGTATTCATATCTGCTTGTGGGACACACACATAAACACGCATATATATATATTGTTATGGTCCAGGTGAGGAAGAACAGCACGAACACAAGAGTAGAAATAATGAAGGTATATTACACGAAATAATAATACAAGATGTGGAAGGTGTTAGTATGACTGTCAATCTGGTTTGGAGTGAACTACTATCGACTCGACTCGATTCGACCCTCTCTCTTGAGAGGATTAGTATACATAGTCTTAGGAAGAGTCATTCTGTAGTTATAGGTAAGGACCCATGACACCTCTCCCAAGCTTTTACCTCGCAGGGGTCTTTAATATTTTTTCCTCTTCGGATTAATCATCAAAGGCTCTGTAAATTTTCTTTTTCTGCTTGATTTCAGCGATTCTGAAATTGTTTGAGGCTTTTGCATATTAAATGTGTCAAATATTGTGTCTATTACTTCCTCCTCTTCCTGAGGTAGCCCGTTAGAATCCTCTAACAGCCTCTTTCTGATCTGATTTGTGCCTTTTATGCAAGAACTTCGGACCCTGAATTATGTAAATCACGTTCCCGATTCGTTTCTCTATTGTACCTGGCTCCCAATAGGATGTGTTGTTTTTGAACATTTTTAAAAAAAACTTTCTCCCCTGGGCTAAATTTTCTTTTTGGTACAAACGACGTTGGTGACTGCTTTGTCTGTTTTGGCAGTAATTTGTCGAATACCGATCTAATTTTTCGGGCGAACATTACTTCCGCCGGCGATAATGCCGATGGTTTGGTGTAATTTTATACACTTGCAAGAACTGTTGTAAAGCCTTTTCTGTTGGTACGTCATAAACTTTCCTTAGTGCTCTTTTTAATGTATCTACAAACCTCTCCGCATGCCTATTCGCCCTTGGGTGGTATGGCGGAGATTTGATGTGTTTCACCTGAAAAGTTTCACAAAGTTCTTGAAAATCTGCAGATGTAAATTGTGTCCCATTATCGGTGACTAAACAATTAACCACTCCGAAACGAGCAAACAGCTCGTGAAGGCAATTTATTGTCGTCTCAGAAGTAGGTTTTCTACAACGAAATACTTCTGGTCATTTGCTGTAACTGTCTACTACAATCAAGTAGTAGAAACCCTCTAATGGACCTGCGAAATCTACATGGATTTTCAACCACGGTCGATCTGTCTTAGGCCATGGCTTATGAGTGATCGGAGGTGCCTTGGCTGCTAAGGAACAGCCCTTGCATTTGTCCACCATATGTATAATATCTTGATCCATGTTTGGCCAGTACACGAAATTTCGCATTAATGATTTCATTCTGTTCTTTCCTGGGTAGCCCACGTGAAAATCCTTGAGGATTCGCCTTTGTGGCGTTTTCGGGGTTCCTACTCTTTCATTATATAGCAGAACATTATCACATAAAAAACTGTCTGATATATGCTTATCTTTTCCTGCAATTTTTATTTTCGTTTCCTTTATAAATTCGTCAATCAGTCCTTCGTTTCTTATTTCCTGTAATGTGACGGAGAGGTTTCGAATTGTACTACATAATGATGTTCTAATATCTTCCTCATAGAGCTGCAATTACGGAATCTTGTAATGGCTCCGTTTTCTTTGGTATTAGTCTCGAAAGACCGTCTGCATGACCGATTTTGTTTGATGGAAGATACTCCAATTGGAAATTATAATTTAATAAAATCGTCCCTATCTTGGTAATCTATTAGCAGTGTAGACAGGTAGACCAACTTTGACCCAAATATTGTTAGTAACGGCTTGTGGTCCGTCTGTAAGGTGAAAAACTACTGTAAATATATCTATGGAATCTTGTAATCGCAAAAATAATCCCCAGCGCTTCTTTTTCGATTTGCGAGTAATTTTGTTTGGCTGGTAGTAACGTTCTTGACGCATGCGCGATGGGTTTTAGTGTCCTATCCGGCATTTTATGAAGTATACATGCCCCAACAACAGAGGCACTCGCGTCACTCGTGACTATTATTTCTAATTTTGGATCATAATGCGCTAAAAATAAATCTACTGTTAGAGTCTTAATGATTTTGTCGAAAGTTTTCTGACATTCATATGACCATTCCCAAACTTTCTCCTTCTTCCACAGTTCGTTTAGGGGTGCGCGTAATTTGTGCATGTTAGGAATAAATTCTTGATAATAATTTACTAAGCCCAAGAAGCTTTGTAACTCGGCTAAATTTTTTGGAGCCGGCATTTTTTTTATATTGCCGTGGCTCTTTCTGGGTTTGATCTTCTTCCTTCTTCGTTAATAATATGGCCCATATATTTTATCTCCTTCATAAAGAAGTCACATTTATTTTCCTTTACCTTAAAACCGTAATTTTGTATCTTCCTGAAAACCTCTTGAACGTGTTCCCAGTGTTGTTCAATACTTTTGCTATTTATCAGGATGTCATCAAGGTATGCGATCGTGAAATCCAGTCCGCCTAGCATAGTGTCCATTATTTGCTGAAATATCGCAGGCGCAACCTTGATCCCGAATGGTAATCTCTGGTACTTATATAATCCTTTATGTGTCTTTATGCACAACAAACTCGAGCTTTCCTCATCTACTGGTACTTGTAGGTATGCTTCGCTCAAGTCTATTTTTGAGAACATTTTTCCTCCGTTCAACTTTGTGAAAACTTCATCTGGATAATCCTTAATCGCTGTATTCAATCCCGTCGAGAAATCAGCACATACTCGTATCTCACCCGATTTCTTTTTCACGTAAACCGGCCCATTGACTATATTCCACCTTTGTCAATATACCGGTTTTCACGAATCTATCCAACTCTTCGTCTCTCTTTTCTAATAATGCGAAAGGTACATTTCTTTTCTTGAAAATGGGTTGTACATTTTTTTTTAGTTCGATTTTGGCCGTCATTTTTTTACACCTCCCGAGGCCGGCCAAAATTACGTCGGGGAAATTCTCCTTTAATTTCTCCTTCAATTTCTCTGCCTCGGTCGATAACCTTTCCACTTTTTAGCAGAACGTATTTATCGGCAAATTCCAGAGGTCAAATTTCTTCACCCAGTCAGTTCCAAATAAATTTTCCGTATTTTTTAGAACATACATCTTTAATTTCTTGGTCATCCCATTGAACGTCACATTTGTGATAATCACCCCTCAAATTTGATTATTCTTCCTGTTACCGTCCTGGCTATTTTATCTGTTCTCAACATGGTCGGTTTGTTTAATTTTTTCCACGTCTGTAAGTTAATAATGGTTAAATCAGATCCGGAATCTGATTTTTTTGTTTAACATTTCTACTTGTACGTATTTTCGTATATTTATCCCATCCGCTTGGTCAATTCTAGTGACTCTTACTCGCCTTTTGTTTTCTTTGTTCTACAGTGCGAACTTTTATGTCCCACTTTATTGCATGACAGACAAATCTTATAGCGATATGGACAATATTTGTACCAATGTAAAGTCCCACAGCGATAGCATGGACTGGTTGGTGGTTTCTTCTGAGGTTTCATTTGACTTTTTGTAGTAAAATAATTGGTTTGGTTTGTTTTGGGGGAGGGAGAAAATCGTGTTTGTCGTCGTTGTACTTTTCGTATGTGAGCGATGCCAGTCTCTTCGATATCTTTCGAGTCCTTTTTTACGCTTATACATCTCTGATAGTCCTCATCCAATTTTTGTAGCGTCACTTTTGGTTCACTCTCCAGTTTTGTTAGAATTCTCTGTCTGATCTCCGCATCTTTAGTCGAAATCAAGCATTGGACGAATATCAAACTTTTAAAATTGTCCGGGCTGAGTTCAGATAACTTAAAGTCATCGCAGTGTTTGTTTACTACGGAAGCGAATGTTATATAGTCTTCGCTATCCTTTTTTGTTAAATTAAAAATTTTCCACCTTTTGTGGAATAGTGAATTGTTCGAACTAAATAATTCCGTTAAAAGTTTCACAGATTCCCTGAAAGTCAACTCATTCGTTTTCCTCGGTAGGATGTAGTCTACGAATTTAGTGTATTCGCTTGACCCTAGTTTCCTCGGTAGTAGACGTACTTTTTTCGCGTCTGACCAATTCCTGCAATCAAACTCATATGAATCTTCATATCTTCTGAAGTAAGCCGCGAAGGTTTTGTCTTCGTCTGGTGCATAAGTGAAGTCTTTAATTGAGCTCCATGTAGCATTTTGCGAGAATGTCACTTCATTTTCAAAATTTTGTCCTTTATTTGTTACTGCCCGTAGTAGCAATTCTTGTAGTTCGAGTTGCTTTTCTTCGTTTTTCTGTTGAATTTCTAATTATTTTTCTTTGAGCCTAGTCTGTCTTTTCTCATTTTTTTTTTTTTTTTTTTTGCTGCTGGAATTGCATTTTCATTAGTTCCAATATGATTGCCTTAAAGTCTTCCATGTTTACAACGTAATTTAATAATAACACAGGCTATCTGTTGTCACGAAAAGAGGAGGGAAAAAACTCACTTTTTTCTCCTTACTTTTTCTTTTCGCAATATGTACTTAGTAGCGAGAGTTGTGTACCTGTCTAACGATTTTTCCTTTTTTCTCCGTGTAGACTTCAAGTCTTTGTCGTCTGTTGTTCTGGAACCTTGGTACGAAAAAATTTTCCTGAATAGAATTCGATTCTATTCTGGCTGACAGGTAAAATCGTGTCTCCGTTACCACTGTTATGGTTGATATCTTTTATCTTCGCGTAGAACTTGTGTTTTTTTCTATATCTCCGTCGCCTTTGTTATGGACGACCGATAGCAAAAAGGTTATATATATATATATATATATATATATATATATATATATATATATATATATATCCCGCATAGAATTCGTTTTTTCAATATCCTCGTCGCCACGGTTATGGACCAAGGGAGAACAACACGAACACAAGAGTGGAAATAACGAAGGTATATTACACGAAATAATAATACAAGATGTGGAAGGTGTTAGTATGACTGTCTGTCTGTTTTGGAATGAACTACTATCGGATCGACTCGATTCGTCCCTCGCTCTTGAGAGGCTTAGTATATATAATGTTATGAAGAATTCATTCTGTAGTTATAGGTAAGGACCCATGACATATATATATATATATATATATAAAACCTAAAAATCGTAAATTTTCTAGACGTTACATTTAATTTAGACGATAACACCTACAAATCTTTCCAAAAGGAAAAACAATTGCCCATATACATAAATATCAACTCAGACCACCCGAAAACAATTATAAATCAAATTCCAAATATAGTAAATGCAAGAATAAACAAACTGTCTTCTAGTAAAACAATTTTTAACCAAAATAAATCGACATATAATCAAGCCCTATTAAAAAAAAACTAAATTATATAGCTAAATCAATTAATAACACATCCACTAAGTTCAAAAATAGGAAAAGAAAGATTATATGGTTCAACCCGCCTTTCTGTAAACTATCTAGTATTAATATAGGGAAATACTTCCTAAAACTAATAGACAAACATTTTAGTAAAGATGAACTATTGAAAAAGATGTTTAACAAAATGAATTTAAAAATTAGTTATTCATGAGCAATGTATAAAAAATTATTAGCTCTCACAATAGCAGAATTATTAAAGAATTCCACAATAATCAACTACAAAGGGATCTTAATGCAAACCAAAAGAAGACATCTACCTGTAATTGCAGGGCAGGATTCGATTGAAGGAATATGCCTGGCAGAAAGCGTGATATACGAAGCTACAATTTTCCCCAAGAAAAATATAGAACAGAAAATATATATAGGAATATCTGCAGGAAATTGGAAGCAACGTTTTTATAACCATCGCCAGTCCTTCACATATAGATTTAAAAAACACCAAACAGCATTATCAAAACATTATTGGGATTTGTTGGAGAACAGCTTAACCCCACAAGTAAAATGGAAAATCGTCTTTAGGGCTCGAACTCCAATAAATTTCAGAGATTGATGTGACCAGAGAATATCCTAATGATAAAGCATAAAGATCCAGATATATTACTGAACCAACATAACGAGTTAAGTTTTAAATGTAGACATAAAAACCATCTCAATCTAACTAAATATATTTAGAAAAAAACTATATAGAAAGGAAAATATTGCGGGTTTTTTTGGGGGGCGGGGAGGGATTTGGAAATGATTGTATGCAGACATGGATGCGGATAAATAATTGTATGTATACAAATGTGTAGATGAACTTAGACATTGATATGTGGTTTTATGTGTATATGGATATGCATTTGTATAAGGGTGTGTATATATACATATGTATGTATATATGTATTGTAGGCGCATATGTAAAAGATATGTACGTGTATATGTGTATTCATAAGTTTAGGTAGGTATTTTTGTGTGTATATATATATATATATATATATATATATATCGTGTCATGTATATAGGATTTCATGTGGTCTGTATATGTATGTATACGTGAGATTTACATAAGTGTATATGTGGTATATATATGGAAAAACAAATATTTTTTTTAATATTACCTTCAAATATTACTCCATCTTAATTTGAAACCTAATCTTTAAGTAAGAAAAATTACCCATCTAAAAATAGTTACAATTTACATTCATGATTGTAGACTCAAACTGATAAAGATGTTACCTTAACCGTCATTTACAATATTAAAAGATTACTATCAGTAAACTTTTATATTTTAAATATTTTTAATGTGTTTTTTATTAATATGTTTTTAAATATAGTATTTAACTCATATTAAATCCCTAAAGTATTTGTAAAAGAGTTAAATATTTAAATTGCTAACAAGTATCAAATTACTTTCTTCGTTGATTTTTAAACATTTAAATTACTATTAAACGTTAAAATCTGTTTTTTAACCTAAATTGCTAAAACTATATCACCCCTCTTCTTCCTCCGCCAACCCTAAATACATCTTCTTTCTCTTTACTCCCCTTGTTTCTTTTTTCTTTTCTTTTCTCTCTTCTCTCCTTCCGATTAAATAGGTCAATGTCGGGCCCCTCCTTCCTCAATAATAAGTATGATAGAAAGAAATATTAAAATCCTCTCTAAACTCGACCACGTCTCTCACACTACTCCTCGCTACCCTCTGTTAAATTACATAAACTTAATACTACCCGTCAAAAGTGTACATTTTCATTTCACCATTTGGAAGTGATGCCTGATGATCCAGCGTCCTTTAAAAGGTCTCTGGTGAAATAAACTATTACAATGGAGCCTTAAAGTGGTCTGTTTTTCTTTAAACTACACACACATACACACACACACACACATTATATATATATATATTGGGTAAGTATCCCAATGTTGGATATAAACCGGCTACACCACTCCATGTTCTTGTGTGTGAGGCGGCTTGTTAGCAAGCCAGTAGGACACAAAATTAAGACATAAGAAAGGACGGAAGAACTCTCGATGAGTCAACGGCCAGCTAACTAGAGGCGGTGTCTTCATAAGCAACCATGGAAGCAACTGAAAACACTCCATGACACATCATAGCAAATAATACACACATTATGAAACCTAACGGCGGGAAGGGGGTTAAATCAATGGAAATTTACTCCTCGCCTAGTAAGGATCGACATGTGTAACAGGTTTCACTTGGTCATCATCCAGCGACTGCTAGCATATACGGCGTAAATGGGATAAAATTTGTTGAAGCCGATCCCTCACCCGGAAAAGAACCGACGTGAGCGACAGGTGCCACCGGACCTTCAGTCAGCGACTGCTCGCATCAAACAAAATAAACTCTCGGAACATGGAACCTTAGGACGTTGAACAACTATGGCCAGTTGGAAAATGTAAAACAGGAGATAAGTAGGCTAAATATCAATATCTTAGGTGTATGTACAACTAAATGGCCAGACAACGGAGATTTTGTCAGTGACAATCACAGAATTATATATGCAGGCGGAGAGAAAAACGATAGAGGATTAAGATTGAAAATAGATCGAGAATTCAAGAAATGAGTTCTGGGATAATATCAATTATCCAAAAGCACTCTGGTAGTCAAACTGAAAGGAAACCTTTCAACATAGCTATATTAATAGTGTATGCACCGACAGCACAAAGTAAAGAAGACATTGAATCTTTCTATTCCATACTAGACAACTCAAAATCCATCTGCAATATTTCACAGTCCAACTCCTTATAGATAAGATATAAAGATAATACCAGAGAAGTAAGAATTTTGTTGAAAGATCTCTGACTTTTGAAAGAAACACTACACTGTTTTTTTTTAATTAATCTGCTCTTTATAAGGTTGAATATTTACGCATTTTGTGTGTAAGGAAAGACTTCCATACAAAACGACAGACCATAAAATCCACGAATTCTTTTAACCTTTATCAAGGGCAATTTTTTTTTTTTTTTTTAGTTTTAACTAAATATGGGAGTTTTTTTATTTCATCCGAACACACAACAAACTCATCTTCAATTTTTTGTTGTTTTTTTTAATTAAGTTCACCCCAAGTAAAGCAGTAAAGCCAATCAATAAGATACAAATGGTTACTGAGTGGGGAAAAAACAGAAACATTACTAAGCAGCGTGCACAAAAGAAGTGTGATCAGGAGGTCAGTAGATAGCGATTGAGATTGCATTTAAATTTTTGAAGATTAGAGTTGTCTGGAAAGTATGGAGCCGGAAGATAGTTCCACAAGCTAGAAGTGCGAGAAAAGAAACTGTTAGCATAGATCTTACAGTTAAATATAGCTGACACAACTGTTAAATGATGAGACTTCGTCGTCAGTCTAGTACTGCGCTGAAATTCATAAGGTCTAGGTACCATAGCAAAGAGCGATATTTATTCTGTACAATACAGAAATGTGGCACAAGGCTGAAAAGGGGATTGGGGAAAGCCCTTTGGAAGTGTAATTTTCATTCCAGTGACGTGTTCTTGTAATCTTTTAACATCCGAATTATTAGAGTGGCCTAATATTTTATGCCAAGTTCTTAAGTCGTACGTGGCTGTCTTCGTAGACTTAATGCTTTTCAAATAATACAAACGTCCATTTTGCTGTATATTAAATTCAGTTCCGTCTGGATATATTAACTTTGAATTGTCTCGGTGAAAATTGATTTTAACGCCAGTTTTAATTGCAGACTGAACTGAAAAAATATTTTGCTTAAATTTAGGAATATATAAAGTCCTTTGTAATAAACATTTACAAATATTTCCTTTAGTATTTCGTAGATAAATACAGGCATCGCCTCTTTTTAAAACTAAATTATTAGCTCTGGTCCCGTCAGCTAACTCGATAAAATGTGAGTCGGGCTCAAAATTGTAATCAAAATTAATAAATTTTGTTTCATCTGTAATTACATGATTTGTCGCACCCGTATCGACAAGGTAAGAATTATAACTACTGGCTACAGCACCCAATCCAAACTAAAAGGCATATGTACGTCCAGTCGAAGAAGTTTTTACATTTTTGCAAAAGTCATTCCGTGTATAAAATTGACATTTCGCACGGACATGGCCGACATTACCACAACGAAAACAAACGATATTTCTTTTAGTGTTTCTTCCTTTATAATTCTTGTAATAATTGTCTTTAAAGCCCTTGTTCTTAATATCATAATTCCTAGTCTGATCGGTTTGAGGAACTGGTTTTCTGAATTTTTTAAATGACGTTCTCAGTTGCATTACGTTATTGCCTTGATTTTGGGGGGTACACATTTTCTCAGTTTCTTCATAGCTACGTAACGCCATTTTAAACTCAGTTGTTTCTCTTTTTGAGTTATAACTGTCGTGAATGGTTTGAATGACGGTGGCAAACCCTTCAAGACCATGGCTATTAGCAGCCCATCCGAGATAGTCTCACCTGCAATTTTTAAGGCATTTGCAACATTCTCCACTCGGATGGTGTAATCGGTTATAAATTCATTTTCTCGTCTCTTTAATGCGGTTAGTTCAGTACATAAAGCAATAATTTTAGGCTTACCTTTTGACAAATAGTGTTCACGCAAAATCTGTAGAGCTCTCCGGCCATTGTCCTTGGTCTCTCTCATTATTAAAGACAAACTCCGGTCATCCAGGAATTGTATTAATTAAGCGAACACGGTCGCATTTCTTTCCATAAAATCATCATCCCCCTACTGGTTGACTTTGCAAAGGATGATGTCATAGAATTTTTGTATTCTGAGGTAGCATAAAAACTTCGTCTCCCATAATTCATATCTCGATTCATTCCCGTCAAAATATAATCGTGATCTGGGCTCATAACCAATGTTAGACATTTTGACGGTCGTCTTCGAGTATAGAATCCAGAGGTTAACAGTGAATATTTCGGAGACAGTAGGAAAGCGTAGTTCAGGTTAGCAGTGGATATCGCAGCAAAGTAGCAGAGCGTAGTACTTCATTCTGTCATCTTCGCCTGACAAGTTGGCACTGGTCATTCGGGTAGGATAAACAAAAATGGCCGCCTTTATACACGACGGATACACGATTAAGGCAGGGAAAGTCAGCTAAATAGGCGTCGAACTGAGCAGGGCTCAGACCGGGCTCCCTGGTGAAAAGCACCTAAAAGTAGTCACGAAAAGCCTCACATATGCCCTCATTTGTTGTCGTTTGCATTCCGAGCTTCCTCTGCACGCAGTTCAGCGGCCATATTCGTCACCTCAGAGGACATTCTTTTTAACCTAGCCCTAACTACCAGTGCTTGATCCTTCTTGATAAGCAAGGAGGCCAACTCTGCCTTAGCTAAAGCTATGTCCCCACTAACACGGGATTTGACCGCCCGATCAACTTTCTGCTCTAAAGCCGTTTGCGCCGCTAATCTATCTAGATTGAGCCGACAACTATAATCAGCAGCAAACGTTCGAATTTTGGATTTTAATTTATCCCACTAGGCATTTCCCACAACCGCTTCCGTCAGTTCCCTCTGTATCATTAGTAGAAGCTGGTCCCGGAAATCTTGCTCACCAAATAATGATGAGTTTAATTTCCAGTAGCCAGCCATCCTAACCTTAGGCTTATCTAAGTTTACACGGACCCGGACAAGCCTATGATCCGAATAAACTATCTCATGGAAACTTGGACACCCTAAGAGCCCTACGTCGACTCTCCTAAGTAAGACTCAGTCTAGATAACTAGCCGAGCCGCCACTATTAGTCCAAGTCCACACTACCTCCCGAGGGTGTTCATTCCGGTACTTATCGACAAGATCACACCTGTCGATAAAGTCCCGAAATGGTTTCACGTCCCGGTTGTTACTATCCGAAGTTGTCCCTATACGATTTATATCGGGATCAAGATCGGCATTCCAATCACCCACTAAAACTACCCGACGTGATGTCGTCAAAAACTGCTCGATCTGCCGAAACAAAGCAGGACGCTCAGAATGGACATTGGGCGCATAAACCCCAATGAGACGAAGAGCCTTATCCTTTATGGTAACGTCCAGCACGCAAAGTCTGCCCGCCGGATCCGCGAAGACAAGAACACATGCAGCCTTCAATGACTTGCTCACCAGCCAAGAGACACCCCTCGAGCGTCCATCAAAACATGCTGAATAGAGGGAGAACCCTCTAGACAGAATGTTCTCATAGTCACGAGAAGAAAAACGGGTCTCTTGTACACAACAGATATTCACCCTGAGACGCTGAATGTCACGAGAGAGCCTCGGCCTGCGAGACTCCGACCTCAGGCCTCGGGCATTCACACTTGCTAACCAGAGAGCCATGATAAAATCCGATTAGGGTTGCTCTCCTGCATTGAACATGGCCCGGGTCAGGACACCGACGGCCTCTCCCATTGAGCCAGTACCCATCTCACTTTTGATGGTGCCATCAGGAGACAGGCCACCAATGTCCAAGGGGAAAGTTAATTTTAACGCTCTATACAGGGAGGTGTGAACAAAAATCGGGAACCTCCCTGAACAAAATTGTTGTAATTTTTTAACATTATCATCGTCGAAGCACGACATTGGTGGAAACATGCCGAATGTCTCATTCTCGTCGGCCATCATGGCCCATATTTGCTGGCCAGCTACCCCGGATCTGACCACAGTGAGCACCCTTTTAGCATTGGGAAAGTTTCGGGGGTTCTCTACGTCTAGATCTTTAATTTTTCTAAAATTTAGAAGCGTCTTTAAA
This sequence comes from Acanthosepion lycidas, assembly GCA_963932145.1. NCBI lineage: Eukaryota > Metazoa > Mollusca > Cephalopoda > Sepiida > Sepiidae > Acanthosepion > Acanthosepion lycidas. The sequence continues at coordinate 68,367,386 of OZ010583.1, forward strand.
TTTTTTAATTTTTTTGCATGTAACAGTGCCTTCTCTTCGATTTCTTTTGAGACTCGGCACACGTCTTCCCCTGTATTGTAAGATGGTTTGAAGACGAATCAGATGATGGACTTCTTTGTCGTTTTTGTTTTTCTGTTTTTGTTGGTGAGTTTTTGGGAGTCTGCATGGGTGAAGGGTTGGGTGATGATTTTTTGGCCGGTGATTTTGGTACAGGTGACCTTCTTCAGTGTGGTCATGGTTGAGGTAACATTTTGGATGGGTTTAACGATAGGGGGGAGGACCATGGGATGAAGTTTAGAGACAGGGGAAGACGGTGCCGAAAAAGATGTGGCAGATTTCCCCTCCGAATTTTGCCTTTTAGATTTTAATGCCTCCTTCAGTTGTTGAAGTTTTTCCTTCTTTTCAAAAGATGGTTCATATTGAATCATTTTTTTCCTGAGTTTATCCGAGTAGCTGGCCGGAGATTCGCCCTTTGCACTGGTAGAGGGAGTGGGGCTGTCTGTGCCTTTTCCTGCATTGGGTGTGAAACGAGGTTCCGCTGCCTGGGTCTTCCCTTTAGTCCTACCAACGACCTGCCATTCCCTCTCTCCCTTCTCCCTAACGGCACTAGCCGCGGGCAAAGGCACTTCGGGGAATGGGGGCTGAGATTTGGACCCAACCGGGGGATTTTCCACACCGGTCCGGGTCGCTGGCATGCCCACTACAGGCGGGACGGATGGAACAGACTGGACCAAAGGGTAGTTTGGTTGGGCGGGGGCCAGAACATCAGAGGCCTTCATCTCTGTGCAGGAAGAGGAAAGGTGACCAGTCTTTCCACCCTTCCAGCATGCCGGTTTACGACCCGTGACAATTATCGGCATCTTCTGGCCCTTTACATCCAGACAGTTGGGGATGGAGCGGAAGGCATTCTGATTGATCATTATTTCGAAGCTAAACCCACCCACCCCCGGTCAGATCGTCTGAGGAAGCACTGAGTATCTGGTCAAACTGGCCCAGATAAGCGGCCAAGTGCTCCCCGAAAATCTGAGGAGGAACCTCATATACCGAAACGTTGGTCCTCCGCCTGTTGATCCTCCGCCTTCCCGGTACTCAATATTAGATCTTTTGTGATGAGGTCTCGAGTAGCAGCAGCTTCACAGTCGGCAGGCGTGGGTAACAGTACGTCCCACATTAAAGAGCCTTTTCCCTTTAATGACACTCTAAGCTTTAATGCCCAGAGAAGTCAAGTTTGTGGAGCGACAAATCTTGCGCGAACGCTTGTCGGCCACAAAGACTGACACAATTCTTTTCTCAACTTTTCTTAATTCCTCGGGATTAGGCAAGAGCCCATCTGCTGTCACCAGATGTGCGTAGCTCTTTGCCCTCTCCAGGAACTCCGTTATTTTGATTTTGCATTTCGGCGGAGACTTCCAGCATGAGGGCGTCTCTCCGGCCGTTAGGTTTCCGTCATTTTGTGGGGATGTCTGGTCGGTTGTTTTCTGGCTATTTTCGGCCACCATACTCTTGTCGAATTGGCTGGTTTTAATATCACAATTTTGGCTAATTTCGGCCACCATATTCTGGTCAGGAACACTTGGTTCAATATCAGTATTTTGGCTGTTTGAGGCCACCATACTTTTTCCGGACTGTTGTTTTTGTCCTCTAAATTTTCGCCTTTAGAGGACAGCATATTTTTTCCTTCACCATTTGGGCTTTCTTGCGAATCTTTATCAGGCGGGTCTTTTTTCTTTTTTTTAGAACCGAATAGGTTCTTTCTAACAGTTCTTCTTGGACCCATTTTTTTCTTTTAAAAAAACAAGACTTTTTTTTTCCCTTCACAACAAATAAAAGTATAAACAAAAGATAAATACAAATAAATCACAATAACAAAAAGAAATTCAACGAGACAGAAACAATAAACAGTTAAACACGCAAATATAAATTACAAAAGCACGTACGCTAAAACGACAAAATACGTTAAAAATAAAAACGGTTAACAATTACAAATTACAAAAAAGCGAGTACGAAAATGAAAATCACATTTTAAGACGGAAAATAAACAAAAGGTTTTTTTTTTACAATAATACAACAAAAAATACGAAACAAAAAATGCCAAATGAATTCACAAATACAATATAGCTACCACTAGAAAATTCTAGTCAGCCCAAAACGAACGAAAACACGTAAACGAAAATAAAGAACAACTAACGAATAGAACAATAAATGCGGAAAATAAATGCAAAAATAAACACAGAAAAAGACTTAAATAAAGAAACACAGAATTAACAATTAATTACAAAAAAGAACAAAGAACAATGAAAACACGTAGAAATAAAATGTAAACAAAGAAAACGAAGTCCAACGTGGGGCAAAATAAACAATAAAAAACAATAAAGTTTGGCGGGGGAAGTTACTAAAAAAAAAATTAAAAAGGAAAATTAAAACTCAAAATACGTATAAAAGAAAATGAAAATTAATAATAAAGAAATAACAAGGGATAAAGTATAAAAAAAAAAAAAAAATCAAACTTTTGGCAAAAAACGTCAGTAAATTAAACAAAAGAAAATTGAAAATTAAAAGTAACTTAACGTGAACCAAAGGTTATCAAAGGTTGATAAACAGTTCGTATACAATCACAAATCGTCAATCACCGGTCGTACACCGTCAGAAAAAGGAACTCTCCTCAAAGAGGTACCGTAGCGAAGAGCTCATCCAAACAATTACCATGAAAGTATTTATAGAAAAGACATAGGGAGGCGACTTTACGGCGGTGGGAAAGTGACTGAAGCCAAGACGGAAGATCAGGGCCAATAATATTGCTGATTCTTTTTGGATTTGATCAAGGATCTTTAAATATACAACAGGAGCACTGGACCATATGTTGCACCAATATTTCTAAACATAGAGGACTTATATATATGTAACAGATTCTGGAGAGAAACATTATCTAGCACGACACAGCGAACTAACTTCATTATCAGCTGACCTAGAAATAGATTCAATATAGTCTTTCCATATCAGTCGAGAAGGCGCAAGGTGTCACTTTCCTGGAGCTTAGAATCAGTCATGTTGATGGAAGGCAGAAAGGATTCTTTCAGATAATTAACAGAGAGCAGTTTTATTTCTGAATTTACCCGAGTTAACAACGTACTGAAGGTCTTTTTTGATATCGGCTGCCAATTTGACCTTATCGAACTGATCAGACTTACTATCGAGACAGGAATAAATGGTTGTGTCGTCAGCTTAGATACCAAGTTGAGGCTTGAGGCTATCGGGAAAATTAAAAACAAAGTAGTGCCAAGGATAGAGCTCTGAATCTCGAAGAGTGACCGTTCAGGATAACTTTCATTTCACGATTTGATAAAAAAAAAAGAGTAGTTCAGTTCAAAACTTTTACGGGGACACCGTAACTTTTCAATTTGTGAAGAAGACCTATATGCCAAAAGAAACCAGTCAAAAGCTTTCGTGATGTCCAAAGCAACGGCCAGAGAGTCACCATTCTCATCTATAATTTCTTGATATTTTAATAATATAATAAACAATTAAACAGACAAATTTGTCGTGTTTTTTTATCAAACTTGTTTGTTATGTTTTAATAATTCCAAGCTTTGTTCGGATAACTGTAATGTCATATTGTTCTATATCAGTTAGAGAGAGAGGTGGGGAATGAACAGCCATCTCCTTCTTTACGAATTATATACTTGATAAAGAGGCTGCATAATGGATCAGCTGAAATATTCTGGTAACAGTATAAACCATAGAAAGAAAGATTTCAATTTATTGAACAAATCTTGCAATATTAATGACTTTTCGAAGTTATAGACGATATGCGTATTTTGGTGAAAATGTTTTGTGAACAGAATAACGAAAAATAATAAACTCTCTAAAAAGGAATAAATGAACACCAAGTCAAGTGGAAATGATAAATTGGACAAAAGAGGTATGCTATTTATGAGAAACTATGATTGATACTATCAATAAAACTGTTGTCTCTTTTCGAAACGAAGCTCGTCAATATTTAGTTTTCGATCTTGCCATGCATTTTCCCAGTTACATATATATGTATATATATATATAGAAAGAGAGACCTCATAAACAGACTACGCTGGAAAACATAAAAAAATTTCAACCTAAAATTTCAAAAGACTCCACCTAGCAACAAACTCCTAGACCCTTTTGAAGCGGATATTTTAAACTTAAATAAAAAAAATTACCTTCAGAAAATCATTCAACGAATTTCTACATAATGTGAACAAAGACATTGGAAATATTAAAAAGTCAAATGATATATGGGTAAGAGCTAACAAATCGAGTAATATTTATAAAATCAATCCCTCCAACTATCACAATCTTCTCTCAAAGAATATCGCCAACACTTACAAACTAGACAAAACAATGATGCTATTTTTATAATTAATCAGGGTGCCACTAATTTTGCAAAAAGAATCAATATTGATGACAGAATGGAGAAACTCCACATGAAAAATGCTTGTTTACTAAAGGCCACAAACCCAGTTTCGATAACAACCAACAATCTAGAATCTGGGCAAACTTTACAGTGCAAGAGCCACATTCAAAAATTCACAATTTTATCGGGCCACATAGTAGATATACCAATAATTAATATTTAAAATAGACAAAAACAGTTTTTAAAGAAAAAAAGTGCAATTAACTTTTATTAATAAATATTTTAAAGTACTGTAGAAGATTCACATGAAACGTATTTATTTGAAAGACAACGTAACTTACGTTTAAAGTACTTTAAAGAAAAATATTAAATATTTTTAAGTTGAAGCTTTACATGAAACAGATTTCAAAGACAAAATAACCTTGTTTTAGGAAAAGTATTATTTTATTAATTAATATTATAAAGTAGAAAACATACTTATTTGAATAAGAAAGTAACTCTGCGTAATGAAATAAAAAACAGTTCTTACTAATTAATATTTTAAAGTAGAAACTTCACATGAAATACATTTGTTTGAAAACAAAGTAATTCAGTTTAAAGAAAAAATAATTTTTATTGATATTCTGAAGTAATAACTTCACATGAAACAGATTTATTGGAAAAACAAAGTAATTCAGCAACAAAAGGATCTCAATGACTCAATGAGAATGAGGCATCTGACTGCAGTTTGATAAATTAGGCGTCAAATTGCTTATGCTGATCGTCAACACTAATTGAAGATTCGAGTCTGTGAGAAGTCATCTGTTCTTTGACTTGTTAACTTTCAATATGGATAAAATTTGCTCACAAATGTAAGTTGATGCAAACACCAACATCTTTCTTGCAAAATTTTTCAGATTTTTAAACTTTTCTGACTGCAGAGATGCATGACTACTGTTGTCGGCTTGTAAATCAGTTCCACCTGCAGTTCTTCAGTAGTTTTTCAATGTCAAAGGTGAGAAGAGCAAATCGAACTGACCTTCAATTGCACTGAAATCAGCAAATCTGAAAAATTGTAGACTGATAATGCTTGTGTAACAGCTCGTGTTTTCAACAGAGGAAAATGAACAAAGTTTTGCTCTTTAAGCTGCTTGGCAAAAAGTTTAACTTTTTAAACTTGGAAGGCTTTCACTTCCACGTACAATTCATGAACAATTGCACCTTTGCCTCGTAGTTTTGTGTTTAACTCATTCAGTTTTGCATAATGTCTACAGCAGATGCAAAATCACAAACCCATTCGTCACTCTCCATTTCCTTTGTAACGTCACAAGAGATTTCTTTCATATTAAAAAACGACAATCTATACTTTAACGTTCCACGCCCTCTTTTGTACTTTTCCTATACTTAACCAGCGGACAACGCATCGTGGTACAACGCATCAGTAAAATCTGCCTCGATGTCTTCCAAGCAACTTCGGAATTGCCTGTGTTTCAGTCCTCATGCTCTTATTGAATTCACTGCACGCACCATTGGATCCATAACATATTTGAATTTTAAAGAAGACTTACAGATGCTTTCTTAATGTATGATGCAGTGAAAAACAAAGCACTGTGCGATGGAAAATATTTTTTGGTTTTATCATTTATCAAGGTAACAAAGCCTCAGCGTTTGTCTATGAGTGAAGGAGCACCATCAGTTGTAATACTTGCCAGTTTATCCAGGCTTAATCTACACCTAGTCAGACTGTTAATAACACTTGTACACATCTTTTCCAGTAACAGCGTCTTTGAGAGACTCCATGGATAATAATTCCTCTGTAATTTCAAAGTTTTCTTCAATTCCTCTGATGTAAATAAGTAACTTAGCAGTATTCTGAATGTCAATACTCTCATTTAAAGAAATAGAAAACCACTGAAAACTACCACTTACTGTTAACAGCTGTTCTTGAATATTCATTGCAATTGCATCTAGGCGACGAGCAATAGTTCTTCGTGACAGAGATATAGCTTCTACTTTATCTGTCTATGTCTCTGAGATGAGGTATCATGATTACTTGCATTATTTACATTATTCGGACTGTTATCCCCATCTTCATTGTCATATTCACAACGTTCCGGCTGTTGTACGCTCCGGCCTTCTTCAAGTGATTGGAATTTCGAACTGAACCCTTTATTTCGTCTACTGGGCTATTAATTGTAGGAGGTTATGTTTATAATTAAATTTGTGTTTATTATTGTTTGAATTTGTATGCATAGGCCTGTATTTATACGTTTACGCACAAGCACACACACACACACACACACACATATGCATATATACATGCATTTAAGTACATAAATATACACACGTGCATATACATACACATATATGTATAGAAACGCGCGCACACAAACAAAAAAACATTTAACAAAACTGAAAGCTTTTGTCAAAATTTTGTATTAGCTCTCTAATTTATAAAAGAGGAAATTTGGAAACTTTTGCACACAACTAATATTTTTTTTAATTTATGACACCTTATTTTTCCTATTAAGATTCGACTTAAGATCTTTAAAAACTTTAGAGAAATCATTTTTTATAATCATTTTTACGTACAAATTTTTTTGAGACGCTGACACCATATCTTGTTTTGTGGTTTAAATGTATGTGGACGAGTGACAGATGGACATAAAGTAAAGAAGCAATACAACTTGTTTGAAACCGGAAGAACCTTTTATTCCCACTGTGCATGTTCTCGACTACAAACTAGACTTCTATCCCTTGGCAATACACTAAGAAAACATTTATGAATCATAAATTATACAAAACTCTTAATAACAATTCACTGATCAAAAAATTTATTATTTCTTTTTTCTTCCACCCTACACAAATTCACTGAATATAATATGACTAAATTGCTGTCGACTATATCATATATTTCCACAAATATCAAATAGCTAATACAAACTGACTAGCGACTATTGAGTTTTTTGGGTTTTTTTGGGGGGGTTGTGGGGGGAGGGGATACGTTTTTTCAGTCAAATGTCTGCATTTACGTTCTAAAAAATTAACTGTGTGGTGGATATAATGGTGCTTCCAACAGATGAAAACGCTCTCAGCTCGGAATGATACTAAACAAACTACTGCTCAAAAAGATCACCGCGTAATTTCCGTTTTAAATTAACTGAAGCTTTTGCGCCTATGTATACAGTAAGGTTGAGGTAGGAAAAAGGATTCAGGCGTTCTAGAACAAATACTTGAAAAAGCTCCTCCACATCTCCTAATGACGATGTACGGAGCAAAAATCAAAAGAGTCTCGTGGGCCGACCTTAATCGAATCTCTTCTCGCCACATTGGAAGATGTCATGGTTTGGCCACCTCACGCGGCATAACAGCCTCTGCATCTATTATTCAAAGCACTATTGAATGTGGACGCAAGCAGGGAAGCAACGGTTTTGTGGGAATTTGCAATATACACAGACATGACTATCAAATCTAATCGTGATGAAAGACCAAAAAACAGAATGTGCTTTCTTACTGACATGACAGTTCCTGCAGACTGTAATGTATCCATGAAAATCTTAAAAAATATCAAACCACAAGGATCTTGAAGTTGAAATCTAAAAATTGTGGAACATGAGGACATCAATAATTCCAGTTGTGGTTGCAGACCACGGTTTAAATGAAAAATATTCCGAGATACTCACTGAATGGAACCGTGGTATCCCATGCCTTAAAGAAATACAGCAAATTGTTCTCACAAGTACTGCTGACACCTTACGAATGTTTTTATCAATGTAAAATGTGTGTGATTTTAAAAGGCATTTGTACTATTTGGTTGCATCTTTAAGGTATCCAATTATAATTTGCATGAAAGATATATCAAACTGAACAACACAGTGTGCAAGGTTCTTATGCTCTTATAAGATTTCTTATTAATCAATATGGTCGTTTTGTCGAAGAATAATTTATTAATAACGTCGGTTTTTAATCATTTCAATCCGAGCAAGTCAATAAAGCCACAAGGACTCAAGTGTTAGAGAATATGAGAAAAAACTACTTAAGGAGAGAGAAAAATATAAGAACAGGAATTAACGATTGACATTTAAATTTTTGAAAATCAAGTTGACTGGAAAGCAAGAAGCAGGAAGAGAGTGCCACAAGCGAGAATTGCGATAGAAGAAAATGTTAGTATAGAACTTTCGATTACATCTTGCCATTTCACCTGTAAATTGATGAGACCCGGCCGCACATCTAGTGCTGCGCTTAAATTCATAAAGTCTAGCTACCATATCAGGTAATTAGTAGGGAAACTATATTAATTATTAAGAAATACAATATAGCACAAATGTAACCTAAATGAAGCAGCCATAAAATTGCATTCTGAACATTGATATTTAAGCGTGAGCACTGAAATTTCCCGACCCGAGCAAGTATGTATTCAAAATAAATTCTGGTGTTAGTCATTTAGTTATATTTTAGGAAGGCTGAGAACTTTAGTAAATATACGAAAATATGACTATGAATTTGTATTGTGGTCAGGGAGGAATTTAGACCGAATGGCACAAACATGACACATTGTGACTAGCTTTTTAACACAATTTATTTTCTCGAAGGATTTATTTCCAAAGAACATATCTAAGGGCTTTGAAATTAAAATTCTAAGTTGCTATGAGTTGGAAATTGGCTTTGTAATTCATTTTTTCCAGCCACCACGTTTTTACCTCACCGACGAATGGTAATAAATTGCTTATGATTATATTTTAGTAAATGATGTGACTCTTCTTACACTGTCACGTCCTGTAATCTTCATTGACAGTCTAAAACCCATTCGACTTACCGCACCAAATAAAGAATTCGTGGGTAACTGTACCATTGCTGGATAGGAAAAGATGATGGGAAGTAAATATTATATAATAACTGGAGTCTTGTCTGTCATATGAAGGTGTTTCAATTTTTGCAGATAAGAGCATGTTTCATTATTTTGGGTCATCTATACTTCAGATATTCAATTGGACCTTCATAAATTTAAGCGGGCTTTCCCCACATATGGGTAAGAAAAGATAAAAGCAATGCGTGACATGTGTTTCTGTTTTTGATCATCCCTCTTTCAGCTGTCCTCTTAAACATTCAAAGTAATATTTCATCACATATAAGGGAAGGAATATTTATTGACATGTTTTGTATGTTACAAACAACAACGACTGGTTTATGTATGTTAATTGGAAAAAGTAAGTGTGTATATATATATATATATATATATATATATATATATATATATATATATATATATATATATATATATATATATATATACATACATGAGGAGGAGGAGGTAACTGTAAATTAAATGACAAAAACATTTTTATATTTTTATTTAGTTGACATGACAAAAATGTTCCCAAAATGTATTTGGTTTTAAAAAATAGTAAACGTAATGAAATAAAATAAAATTTAAAAACATATTTTCCATGCCTCTTGCAACAATCGAAAATTTTGTGATTTGTATATTATTTTTATTTTTTCAAAATATTTATAGTGCTGTTACATGTCAACTAAATAAAAAATTTAAAATTATTTTTGTCTCTCAATTTTTATTTCGAATGATTTCTTGTTTCCACCATACACCTGACCTTAGTGAACAGCACCTCTGTGCAAGTGATGCTTCATTAAACGGCAAAACGGCTTGTCAGGTAAGATAATGTTGCGAGAATGGGAGAACGCTGAGTGAGGAAATTATGATATTTTTTATTTATTCTTATGTTTCATTGTTTATTATATTATAATTTTTATATTCTTATTAATCTTATTTCTTTATTATCATTATTTTAAAAATAGATATTTTTAAAGATGACGTGGTATACGTCATTGATTTTCTTTTTTAATAAGTGTAATTTAGTGAGTTTCTAATATATGATTTAATCAGTAAGAATTATTATATTATCATGAACATTTAGTACATTGTATTGACTAAACTACTTATTAATTAGCATGAATACCGTATTTATTATTTGGCATGAAATACCATTTTAATTAGGTATCTCCATGAGATCGCTGGAAAATGAGCATAGCATGATAAAAACGGCCTTAAACTTGACGAAAGCAAAATGTTACCGTCAAAATGTTTATGTTACTATTAAGAGGAAAAAACAAAGTATTTTTTGATTATTTAAAAAAATTTCTGTCTGTTTAGAACGTTCTAACGTTTGATTAAAAAAGACCTTTGTTTCTCTTCGTCGGCGGAAGTACTAAATAACATAGCCTTTTTGTGAATTTTTTTAATGACAGACATTAATTTTGAAAATCTTGTAAAAATAGAAATAATTGTCGGATTTTAATGAAACTTTCAAAAACTATTCAGGGATGATGGAAATTATTATAAATGTTATTTTGTTTTTAAAGTCATGATAAAAATATTTAAAAATGCTTAAAAATGCCATTATATTTGTTAAAAGCACAAGGCTTTGAGGAAAGTAAATCATGTTTTGTTTTTATAAAAATCGGACCTCATTTACCTAAAAATCAGCTCTGAATTGTAATATACAAAACTCAATAAATCAAAGATATTATTTAATTTCAAATGCTTTTAGTTGCTTTTAGTTGTTTTTATGAATATGCATAATATTGTCTGAAGGCAAAAAAACTTTTTCGATGAAAAATGAATTTTTAAAAGAATTAATTGTTATTTCTTAAATTATTTTATTATTTTTACATTAAAGTTGTTAAATATTGTAAAATTAGTGGAAACGGCAAATCCTTTACTTAATGGTTTTATTAAGTAGATCTACCTGTACCGATTATAAATTGCACAAGCTTTTTTTATAATCAACGAGCCTCCAATTAGAAAAACCTTACTGTTTCTTGCCTTTTGTGTCCATAAAACGGCTGTAATTCAAATGTACGGAAGCCCGGAAGAAACATGATACAATAAAAACATCAGGTGATTTGATTTTGTTCGGCGATGTTAACGGCCTTTGAATTTTTACATTTACATTGGGCGAAACACAAATATTTCACGAAAATTTCATGAAAGTCTGATACCAGTTGTATTATCTACCTATCTTATGAAATTTATATGATCTTAGTTTTATATTATCTCATTTATGTGATTTTTCCATGAATGAAATATCAAAATTAATAAAATGAGTGGAAATCCAAATAATACCGTAAAATGTAATAAATGTACATAAATATACACTACTGATAATATTTCATAAAAAAGGTAACTAATTAATTAGGTACCTTTCTTATGAAATTTTATCTCACTCTTCATGTCTTATTTAATTTTTTTATAGTATTATATTTTTCCATAAAGCATCGTAAATATAAAGGTGAAAGCTAAGTATCAAAATACAAAAAAAATGGTTAGAGAGCTGATAGTTTTCCTTAAAAATAACGAGGTAAATATGTTGGTTCACTTTTTTTATATGTTGGTGAACTTCCGGACGATGTTTTCCTGACGTAAGATGTCAGTGCGTGGTGAAATCATCACCGCTGTTAAGACTGGTTTTCTCTTATTTTAAAATACATTTTTTCAGCGCAGAAAGCAAGTAATGTTTGTTTCAAAATATTAAAATATTAAATAAACTTTATAATTTCTAATTTTCTTAAATTAAATTTTGAAAAAATTATAATTGATTTTTAAAAGAATTTTAAACGGAGAATTCCACTTTTGTAAACAAAAGTGAAAAAAACGCCTGATGATTGATTTTCTGTCAAATTTGCTGATTAAAAAAATAAGATTTTTAATGAAAATTTTGGACGTTCTAACGATTAAAAAATGTAAAAAAATATTCAAAAATACTTTGATCTTTCTTCTTGCTAACAACATAAACATTTAGGCAGTAAAAAATTATTTTCATCAAATTATTTTTCATGCTATGCTATTTATTTTATTGAATCTCATGAACATACCTAATTTTAATGTAACATTTTTACGGACGAGGACGTATTTTCAAATTTGTAGGAAAAGCGTTTCGAGTCGTAATATTATTTTGTTTTGTTTCCTGTTATAATGTTGTCTTTATTCAAAATAGACGAGAATTAGGAAGGCCGTAGTTAGATTATTCAAAGGACAGAAAACTAGGTAGAGGGAAAAAAGACGAGCTTTATTAACTATTTATCCATAGAACGGAAAAGGGCTTGATTAGCAAGTATGTTTCGTCATATTACAACTGAATAGTGATTTCGATCCTCACTGTGTGCACCATACCTTCGGCCTTGTACCATATCTAAGCTATGCTTAGAAAATCGCCATAGATAGAACTTGCGTAAATCAAATCTTGCGTAAATCAAATCTTGCTCTAATGTGGCTATTTGCCGTATTCATAAGTAGGAGTAGTCTATTGTCACAATAGCAGAGAAGAGCAGGATGTACTAATCTACAACACCTCCACTTTTAGTTCATATTCCTGAATCTTACTGTTTATTTATTATCGTAAATTATACAATAATTTTGGCACATGGCCAAAGGAGAAGTGGGGAGAGGCTGGTCTTCACTAACTATCCTAGTTCTATTTAATCACGATCACGACCCATTCATCCAATACCATTGATCCATTTACCACGAGGACCCATTCATCACTATTCAATCCTACATATACCACAATACCGCATATTCACAGGGGAAACCTACAAAAACACCCCATGATATAAAAATCTTAAAATCACTCAATACAAAAATATATAAAAATTTCATGAAACATGAAATAAGGTGTGAGGGAATGAACCTCGGAAACGAACTAAAATTAAACTAAAATTAAACCAAAACCAAACTAAAACAAAACAGATGTTAGGAAGACCCGTCCACCCCTCAAAATAATCAGAGTGGCTGCAGTATAAACAGAATCAAGTAGCACACTCACTAATGGAGTGGGAAGGGTAAAAATAAATGACGGAATGGGAAAAATAAAAGTCTGGCCCAGCCGAGATAAAAAGGGGGACCAAAAATAAACTGGGGAGGTTGGGAATCTCAACAAAGAGAGTGCCGGAAACAGGCCAGGAGCAACAGTTATTTTCATTAACTAGGAAAACCAATAGTGTCTAACTTAACCAGGGGGAGGAAATCCGTCCCGTTATGACCAAGTGAACTTAAAAAGGGAACCCAATGTTTTCCCCTTTCACACAAAACATGCTCGCTACTTTCACCCACCTTTCGTTGAAATCTGTCGATATCAGACGCTCTCTATCAGTTCTGATTTTCCTCTTTAGCTGGTGCTGAAGAAATCTGACCAGAGCCTGATGAGAATAACGTTCGTATCGCAAGATTCCCTCCATACGCGACATCCAAATCACCATTCGCGCCACGGTAGCAGCATCAGAAACACCATACGTTTCTCCCCAGAATACGGAGACGACACATTATTGCACAGGCATGCGAGATCGATGAGCACTAAAACATCGGGAGCGATACGAGCCGTCAACTCGCCAACATAATCCCAGAAAGGGCGCACCTGAAGACAATGGTAGAAGGCGTGTGAAACCGTTTCTTCTAAGCCAAGAGCACACCTATGAAAGACGGGCAAATCCGCCTAGCCCCATCTGAAGGTCCTATCACTGAGAGATAGCACGTTCCGAATCAATCGCCAGGTAAGCGAAAACTCAGGGTTACTGAGGTAATTCGCCACTGGCGCCCAAGACCAGAAAGAGCGCAACTCGACCAACGGCACGCCGAACCGCTCACAGAGAGGATCTAAGCTGAGGAAAGGCCCTCAAGGCCGCTCCCTAACACTCCCATCCAAAATCGAATCCTCAGTCAAAACGCGGAGTAGGAAAACAAACCTCAAGACACCCATGACACGGACCTTTTACTTGCGACCACCCCACAAGAGGGTGAATAACAAGCGCTCGATCGCCTTCCGATGGTCCTTGAAAAGAGGAAGTACAGCCAAGCGATAAAGGATAAGAGGAGTAAGTAGCACACGCCCCAGCTCTACCCTTCAAGGACAACCTCTTTCAAAGCCAAGTTGCAACCGACGCTCCGACTTTTGCTTGTACTTCTGACCAATTTTTCTCCAGCTGGAGGTCGGGTCCAAACCACACTCCAAGAATGCGGACAAGACGGTCCGTCCAGCCAAAAGGCTCCGGAAGATCGACCCCCTTCCAAGAACCTAACCGCAAGCTGGAAGACTTGTTGCGGTTAATCTTGTCCCCCCTGACCTTTTCGTACTGTTCAACTGCCTTCTGTATCACCTCAATTGTCGCTGCGACACGGCACGACATGACACGAAAATGGATATGTCATCGTCGTACGCGGAAACCCTGTCGAAATCAGTTGTTTGACGACCCGAAACGAACTATTGTTCACGGCAATATCAGCCACGATCAACCGGCCCCACGCATCGACGTGGACAAGGTCCGCCCTCGCACCCAGGGTACGTTTAGCCAGCAAGGAAACACATTTGTCCTGCTGGACCCCGTATGCTGAATAGACAATAAAGTCGCTAGATAGCACACGAGCATCAACTTCGCAAACAAAGTATGTTTCCTGATTCGCAGCTACATCTACGCAGAAGTACAGGAGGTCAAGAAGCAGGTACGCAGCCTTACTCCGATCCCTTAATCCCCTCACATTGAAACTAGCTAACTTGAGAAACATTTTTTTAAGTTTGCTTCCAGTAATCACAAACCTGCCGTCCGTGATCTCTCCCTCGCAGCTAGCCGCTTCAGTCGGCGAAAGCCGAGGAAAGTCAGCCAAATAGTTCTGAAACTCGTCCTCACGAAGACCAGGCTCCCTGGTAAAGCGGCTCTCGAAATGCCACCGAAAAGCCTCGCACACGTCGTCAGTGGCCCGAAGAGTAGGTCCCTCCGGACTTTCGACTTCACGAATGTAACGATCGGAACCTCGACGGATCTCTTCCTTACGCAAGTCTGCGCCCATGTTCACAGCTTCGGAAGACATCTTGCTTAACCTATGTCTAATTACCTGGCCCATGTAAGCGCTCACTATCTCTAAGGGATCCACCGCCCGGGTAAAACTAGTCTTAAGCGTCCTCACCTTCTCAGCTCTATCTAGGGCGAGCCGTTTGCTGAAATCAGTCGTGAAGGACCTAATTCTACATTTAAGTCTATCCGACCACCTATTCCCGATAACCCCCACTAGCCGCCGCTGCACTACGCTAGTTAGCTAATACCGGATGTCCCGCCTGTCCAGCAAAAACAGATTGAACTTCCAGTACCCAGATATGCTAGGCCTACGATCTAACGCCACCCGGCCACAAACGAGTTTGTAGTCCGAATAGCCTACCCAGTGGAACGTGGGACAATCTAACGTCTAACATTCTGTCAAGATAGCTAACCACCTTGTCACAAAGCCAATTAAGAGCCAACGTCCACATTTTCCTCCCGGGGTGATCCAGAACAAAAGTTTCTCAGTCTTTTTAAGTCCGAATTCATCTGTTCAAAAACTCTAATTTTGGGGTATGCTTCTTGGGCTTCATATAAGTGGCTCCACACCTTAAGGTAGGCCCCAGTATCTCTCACAACGGTGATGAGTCCTGGGGCGTGAGGGAAGTTCTGCGGATCTTCAACCGACTACCCATCGACTTTGTCCATTTTTAGAAGGAGCCCTAAAAGGGCCCTTTTTTGCTTTGACAGGCCCTTTTTGGTCCGGGGAAGAATGTCTTTAGCGCTTCCTCTATGGTTTTCCAACTGACCCCAATTAATTTCCGACTTTTCACGTCCGAGGTCAGTAGGGAGATTGGTCGTGTCGTAACGGCGTTTAGCGCCTCTGGGATGGTTATGAATTCGTTTCCTTTAACGAATTCCTTATATTTATTTTTTAAACTGGCGTAATACGCCTCGTCCTTTATAATCTTTTTTTCTCCTTGCCATGCTGATTCGGGTATTTCACCAGATTACGTCGGTGACTCGTCTGCGTCACACATATTAATAACTTTTTTCTTTTAATTTTTGCTTTTCGTTATAATTTTTTTAATAGAAAACAAACAAAAGCCTGTCAACAAAAGAAAAACTAAAACTTGGCTTGCCAAAAGGCAAGTCAGAAATAAAATGTGAAAAGAAAAACAACCAAGTCAAACGCTAGAAATTAAACCAAAAGTTTACAAACGAAAATAAAAAAGCAAATATTAGGTTGGTGCAAAAATAATGTCGGTTTTTGACATTAAAAAATACGTCAAAAACCATTATTTTTGCACCAACCTAATAAAACACTTTACGTAAAAAGTGGGATGAGGCAAAAATTTAAAGCTTGCTTACTAGTAACACATGGAAACTTAAAAAATAAAAACTTGAAAGAAAGAAATAAAATTTGGAAAATAACAAAAATGGTTAAACTAAACAGAAAGAAAAGTTTCAAAAGTAAAAATCAAAATTTGACACTTAGTGTAAATTTGTATGCTATCCAATAATTGCCAAATAAATCCAATAATTGTCAGAATAAATTCAATAATTGCAGAAGAAAGTCTACTAATTGACGATTCAAAGACGAAACATACCTCGGGTCCGCGATCTTGGTGGAAGAAATCGGCTGTGTTTTTTCTCGGCCGCGGTTAGCATCGTTGCCTTGTTAACAACATCCTTTGGTTGTCGACTAAAAATTACCTTCCACGTTTTGAATGTACACATGGGTTTAATTTGGACACCATGTGTATCTAAATTAGTTTCTGGTCATTACTTTTAGTTAGGATGACTTGTGTATGTTTATATTTCGTTTTGTTTTGCTTTTTGCGTTTCGTTTCACCGGAATTTAACGGCATTTGTTTTGTTTTCCGTGGTGACGTTTTCAGACGTTTGAGTAACCGGCAGTAACTTCCGGTCGGGTGCGATAGATCCGGTCTCTGTCCATTTGAATCAATAATTTATGCCAAATACTAGTCATTAAAAACTCGCATTTTTCATCACTCAATCTGAATCCAAAGCATTCAATTCGTTTGAAGACTTGTATATGATGAAAACTGAAAATGTTGTTGGCTTGATTTACTTTTTATTAAAATATCATCTAAATATGCGCAAGCAAAATCTAGACCTGACAATATTGTGCCCATTATTTGGTGAAAAATGCAAGGTGCCACCTTGATACCGTAACCGAGTTTATTAAAAATATATACACTCCCTTATGGGTTTTTATGCTTAATATGTTTCGGGACTTCTTTTCAGCTTCAATCTGCAGCTACGACTCTCAAAAAATCTAGCTTTAAAAAATGTTCACAGTTCAACTTGTCGAAAATTTCTTCTGGTATTGGCAAAAGGATAGTGATGAAATAGTCCATGTAACCTTTTTACCCCGGAATAATACACTCTACCAAAAAATCACCTATTATTAACCAATCAACACTCTAGTTCTAGTAAACTAGACTTTTCATTGGCTCAAACCTCTAAAACTGTAGCAAATTTAAGCGAAAATATCTTTTTGAGCCTAACGCTTGTGAGCCGATTTCTGGATCCAAAACTAAATGAAGTTGTGTGTTTTTTGGTCTAGCGAAAGTTCGTCGAACAAATCAAACATCGAACAAGTCTTTTTGTATTTTTATTTTACTTAATTTTGACCCATTTTTTTTTTTTTTTTTACTTTCAGTTCGTCTATTTGCAAACATTAAATTTTTCTGCATTTTGTTTTTTGCGTTAACCCCTCCTCCCCTTTTATTTTATTAATTTTTATTGCTTTCGTTTTTTGCAAGCCAAGTTTATTAATTTCGTATTTGTTTGAATTATGTTTTAATTGTTTGTTTATTTATTTATTTGTTTCTTTGTTTATTTTACCCCGGACTCTAGTCCGGTTTTTCTTTAGTTGTTTCCCTTCGTTCAAATATTTAAGTTTTTTGTTTTTGGTGAAAATAATTAAAAAAAAGAACTGTAAAAGAAAAAAAAAGAGACTGTCCTTCCGTCATAATAGTGCATGACGCTATTATGGCGGAGTTAACACAAACACCGCAAACACCGGTGATATCTAATATTGTATCACCCCAAAAACGGGCCTGGGCAGAAACGGATGCAGCATATTACTCGGAGCTGCTAAAAAAGTGTGAGGAGTTTACAAAAGGAAATGAGCTCTTCACTATACTGGAGGCGTTCGACGCCGTAAATGCCAAGACTTCCGGCACATATGTGAATAGGCAAATTGTTATTTTTCTTTTCCACAGATTTAAAAGATGTCAATCAAACTAGCCAGTCTGAATTTGAAGGGCCTGAGAGATCGGGATAAGGCTTCCCACCTGCTCCGTGATCTCTTGTCGTTCAGCGTGGATGTCGCCGCGATCCAAGAGACCCACTTTGTTTGCAGTTCCGATGCGTGTGTTCTGTCTAACCTCTATTCAGTATATGGGAACCGGTGTGCCAGAGGGGTTTCTTTGCTGGTGATGCGTACTCTTGATGCGAAGGTGGACCTTGTGCATACCGATGCCGAGGGCCGGTTGATCGTGGCCAATATTGGCGTGAAAAGTGGTTCGTTTCGGGTCGTTGCGGTTTATGCACCCAACGACCAGGATGAGCAGGTCTCGTTCTTTCGGCGGTTGGGGACTTTCCCGGTGAATTCAATGCGCTTAGTTCTAATGGGGAACTGGAATGCCATCCTGGACACCAAGTTAGATCGGGAGTGGGGTGCTAGCGGGAGAAGGGGCGCTTGTAGCTTGGTCTATCTGATCAGCGATTTTGGTCTCATTGAGACAGGCGGGTTGATCTGGACAGGCGGGACTTCCAGCAGCAGCTAACTAGCTTAGTGCAGCGGGAGCTAGTGGGGGCGGTTATCGGGAATAGGTGGTGGGAAGGACTTAAAAGTAGAATTAGGTTCTTCACCACTGATTTCTGCAAACGGCTCGCCCTAGATAGAGCTGATAAGGTGAGGACGCTTAGAGCTAGTCTTTCCCGGGTGGTGGCTGGGGGGAATCCCCTAGAGATCGCCTTAGCTAGGGATGCCGTGGAGCGTTCGAATAGCGAACGCTATATGGGCCAGGTAATTAGACATAGGTTAAGCAAGATGTCTTCCGAAGCTGTGAGGTAGTGATCGATACATTCGTGAAATTAAAAACCCGGAGGGGCATACTCTTCGGGCCACTGATAATATGTGCGAGGCGTTTCGGCGGCATTTCGAGAGCCGTTTTACCAAAGAGCCTGGTCTTCGTGAGGACGAGTTTCGCAGCTATTTGGCTGACTTTCCTCGGCTTTCGCCGACTAAAGCGGCTAGCTGCGAGGGAGAGATCACGGAGGGCGAGGTCTACGTGGCATTGAAGAAGGTCGACAGAGACAAGTCGCCCGGTCTGGATGGTTTGCCCTATGAATTGTACTTGAGGCTGTCACACATCTTTGTCCCGATTTTGACTGTCGTGTTCAACAACCGGTTCCGGCAGGGGTCCCTCCCTGACCGGTTATCCAGGGACGTGATCACGCTGTTGAAAAACGGCAAGGTTGTTGGGGGCACTTAGACGATTACAGGCTCATTTTTGGCCAAGATCCTGCAGGAGTCGAGTCTCTGTTGGGTCCGGAAGCAGACTTGTTCTGTGAAGGGCCGAACAATTCAGAGCAACCTGCATCTGATCCCCACGATCATAGAGGGTGTAAAAGACGACGATGAGGCCGCGCTGATCAATTTGGATCAGTCCAAGGTATTTGATAGGGTTGACCATCGCTACCTTGCTACTGTCCTGCAGGCCGCCGGACTCGCACCCGACTTCTGCCGCTGGATTAGCCTCCTGTATCGCTCCCCCATTGCTGTGGTACAGGTGAACGGGAAGCTGTTGGGCGCTTTTGCGCTGTCTAGGTCGGTTGGTCAGGGTTGTCCACTGTTGCCCCTACTTTATGCTTTGGCGTTGGAGCCTCTCCTTCGCCGGCTGAGGGACAGGGCGTGCAGTCCGGCCCTACGCGGAATCGCCGTTCCTAGCGGGATTCGAGCCAGGTTTTCTGCGTACGCCGATGACGTATCTGCTTTCGTGACGTCCCGCAGCGACATTGAGGCGGTACTGAAGGCGCTTGATCGGTACGAAAATGTGACAGGGGTCAAGATTAACAGCGACGTCGTCTGGCTTGCGGTTAGGTGCCTGGAAGGGGGTCGATCTTCCGGAACCCTTTGGTTGGACGGACGGTCCTGTCCGCATTCTTGGAGTGTGATTTGGACTCGACTTCCAGCTGGAGAAAAATTGGTCTGAAGTACGTGCAAAGGACGACGCGGCCGGTCAAACTTGGCGTCGACAGAGGTTGTCCGTGAAGGGCAGGGCGGAGGCGTGTGCCACTTACGTTTTCCTGATTGTTCTTATTCGATTGTCCGTACTTCCTCTCTGTGACGACTATAGGAAGCCTCTCGGGCGCTCGCTATCTTCCATATTATGGAGGGGAAGCGGTAATCGGGTCGACAGACGAGTCTGTGCACAATGTCCGTGTCATGGGGGGCTGGGAATGCCACACTTGGAGAGCAACAAACGTGCCTCGAGGTTGGCTTTGCTACGCCGCGCATTGACGGGAGATTCGATTATGCTAGGGATTGTTAGTGACACGTTCCCTTTCCTTACTATCAGCCCCCCCCCCATCTCGTGGGTTGAGCACCATCGTAAACCCCGGGATCAATCGGATTTCCTTCACGAGTGTCGGTCTGCCTTGTTGGCTGTTCATCAGTCCAATGACCTTTCTCGGCCTAGGAAGGTCTTCTATCGTCTTCTAGTGGAGGGGGTCGCGAAGTATTCCCTACGTGAGGAGCTCGACTTGTCGGGGAGGAGTTTCGCTCTTACTGGTCTTGGGCGCCAGCGGCGGATTACCTCAGCAACCCTGCGTTTTCGCTTACCTGGCGATTGGCTCGGAATCAATTTGTCACCCTCGTATTCCGGGGTGAAACGGATGGTGTTTCTGACGCTGCTGGCCACGGCTCGAATGATGATTTGGACAAGGCGACAAGAGGAAGTCTTGCGGGGTATCCGTCTTTCTCATCATTACCAGCTTAAGATGAAGATTAGAACTGATAGAAAACGCTTGTATTCGACAGTCTTCAGCGAAAAGTGGATGACTGAGGCGAGCTTGATTCGTTTGAACGGGGATAACCTTGATTTTCTCTTTTAGGGGAAGCCTACGTCAGATCGGGGTGGTTTCCTGTGGAGCCCTCCCCTTGATTAGGTTAGACAAGCTTTGTGTACCTAGTTAATGTGAGTAAGTGTTGTTCCCGGGCTGTCCCCGACTACACCTTTGGTTATGATCCAGATTGAGATTCCCAACCTCCACAGTTTGTTTTCGGCCCCATTTTATCTCGACTGGGTCAGCTTTATATCTTCCCATGGCCGTATAATTTCTTATCCTTTTCCCATTCCCTCAGCGAGAGAGTCTCTTGATTTTGTCCAATGGGCAGAATACAGCAGCGTCTCATTTTTTAGGGTTGGACCAGCGATAGTGCATTGGAGAAGTGACAGTGTGAATTGATAAGTTTTATTTTTTGTTACTTTTGATTTTCGGAAACCGTTTTCAATTTTTTAGTTTTTACTTGTTTTTTAGTACATATTATTTATACACTTTTTTTCATTTTCTTTTCTGTTTCTTTTCTGTTTGTATTTTGACCCTCTCCCTGTTTTATTTACCGTTTTTGTATCTAGTTGAATTGCTTATTGTTTTTAGTTTGGCCCGTTCTCTTTTTGCATTTTATTTTTATTTTACAATTGAATATTTTTTATATACTTTCTATGCTTAAAAACATTTAAAAAGGAAAAAGAAACTATTCATTTGGTCCCTTTTTATCTCGACTGGGTCAGCTTTATATTTTCCCATGGTCGTGTAATTTTTTATCCTTTTCCTACTCCCTTAGCGAGAGAGCTTTTTGCTTTTGTCCAAATGGGCATAATACAGCGGCCTCTCATTTTTTAGGTTTAGAAGGGCCCTATTAACACCAGTTATGTTTTGTTACTTTTGTGTATCGTTTTACTTTCTTACTGGGTTCATCTCCACCCCCATTTCATTTCATTCATCTGTAAATTTTTAATTGTACGTATATAATCATTATATTTTTATGGCATGGGGCGCGTTTTGTAGGTCCCCCTTGAGAGGATACGGTATCATGGTGTATGGAGGATTGATCGTTGACGGACGAGTTCTTATGGTGAATGTGGAAATTGTAATGTATGAATGGGTCGTGAATCGGATTAGCTCGGTATAGGATAGTGAAGACGAGCCTCAACCCCTCCCCTTTTTCGGCCTTGTGTCATAATTGTATTTCTTAACATAATAAATATAGTCAGAATTTCATCCAGGAGAAATGCCCAACCAATCCACGCCAGTCAAAAATCTTGGCCAGCTACACCTTTCCCGCGCAAACTTCTCTGACTCAACACACGCAGCATTTCGCTCTACCAGGAACAATTTCTTACAATACTATTAGGTTGGTGCAAAAATAATATCGTTTTTTGACGTTAAAAACTACGTCAAAAAACGATATTATTTTTGCACCAACCTAATAAAAAGTAATAATAACTCACTACTAAGTATTCGTAAACATTCAATCAAACATCAAAACAACTAAAGGTACACAACTCATACCAGCCTTGGACAATAATTTAAACAAACACACGCATACACACTATTGACTGAACTGCCACAAAAGACATTTTTGTACATGAACAAACACTTAGTTTAATTTCACAGATAAATCTTAATAATAGTTTCACACACATTGAAACTTGGCATAAATACGCTACATAATTCAACTCAACCATTCACATGTGTTCAACAACCTTTGATTCAATTGTGTATTTTATTATTCTATATAAATCCATTATTTACATTATTCGGACTATTGTCCTCATCTTTGTCGCCATATTTATCACAACGTTTCGACCATTGTACGCTACGGCCTTCTTCAGGTGGTTGGAATTTCGAACTGAACCCTTTATTTCGCTCACTGGAGTAGACTGTTCTAGTTCCACAGGCCATGTTTAATGGATGTCAGTTATCAGTTATCTCCTGTTAATTTTCCTCTGAAAGTTCTCCACTGCCTTAACCGGGTATTGAACTCACACTCTTTGGGTCCTGTCACTCGATCTAGCCAACGCCTTTATCCACTGTGTCATGTGTCCTTGAGGACATCTGGGTAGGAATTTCTGGGTATTGCAAACCTAATGTCTTCAGCAACCTTTTTTACCAGTGCTCATATTGCAATTTTGCTGTTATCATTGCATGTTTTCACCAGAGCTCATATTGAAACTTTGTTGTTATCATTGCTTTTCTCTGGCACTCCTTATTACTGGAACTAGAACAGTCTACCCCAGTGAGCGAAATAAAGGGTTCAGTTCGAAATTCCAACCACCTGAAGAAGGCCGGGGCGTACAACGGCCGAAACGTTGTGATAAATATAGCGACAAAGATGAGGACAATAGTCCGAATAATGTAAATAGTGTACATAATACCTCATCTCAGAAATATAGACAGACTCTGAAGGATCGGTACGGACCTGTATACCAAAAATATGGAGACAAATTGAAAAATCCTACCAGAAACTGGCAGGAATATCGAACCATCTGACATTCCTACACCGATGCAGAGACCTACAACTCATCCATTCAGGATTGGCACCAAGACTTCCCGTCAATTCAAGGAGAGCTCGTCGGGTCGCAGAGAATGCGGGACACGCCCTTGTCCGAGAGAGAATCCAGTACAATCGTTGGATAAAACATCGACTACAAGCTCATATCTCCCAGAAGCTCGAGGATTTCTTCAACAGAATTACTAATGAAGAAGACTATAGAAGGATCCAAAATGACCTGGATAAATCCTTCAGACATGAATTTGATGTAGTCAAGGCTCGCCAATTGCAAAAATTAAATAGATTGAAAGATCAGAAGGTGACGCACAAGGTCCATCACCCACCCGTGAAAGCAGTAGTCAACATCAGCCAATATCAGCTGAGTGCCTCTGAGGAGTCAGTATTGAATAAGGGTCTCAACTTCGCAACAACCATCAGGCGAGTGCCATACTTGGACCAGAGTCGAGGAGGTGGCCTTGAACATCCCTCAGGCTCAGTCGGATGAGACAGACCTTGGAGAGAGCCAAGCCGCCCAGGTCTAACATAACAAAACTGGAGAGGCTGGCGATTGGATCCCTGCAGAGGAAAGAAAACATCATCATACTACCGGCTGACAAAGGTAATGCGACTGTAGTGATGGACAAATCAGATTATACAAGAAAACTGGAAGACCTCATTAGCAATGGCAGCTACAGCAAAGTGAAAAAGGATCCTACTATGAAAACGGAACGCAAACTGTCACAGATCCTAATCAAGAACAAGGATCACTTCGCACCTAAGACGTATAGGCAGGTATCGCAGCGTTACACCACAACAGGAAGATGTTCAGGTTCTATTGGACCATGTGAACTCAATAAGACCTTCGATACAGTTCACAATGGAGAAAGAGAGTAACAACACACTCCCATTTCTGGATGTTCTAATATCTCGAACAGAGCATGGGTTTAAGACATCCGTATACCGTAAACCGACATTCACCGGACAGTACCTCAATTTCAACTCCCACCATCCATACAGGGTAAAGAAAGGGATCGTCCGTTGCTTACAACACCGAGCAAAAGTCATAAGTGGCGACCCAGAGATAAAGAATTGGTCAGTATAAGTAGTACCGTACAACGTAACAACTACCCTGGGTACATGGCAGCAGCCCCAAAAAACTGGGATAGGCTGGTACAAGAGGAGGAGGCCTCAGAAAACAGAATAATGTAAATAATGTACATAATACCTCATCTCAGAAATATAGAAATCCATGTTATTGTTATATCTTTAACTGCGTTGTTTTCGCTCTGATTTATTTTGAATGATTTTGTCTTCAATATTCATGTTTCTAAATTTGTTGTGGGTGAATGTTTAAGAACACCAACATCATTAACCCTATCGATAAAATAACCTTCTGATACCTTAAAATACATTCGCCAGTCTGCAACAACAGGAATAATGTAATAAACACTGATAAATTATCCTCATCATTAATAGTGATGATGATGACTATTATTTTTATTTTTACTTCTGGGGCCGCCCACTCCATACATTAGTAGATGGGGAAATGATTCCCAGGGATTTTGATCAACTGTTTAGAACATCTACCGCACCATATGAAACAGAACGTTTAGGTTTGAAAGCCAGAATGACTCCTTTTAGGTGTAAACTTGATTTGGCCTTCGTGCATTTTCCTCCCGAATAAACCTCCCGATAAAACAGCTTTTTTATATGCGTCTTTTACAATATTCGCTTATCAATTTAGTTGCGAGTTGGACTGAGACACAAATAGAATTTATGAATTCTTTCCATAAATTGAACTTTTTTAGACAGTCACCTCCAAAAATGTTCAAGGGTATTCCCTTCACAACGTGGAGCATATGTTTCGAGTTATCTCAACAGAAAGAAACATTACAATTTATTGTTCCCATTATATTTAATTTCGACCCAAAGGTACTTCTTATAACAAAAACTCAAGGATTTCTTCATATACTCCAGTGTTACTAATTTTCTCTGTTATTTTTTTTTCTTTTATATTATTCTTACGCAGTAGATACGAATGTTAAGTCTTCAATACAAATCACTGGGTGGCTGGGATCTTTCACCTACATCCGTCTTTTTTTTCAGGTTTTGCCCCAGAAAAGAAGCCTGTGTTTATCCATTCTTCTTTCTGGTCAATTTCTGTTTTCTTTTTCTGTTCCTAGGGCGACTCATGGGGACCCCCTAATGTGCATGAGTGTCTATAGCGACAGTATTGTCTTAGCGGGTATCACTTCCTATGGTTGCTCTTGTACAGAGGGTTATAGTGTATTCGCTAAAATCTCTCACTTTTGGTCAAGTAACGTACAAACTGAAAAACGAAACCAAAAATTTTAAAATCCTTGCGTAACGGATTATTTTCTTAAAAATGATAAATAGAAAAATAACCGGATGCTAATAAAAATAATAGAAAAAAAACGCCCTGATTTTTCTTTTTGATTTTAAAGAATTCATGTTTGATTTTGCTCATTGCTATCAGTGGTGTTTGTCGTTTCTCTGCTGGTGACTTGTATTTCTGAAGGACTTCGTTGAACCTTTGGCTACATTTCAAATAAATACCAAGGGAGATTATCAAACACACGATATAACAGAAGTCAAGTAATACAATTTTGTTTTGCTGTTAACTATTTCCAAGATTTAGTATATTTTAATGGTTAATCTTTGTTAGAAATTATTTTCAATTTTGACTAAGTGGAATGTTTTAAAATTCTTGCTAACAGGATACCAAACCTTTTTTTAATAAAACATTTTAAATCACATAAGTGTCTAAAATGCAAAGATGTTATTTGTAGGTTAAGCCTATGTTTCATGTCATTCATTAATGCATTTAATCGAGACATTTCTCTATTTGATTGTCTAGTTGTCGTCGGGTTACACAATTATATAGTACCCAGATTTTGACATCCTCAAATAGAAGTAGGCAGCCAAACGAGGTAAGTTATTTAGAACTTCTCTTTTACATTCACATTTCAAATAAAGTATTACGTTATATATGAGGTTTAGGTTTAGAAGCCAGGTAAAGCTTTCTATTTAGACAAAACAAGACAAAGAAAATGATTTTACATAGAATTATGGCTTGAAAGGAAAAAATAACGTCCTCTCTCAATGGGTGATCTTCAAGTACACCCCTACAGACACACATAACACATTCTGAAAGCCACATTCCAGTACGAAATTATGTAATAAAATAAAAAAAAACATTTTAAAAAAATTATTGCTAAGCAAAGAAAACAAAACTTTTACAACACCACATGTTCTTTGTTACCAAATTTTATCTGATACACAATGCAATAAAGAATTAAATTTATGTAACTTAGCCATATGTACGAGTTACTGTTCGTTAACGTTTCTGTGTTTATCTATCTCCACACTCTATATTTAAAAGGAGAAACCCACACAATTATACTCTGTGTGGGTTTCTCCTTTTAAATATAGAGTGGGGAGATGGAAAGATAAAAACACAGTAACGTTAACTCGTACATACCGATGTGTTCATTAATATATTAATAGATTACCCAACTATATATGTGTGTGTGTGTGAGAGAGAGAGACTATACTCACATACACACACACATATTATATATATATATATATATATATATATATATATATATATATATATATATATATATGCAAGTTTATCTTCATGCCCACATGAGGTGTTGCAGCACCACGCCCTGCGGTTGAGTAATTTAACTTTTCTGTTCATCTATTATCTTCTTCCACATTTTCAAAAGTTGAAGTTGACAGCTGTTTAGAAAATTCGACCTTTTATTTATTTTATTTTTTTTTTACACATGAATGTGCAAAAGCAAGACAATGATTTTATAAACTATGAATGCAAGCGTTTTTTTTATTTAATTGAAGCGTTGCGTAAGATTTACATATATGTAAATATTAAAAAGAAGCTATTTACCAGCATGCAGATCATGCGCAGGGATTCAATTGAACAGAACACTTCGGTATGTGTCGTCACGAATGAATTTAACAAAAACATTTCTGATTTCAATTTCAAGGATCAAACTGAATTGAAAGTTATCGTTGTCCCATATTAAAGTCCATTTTCTCGCATATAGATGGTAGATGTTACTAAAAAGCATCCGTAATTCGACCACGAAAACAAAATGTCAAGTACTGCTCACAAACGGTAGCAGCAAAAAGTCAGGACTTATTCGATTTGCCCGCGCTGTCAAAGTTCTCCGAACTTTGGGGCAGCACTGTGTATGTCCAGTAAGCTGTATTCAATTTATGCATGTATGTACACGTGTGTGCTGCTTTTTGCATGTGCATAGATGTGTTCTTAGGAATGCCTTGTTGTGTGGCAATAAGATATTTATGTAAATCTATATACTTTATGCTTATGTCAAATAAAAGTGCGTGTTAATACATACCTGTACATGATCCAGG
The DNA here is from genome assembly GCA_963932145.1 of Acanthosepion lycidas. Lineage (NCBI taxonomy): Eukaryota > Metazoa > Mollusca > Cephalopoda > Sepiida > Sepiidae > Acanthosepion > Acanthosepion lycidas. Next base: position 68,395,594 of record OZ010583.1, read on the forward strand.
ATTGAAGCAGTATTCTTTTGACTACGCCATACACAGACAAGCACTTAGGCGGGCAATGTAGAAATGAATTGGATAATCTTTTATTGCTAATTGTGTGCATACATATCTATTTGTATGTGAAAGGTTATATGAATTTGTGCATTAATTCGCGCGTGCATATGTGAAAGCATATATTTTGCGTATATATAAGTGAGGTTTTATTTTCATTATTTATATATCATGTATTTGTGTGAATATCAATGTCTTAAGGTGTGAACATGTGTCCCGCAACATATGCATTTATTTGTGTGAGCGTCTAAGTGCGTATGCGTATATATATGTGTGTGTGTGTGTGCGTGTGAGAGAGAGAAAGAGAGAGAGAAAAACACAGACAGACATTAAGAAAGATATAGGAAGAGTGAGAGAGAGAGAAAAATAGAATAAAATAAGTTCGTAATATTCTTTTTTCAGGAATTTGCCTAACAGTAGCAATGGTAGTGAAGTCTGCTGACAAATTGTAGTATTTTGTGAGGAGTTTGTTTTTGTTATTTACTTAAATGAAACCACCCTCCACATCTTATGCGGGAAGCGGCTGTTGGTAAAAATATTTAGAAAGAGAGGAGTGAAGTGGGTGGTGTAAACTACATAGTGATATTCATCATCCTGTACCTATCTACTTCCGGTTATATGGCCATTCATTTCCTCACCACTTATATGGAAGGTTTCATCAGCCTCTGGTTGTAAAAATAAATAAATAAAAATAAGTCACTTGATTTGGAATATGTTGGTCTTTTTTTCCACCATCTTAGTCAACATTCCTGTCATCTCTGTCTGAACTTCAGAATATACAGGAATTAACAGACAGAGGTAAGATAAAATAAAAGAGAACTTTACTGAATAATATTTGGTAAAACACAGTCTATTGCGATGAAAGTTTTGCTTCTTCAACCCCGTTATAATTTCCTTACATTCTTATCAAATTCCCTAAAATTGCATAAGTTTTCACGGCAAATGGAAAAAATATGAAGGAATATTCTATTAAATATACATATGTGCTAATTATATAAATAAATAAATAGAAAGAATTTACAGAAAATTGTGTTTGTAGATAGACACACACGCACATACACACACAAAGAGAAAGAGAGAGAGAGAAAATAAAACATGGAATTAAAGAAGAAAGAATCAATAAAAAAAAGCATACGTTCATGGCGTAGAAACGCATTATTTTTAACGAAGTTGTATATTTTTCTGATTTTCTTATAATATTTTGATACATAAAATGCATTTACACCTGTTTACTTAGCTTAAACGGAATCTGGAAAAGTTTTCCAAGTTTCTAATCTATAACGTTTTGACGAAAAAATAACACACCGACCATTGTTGATGAAAGACAAAAACGCCCGACACTGCACTGAAATTATGTCATTGACAATTCAAGATCATTTTTTTTTCTTTCCCGACGATTTCCAACCTTTTTCTTCTTTCTTTTAAATCTTAGAAATATACGGTTGTCTTGCTGACTTTTCACCGGGGCCTCGTATTGAATGTCCAGTCTAACGTGCAAACTTCGATTTGTATCGGGAACTTCATTTCAAAGTGATATTGGAATGGCTGGTGAAGAATAAATTCTACTTTACCATTCCAATATAAGCATTACCATACTTGCGATGTGGCAGCATGTTGTTTGTGGTAATGTTGCATAGCCCCTTAGTAGGGGTGGTCTTGGCGGCGGCGTTAATTCACTAATGTGTTGTATTTTCTCTCTCTCTCTCTCTCTCTCTCTCTCTCTCTCTCTCTCTCTCTCTCTCTCTCTCTCTCTCTCTCTCTCTCTCTCTCTCTCGTCTTCTTACATCCGGTGATCGCTAGTTGTTTTGAGTTAAAAATAAAAGATATCAACACTGGGATAATTTTAACCTTGATATTTCATTAATGTCGACATCTTCTAATGGGATCGATTTTACACTCCACTAGGGAACAGGAACTGTTCGACCAGGTCAGCAGGTACCACCTCTGCAATCCAACATTCCTGGGGAGAACAAATTTCTTGCTTCTTCACTTGAGACTAACGAAATATATATACAATTCACAGAAACAATACTAGTCCCAAAAGCAGGCAACGGATTTCTTCTTCACTGAAACAGTGGAATAATTTAGTAAAGTATTCGGAGAAAAACATTATTTGTTTAATATTCGATCCAACTGTTTAAATCTAACGAAAGATGGCACTGACGATTATGTGACACATCAATAGGGAATGCGAAAAATTTAAATTAAATTCGCTCTCAGTTTTAATATTTGATTTTTATCGCAGAATTAAAATCCTCTACTCGTGCTGATATTTGGGCCCGACTTCTTTCAAAACTGGAACAGGACAAAGACATTACGTTAAAAGACTTCACCAGTGAATGCAATAATTTATTAAGCATGGAAAACACTATTCTGATTCAAAAAAAGATGATTTATTAATAACTAGTAACATCCGCGCGGGAAAACAACCCTATCATTAAAAGGAACCTCCTTCAAAATATTGAAATTTTGGCAAATGACATTATGCACGCTTTTGTCCGTTCAAAAAACATAAGTACAATGTTTGTCACCGAAATGGAGAATAAAGATTGTGCAATAAGAAAAACTCGACCAAAATTCAACCCGAAAAAATTAAAAAACGAAACAGGAAGAAGTCCAAAACAAACACGGTGTTTGCAATGTTCAAATTTGAATCCCTCAGAAAATATATTGTTGTTTCTGTAAACAACAAACCAGTTCGTTTCCAGTTTGATAGCGTCGGACATAACGTTAATGGAAGTCGACAAGGAATCCAATGAGCTCCTTACTATCAACACCCACAAGAGATTATTCAAATTTATCCGTCTTAGCTTCGATGTCAAACCTGCACCAGCCATTTTCCAATAGACAATGGATGTAATGTTGACAGGTGTTGCAGCATTAAATCAAGATTAAGTTTTACAAAGTTTATTTTCTGTTTTCCATCGAATTCAACAATATCTCAATAATAAAAAACATGCCAGCACCGAGTTGGTTAACAAATACATTGCTTTTTGCCTGAACTTGATCAAGTTCTTGCACCACTGAACAATCTTTTGTGAGTGGTCTGATGCGTGTTAGGTAGACTTACTTTCTTCCAACCTTTTGCTGACACATGCATGGATATTGTGGTGATTTCTGATGCTTCCAATTATGGTACTGGAACTGTTATTTCTCACATTTTCCCTGATGGCAGTCAAAAGGTAATAGCTCATGCATCCAGATCACTGACACCGGTATAGCATAATTATAGCCAAAATGAAAAAGAAGCATTAGCAATAAATAATCTTTGCTATTAAAAAGTTCCACAAAATGCTGTACAGACGTTATTTCACTCTGATCACCGATCACAAGCCTCTTGTTAGTATTTTTGGGTCTAAAAAACGCATCCCAATATATACAGCAAACCATCTGCAAAAATGGTCTACGATGCTGTTAGACTATAATTTTTCTATAAAATATAATTCAACAATTGCATTTTCTAGGCTCATGTCTACACAAAATGAAGTACTAGAAGACTCAGTCATCGCAGCATTATCTCTAGAGCCAGAAGTCACTTTAGTGCTTGCATCCATCGTAAGATTATTACCAGTCACTTCCACAATGATTCGTGAAGCACAAGCTTTTGTTCCAGTGTTAAAAAGTAATATGCTTCAATCGTACAAAATGACCAGAACAAAAGAATCTAGCCATTCTTTCAACGTTCATGGTCATCAGGGCATTATCCATATGAAATCCCTATCATGTCGCTATGTTTATTGGCCAAATACGGAAAGCATTTGGAGGAATTGGTACACACATGTTCCAATTGCCAACTGGCAGCAAAATCTCCCAGGAAAAATACGCTCTGGACTATCCCTGAATCACCCTGGTTACGCCTTCACATTTTGCTGGACCCATCAAGGGAGAATATTATTTTATTTTCGTTGATGCGCATAGCAGACGGCCAGAAAGTTTTCAGATAAGTCGCATCACCTTGGATGAAACAATTCTTACGTTAAATAAATCTTCAGTCGATTTGGAATCCTGCAGATACTAGTTTCTGATAATGACATTGCATTCACTTCAGCTGCATTTCACCTTACTGTGCACAAAATGTTATTCAACACATAAGTACACCACCTTTTCATTCACAATCAAATGGATAAGTGGAACGTTTTGGAGATACCTTTAAGAGAGCACCCCTCAAACTCGAAGTGGGGGATGTTGGAATTTTGGGTACCTTTTAGTACTAGTATATTTATTTGTAATAGTACAAATTGTGGCACAAGGCCAAAAAAGGGGAGGGGTAAAGGCTGAACTATCTTATACCTAGCTAATCTGATTCACGACCCTTTCATACATTACAATTTACCCATTCACTATAAGAACTTTTCCATCACCATTCAATCCTCCGTGCACCAAAATACCGCATTCTCACAAGGGGGACCTATAAAACGCGCCCCATGCCATAAAAATTTGATGATAATAAAATACTTAAAATTCTATGATGAAACAATGAGAGGGAGGGGAGATGAACCCAATAATCAACTAAAATGTAAACATAATTCAAATTAAACATAACTTATGTTAGTAGGGCTCGTCCAACCCTCAAAACAGAGAGACCGCTATATTCTGCCCAGGGGACAGAATCAAGAAGTTCTCTCACTACGGAAGTGGAAAAAGGATAAAATATTATACGGTAATGGGAAAATATAAAGCTGACCCAGTCGAGATGAAAAGGGGCCAAAACAAACTGGGGAGGTTGGTAATCTCGACTTAAATCATAACCAAAGAGCAGCCGGGATACAGGCCAGGAACAACACTTACTCACATTAACTAGGTACACAGAAGCTTGTCTAACCTAACCAAGGGGAGGGTTCCACAGGAAACCACCTCGATGTGACATAGGTTGACCTAGAAGAGAAAATCAAGGCTATCCCCGTTCAAGCGAACCAAGCTCGCCTCTTTCACCCACCTTTCGCTAGAGACTGTCGAATGCAATCGTTTTTTATCAGTTCTAATCTTCATCTTGAGCTGATGCTCAAAGAATCGGATTAGATCCTGATGAGAAAGACGATTGCCTCGCAAGACTTCCTCCTTTCGCGTCGTCCAAATCACCATTCGAGCTGTGGCTAGCAGTGTAGAAACACCATTCGTTTCACCCCGGAACACGAAGGCGACACATTGTCACACGCGTATGCGCGATCAATGGACACAAGCTGTTCAGGAACGAGACGAGCCGTCAGCTCGCCGACATGGTGCGGCTGAACCTCTTTCTGAGGCTGCATCTGCTTGTGCGGATACACCTCCTTCAGAAGCTGCATCTCCTTCTGGGACTGCTTCTTCTTGTCACATTGTTATCTGTGCTCCTTCCTGTTTTGAAGGGGATGGTACTTTTGATGTCTTTCGGTTCTTCACTTCCTTCCATTCTCCTTCGTTGTTCTTTGAAGGAGTTCTCTCAACTACTGCTGCTGTTGTTGTTGTTGCTGCTGTCTTTGAGGTGGAGGTTGAGGACGCTTCCCAGGGCACTCTTTAGTCATGTGCCCCGAAGCTCTACATGCCCAGCAACACGGTTTCCTGCCTTCTACCACCACTAACATTCTTTTTTCACGGCAGACTAGTACATTTGGGATGTCTCTGAAGTTGTCTCTGTCCACCGTGACAGATAATTTCATGTCGCCGGTTGCAATTCCCGTCTTGCTCCTAAGTATTCTCACTTCTTGCACCTGTCCATATCTTGAAAAAAAGGCGCCCATCCAGTCATCACAGATATCGACGGGCACTCCATGAATGGTTACTCTTGTTCTCCTAGTGCCCATGTATTCTGTTTGAATACGCAGATCCTTCGTATTCAGGATGCTGCCTGCCAGATCTTTTGCATGCTGCTCGGTTGACAGGAGGATATCCCACAAAGTATTACTCCTCCTTGCCAACACCTTTGGCTTGATGTTTAATGCTTTCAGGGCGTCTTCCATTGCTTCCCTACTGACTCCAATTAATTTCCGAGTTTTAATATCGGAAGTCAGCAGGGATATTGTGTGCGTGTTAACAGCTTTTAGCGCCGCGGGGATTGTGAGAAATTCGTTACCTTTAAAGGAATTTTCAAATTTCTCTCATTGGTTCACATATTAGTCGGCATTTTTTCCACCAGCCTATTCTCACTCCACACACTTTTTTCCAGCGACACCGGCGGTGAAATATTTTTTCATGTTCGGCTGAGACCAAAAACAAATAGACTGCTTCCTTCTCTTTTCTTTTTCTTTTTTCTTTTAAATTATTTTTCCAATATACACAAACAAAATAAAACGGAAGATAAACGGGGACAACCAAAGGCAATAAACAATTCAAATAATAAATACGAAAAAGTAATGCAAACAAAAACGGTGAGGAGGGTAAAAAAGCAAGAAAGGAAATAAACAAAAAAATGCACAAATATATCTCAACAAATAAACTGAAAAGTTAAACTGAAAAATTCAAAAAAGTTTTTTAGAAAATCAAATCAAAAACTTAACAGTTCGTAAACAATTTCCAAAAGATTGTCAAACTCGCTCAAAAACAATAATCCACCAAAAGGGAGGGTACCTTTTAGTACTAGTGTGTATTTATTTTGTAAATAATACAAAATTGTGGCACATGGCCGAAGAGGAAGTGGGGAAAGGTTGACCTTTCACTAGCTATCCTATTCCTAGTTAACCACAATCATGACCCATTCATTCATTACACATTCACCACAAAAAAAAACTCATCAATCATCTATCACTTCAGCACACACCAAAATACCTCATATACACAGAATACCATGAATTAAAAATTTTAATGTTCATATATATATACATAAAATATCAATGAAACACAAAATGATGGGGAGGGGATATGAACCCCAACAAGAAAATCAAAATATCAACCAAAGACAAAACGAAAACAAAACAATGTTAGTAGGACCCGTGTACCCCTCAAAAATAATGAGAGTGGCCGCTGTATTCTGTCGATGGACAGAATCAAGAAGCACACTCACTAATGGAATGGGGAGGAAAAATTAAACGACAGAATGGGGAAATCAAAGGCTGACTCAGCTGAGATAAAAAAGTAGGGACAAAAACAAACTGAGGAGATTGGGAATCCCGACGTAAATCATAACAAAAGAAAAGCCGGGAACAGACAAGGAACAACACTTATTCACATTAACTAGGAACACAAAATAGTGACTAACTTAGCCAGGATGAGGGTCCATAGGAAACCCCTCGTTGCACTAAGGCAACTTAAAAAAGAAAATCAAGGCTAGCTCCGTCTACACGAACCAGCCGTTTCCTCTAAAGCAAGGTCACACCGGTAACAAATCTGCCTCGCCCATTCTGAAGAGAATGTCATTGAGAGGTAGCACATTCCGAATCAATCGCCAGTTAAGCGAAAACTCAGGGTTGGTGAGATAATCCACCGCTGGCGCCCAAGACCAGAAATAGCGCAACCCCAATGCCGACAAGCCGAGCCGGTCACACAGAGGATCCTTCGCGACCGCCTCCTCTAATTCATGATACAATAGTCTCCGACGCCGAGAAAGGTCACTGGACCGAGGAATGACCTTCAAGGCCGACCGACACATGCTGAGGAAAATCGACAACCTTCCACGACCGCCACGGCGCTTCCCCCAAGAAATAGGGGGAATGATGGTAAGGCGAGGGAAAGCATCCCTAATACTCGGCGGCAACATCGAGTCCTCCGTCAAAACGCGGCGTAGGAAGGCCAACCTCGAGGCATGGCGATGACTCGCCAGGTGTGGCTATACCAGCCCCCCCCCAACACTGACACGGACGCTGACAACAGGCTTCTTTGCGGACCCAATGCTTGCGACCGTCCCACAAGAGGTCGGCCAACAAGCACTCGATCGCCTCCATACGTTTCATGCAAAGAGGAAGTACAGCCAAACGGTAAAGGATAAGGGGCAAGGCGTAAGTAGCACACGCCTCAGCCCTACCCTTTAAGGACAACGTCCTTCGAAGCCAAGTCCGGACCGACGCTCCGAGCTTTGCCTGTACTTCTGACCAATTCTTCTTAAGCAGGAGACCAGGCCCGAACCACACCCGAAGGATGCGGACAGGTCCATCCGTTCAGCCGAAGGGCCCCGGAAGCGCGACCCCCTTCCAGGCACCTAACCGCAAGCCGCTTGTTGCGGTTAATCTTGGCCCCTGTCACTTTCTCGTACCGTTCAAGCGCCTTCTGTACCACCTCAATGTCGCTGCTGCTCGACACAAAGATGGATACGTCATCGGCGTACGCAGAAACCCTGGCTCGAGCTCTACCAGGGGAAATGGCAATTCCGCGTAGGGTCGGACTGCACGCCTCATCCCTCAGCCGGCGAAGGAAGGGCTCCAACGCCAAAGCGTAAAGTAAGGGCGACAGCGGCACCTCTGTCGTACCGACGGAGTCAGCGCAAAAGCGCTCGACCGCCTTCCGTTCACCTGTACCACAGCACTGGGAGAGCTATACAGGAGGCTAATCCACCTGCAGAAGTGCGGTTCGAATCTGGCAGCCTATAGGACAGCAGCCAGGTACTGATGGTCGACCCTGTCAAATGCCTTGGACTGATCCAAATTGATCAGCACGGCCTGCTTGTTGTCTTTTACGCCCTCTATGATCGTGCGGATCAGATGCAGGTAGCTTTGAATTATTCGTCCCCTCACAGCACAAGTCTGCTCAGGTCCCAACAAGCTCGCGACAACTGAATGCAAACGCTCCTGCAGGATCTTGGCCAAAATCTTTAACTCTGTGTTTAGCCTGTAATCATCTAAATCCCGCCCAACATCCTTGCTCTTTTTCATAAGCGTGATCACACCGCTGGAAATCCGGTTGGGGATGGCCCCCTGCTGGAACCAATTGTTGAACACCACTGTCAAAATCGGGACAAAGATATGCGACAGCCTCAAGTACATTTCGTAGGGCAGACCATCAAGTCCCGGCGACTTACCTCTGCCGACTTTCTTCAATGCCAAGTAGACTTCGCCCTCTGTGATCTCACTCTCGCAGCAAGGCTCACGAAATGTTGCCGAAACGCCTCGCACATATACTTGGTCAAACTCAGAGCACGCCTCTCCGGGGTAATGACCTCGTGAATGTATCGATCGGAACCTCGACGGATTTCTTCCTTGCGCAATTCTGCGCCCATGTTCACGGCCTCGTTAGACATCTTGTTTAACCTATGTCTAACTACCTGACCCTGATAGCGCTTGCTAGCCTCACGCTTCAGGGCCTGCCCAGATACGGCTATCTCTAGGGAATCCCCCCAGTCACCTCCCTGGACACACTATCCTCTAAAGTCTTCACCTTTTCAGCCTTATGTAGGGCGAGTCTTTGGCCAAATTCAGGGGTGAAGACCCTAATCCTATCCTTAAGATTCTCCCACCACCTACTCCCAGTAACCGCCCCCACTAATTGCCGCTGCACTACTCTAGTTAGCTGGTGCTGAAAGTCCCGCCTGTCCAGTAAGGACAGATTGAACTTCCAGTGTCCAGCCATTCTAGGCCTAGTACCTAACACCATCCAGGCACAGACGTGTCTATGATCTGAATAGTCTAGCCGGTGGAACGTGGGACAATCTAGTAAATCTAGATCGACTCTTCTCACTAACATTCTGTCCAGATAGCTGGCTACCTGGAGAGACGGCCAACTACGAACCCACGTCCACATCTCCGCACTCGGATGATCGACCCGGTATCTATCGACGAGCCCAAACTCGTCAATCAGATCAACCAAGCTACGATCGGCCGATGCCTTCCCGCTAGCTCCCCGCCCCCTATCTATCTTGGGGTCGAGGACGGCATTCCAGTCCCCCATTAAGACTAAGCGCGAAGAATCAACCAGGAACGGCTCCAGCTGACGGAAAAAGTCGACGCGCTCACTCTGGTCATTGGGCGCATCTACCGCAACGACCTGAAACGCACCACTGCTCACGGCAATATCAACCACGGCCAACCGCCCCCACCTCGCGCCCACATGAAGAAGGTCTACCCTCGCATCCAGGGAACGTTTAACCAACAAGGAAACACCTCTGGCCTGCTGGTCCCTATATGCTGAATAGTCAAAAAAGTCGCTAGACAGCACACGAGCATCAGTTTCGCAAACAAAGTGTCTCCTGGATCGCAGACACATCCACTCCGAAGAGCTTGAGATCACAAAGCAGGCGGGCAGCCTTACCCTTATCTCTCAGGCCCATCACATTCAAACTGGCTGGCTTAATAGACATGATTTAAGCCTAGTTCCCCTCAACAGAGACTGGCCGGAAATCTACGAGTGTCAAGACCCCGACGGATTGTCCCAGACTTCCAGTACCTACATCGGACGTAATTCGTTCTTCTGTGACAATACCGCCAACGTCTGTGGGAAACATTAATTTTACCACCCTATATAGCGAGTGATGGAGAAGAGCTGGGGCCCTCCCTGCACAATAATGCGCTATTTTTTTCAAATCCGGTGTTTCTGTCTGAATCATCCGGAGTTTCGGAAAAGCATCCTTCGTTTCCGCCAAATAGTCCCAGATTTTAAGGTTTCCCCCGGTATTCCTGATCAATGTAATCACACCGGGGGCGCCATGAAAGTTCCTTGACTTGCCATCCACAGAGGTACACTTGAAAAAAGGCCTCACGATGGCCTTCCTCTCGGAGGAAAGGCCCCTCTCGAGACGCTCCCGGTCCACCACACAAATTTTTTTTTCACCTCTGGGCAAATGTCTCTTCCTTTTTCCTTTGGATTGGTTGGGGGAGGGAGACGGGGAAGACGGATCCCTAATAGGGGAAGAGTGTTGGCTCCTCGTCTTACCTTGCTGACGATCCTTTTCAGCTCTATCTGGCAATGCAGGCGTGGAATGTACTTTCTCTGCCTTACTCCGACCTTCTCTTCTTTCTCTCTTGGTGTTGTTAATAAAGTCCTCTTATTCCTCTTTGTCCTCACCCGTTCCTCTCTTCAATGATGAAGATTGTGGTGGAGGCACCTCCTCCACCTCCATACCTAGGTCCAGCTGAGTCAAAATCTCCACTTGTTCCGGTTGGACCTCTTTTTCAGCCTGCTGTTGCTGCATCAGCCGCACCGGCTGCCGTTGCTAATCATGCTGCTGCTCTTGCTGCTGATCCCGCAACTTCTGTCACTGCTCCCGCTGCTGCTGCACCTACTGCTGCTGCTGCTGCTTTTGTTTAGCAGCTCCTTTACTGGGGACATCCGACTTCTGCTGCTGTTGTTTGGTGGCCACCCGTTCCTGCCGTTTGTTTGTCACCCTCCTTATCTGGGACGTCCAGCTGTTGTTTGGTAGCGGCCTGCTCCTGCTGCTTCTTGGTATCACCGTTCTGCTCCTGCTGCAGGTTGACTGCAGGTTGACTGCAGCCTTCTCAGGGAGCTCCTGCTGCTGCTGGGGAGGTGAGGTTGCCACCTTCGCTCTCCTCTTCACCACTTCCGTCCACTCGCTACCGGAAGCCTTCTTATTTACTTCCTCTCTGGACAGCTCGGATGTTGGTACCGGTGCCTGCTTCGTCAGCAGTACTGGCTTCTTGGTTGGACACGTCTTGTCCAGGTGTCCAGCCGCACCGCAAACCCAACAGAGGGGCCGGCGTTCCTCGACCACCACAAAAATGCTCCGGTCGCCACACGGGTATGGGTATTTTCTTAAAACTCTGCCAGTTCAATGTCACCGTGACATCATCATCGGTGGCAATCCCCGTTTTACTCCTGATGGACGATACCCACTCCATAGAGCTGTAATCTGAAAAGAAGGCCCCCACATGGTCTTTGGTAATGTACATGGGCACGTCATGTAGGATAATCTTGGTTTTTCGAGTCTCCATATACTCCGTTTGCAGCCTCATCGTTTTCGCGGTGAGGGTGCATCCGGCCAGCGCCTTCGCAGCTTCCTCCGTTGCCAACAGGATGTCTCAGCAAGCGTTCGATCTGCGTGCCAAAACTTTGGCCCCAATATTTAAAGCCTTTAGTGATTCTTCCATAGGCTCCCTCATGACCGGTATGAATTTCCTGGTCTTAATGTCGACCGTCAACAGGGAGATTGTCCTTGTTGCCATATTCTCCATGACTGAAGGCATTGGTAGAAGTTCATCTTTCGCAATTAAATCGTTGTACTGGTCACGGGGACTCCTGTAGTAGTCTGGCCCTTTTTGGGGCCTTTTCCGGCACCCAAACAGATGGTGCAGTGGATGTACTGGTCAAAAGCTCTTTTTCCTGGGTCACCTTCACCATACCAGGAGGGTATTCCCTACAAAACAAGCAACAAACAGTTAACGTCTACAAAGAATACAAGAGAAAAGATAATGTCCAAATTGCTTTTCAAACTGGTAATTAAACGCACAAAACGTGTACTGGTGTACTAGACACAAAACGTAGGCAATAAAACCAACCTTTTAGTACTAGAATATTTATTTGTAAAATTTACAAATTTTGGCACGTGGCCGATGAAGGGGAGGGGTAGAGGCTGGTCCAAACTAACTATCCTATACCTAGCTAATCAGATTCACGACCCATTCATACATTACAATTTACCCATTCACCACAAGAACTCGTCCATCACCAAACAATCCTCCAACCACCATAATACCGCATCCTCTCAAGGGGAACCTAGCAAAAACGCGCCCCACACCATAAAAATTTGATGATAATACATAAAATACATAAAATTTTAATAATGATAGAATGAGAGGGGAGGGAGATGAACCCAATAATCTAATAAATATAAACACAAAATACAAACTAAACATAACAGATGTTAGTAGGGGACCGTCCAACCCTCAAAATAGAGAGGCCGCTGTATTCTGCCCAGGGGACAAAATCAAGAGGCAACTCCCGCTAAGGGAGTGGGAAGAAGGCTAAAATATTATGCGGGAATGGGAAAATATAAAGCTGACCCAGTCGAGATAAAATGGGGCCGAAACAAACTGGGGAGGTTGGGAATCTCGACTTGGATCATAACCAAAGAGTAGCCGGGTTACAGGCCAGGAACAACACTTACTCACATTAACTAGGTACACTGAAGCTTGTCTAATCCTAACCAAGGGGAGGGTTCAACAGGAAGCCACCCCGATGTGCAATAGGTTGACCTAGAAGAGAAAATCAAGGCTAGCCCCGGTCACACGAACCAAGCTCGCCTCTTTTACCCACCTTTCGCTAAAGACTGTCGAATGCAATCGTTTTCTATCAGATCTAATCTTCATCTTGAGCTGATGCTCAAAGAATAGGATTAGATGCTGATGAGAAAGACGGTTGCCCCGCAAGACTTCCTCCTTTCGCGTCGTCCAAATCACCATTCGAGCCGTGGCCAGCAGCGTCAGAAACACCATTCGTTTCACCCCGGAATACGGGGGCGACACATTGTCACACGCGTATGCGCGATCAATGGACACAAGCTGTTCGGGAGCGAGACGAGCCGTCAGCTCGCCGACATGGTCCCATAAGGGGCGGACCCGGGGGCAATGGTAGAAGGCGTGCGGAGCCGTTTCTTCTAAGCCAAGACCACACCGTTCACAGTCTGGCAAATCCGCCAAACCCCATATGAAAGCCTTGTCGTTAAGAGGCAGCCGATTCCGAGCCAATCGCCAGGTAAGCGAAAACTCAGGGTTACTGAGGTAATCCGCCGCTGGCGCCCAAGACCAGTAGGAGCGATACTCCTCCTCCGACAAGCCGAGCGTATCACGTAGGGAATCCTTCGCGGGCCCCTCCACTAATCCACGATAGAAGACCTTCCTAGGCCGTGACAGGTCACTGGACCGGGGAATGGCCTTCAAGGCCGACCGACACTCGCGGATGAAATCCGACTCGTCCCGGGGTTTACGACGGCGCTCAACCCTCGAGATGGGGGGACTGATGGTAAGGCTAGGGAAGGCGTCCCTAACAATCCCCTCCAGAATCGGATCTCTCCCAGTCAATGCGCGGCGTAGGAAAGCCAACCTAGAGGCACGGACGTGACTCAAGAGGTGCGGCATTCCCAGCCCCCCATGACACGGACGTTTAGTGCAGACTCGTCTGTCGACCCTGTTCACGCGTCCCCTCCATAAAATGGAGGATAGCGATCGCTCGAGCGCCTTCCAATGGGTCTCACAGAGAGGAAGTACAGACAATCGATAAAGAATCAGGGGGAAAATGTATGTAGCACACACCTCCGCCCTGCCCTTCACGGACAACCGCCGTCGATTCCAAGTCTTGCCGGCAGAATCGACCTTTGCAAGTACTTCGGACCAATTCTTCTCCAGCTGGAGGTCCTGTCCAAACCACACTCCAAGAATGCGGACAGGTCCATCCGTCCAACCAAAGCGGCCCGGAAGAGCGACCCCCTTCCAGGCACCTAACCGCAAGCCGGAAGACTTGTCGCGGTTTATCTTGGCTCCTGTCACCTTCTCGTACCGATCAAGCGCCTTCTGTACCGCCTCGATGTCGTCCCGGGACGACACGAAAGCAGATACGTCATCGGCGTACGCGGAAACCCTGGCTCGAGCCCCTCCAGGAACGGCGATTCCGCGTAGGGCCGGACTGCCGGTCTCGTCCTTCAGCCGGCGAAGGAGAGGCTCCAACGCCAAAGCATAAAGGAGAGGCGACAGCGGACAACCCTGACGAACCGACCTAGACAGCACGAACGAGTCCGACAACCTTCCGTTCACCTGTACCACAGCACTGGGGGAGCAATGCAGGAGGCTAATCCAGCGGCAGAAGTTGGGTGCGAATCCAGCGGCCTGCAGGACAGTAGCAAGGTAGCGATGGTCGACCCTATCAAATGCCTTGGACTGATCCAAATTGATCAGCGCGGCTTGCTCGTCGTCTTTTACACCCTCTATGATCGTGCGGATCAGATGCACCAACCTTTTAGTACTAGGAGATTTATTATGATTTGATACATAATTGTGGCACGTGGCCGATGAAGGGGAGGGGTAAAGGCTGGTCCAAACTAACTATCCTATACCTAGCTAATCAGATTCACGACCCATTCATACATTACAATTTACCCATTCACCACAAGAACTCGTCCGTCACCAAACAATCCTCCAACCACCATAATACCGCATCCTCTCAAGGGGAACCTAGCAAAAACGCGCCCCACACCATAAAAATTTGATGATAATACATAAAATACATAAAATTTTAATAATGATAGAATGAGAGGGGAGGGAGATGAACCCAATAATCAAATAAATATAAACACAAAATACAAACTAAACATAACAGATGTTAGTAGGGGACCGTCCAACCCTCAAAATAGAGAGGCCGCTGTATTCTGCCCAGGGGACAAAATCAAGAGGCAACTCTCGCTAAGGGATTGGGAAGAAGGCTAAAATATTATGCGGGAATGGGAAAATATAAAGCTGACCCAGTCGAGATAAAAGGGGGCCGAAACAAACTGGGGAGGTTGGGAATCTCGACTTGGATCATAACCAAAGAGTAGCCGGGTTACAGGCCAGGAACAACACTTACTCACATTAACTAGGTACACTGAAGCTTGTCTAATCCTAACCAAGGGGAGGGTTCCACAGGAAGCCACCCCGATGTGCAATAGGTTGACCTAGAAGAGAAAATCAAGGCTAGCCCCGGTCACACGAACCAAGCTCGCCTATTTTACCCACCTTTCGCTAAAGACTGTCGAATGCAATCGTTTTCTATCAGATCTAATCTTCATCTTGAGCTGATGCTCAAAGAATAGGATTAGATGCTGATGAGAAAGACGGTTGCCCCGCAAGACTTCCTCCTTTCGCGTCGTCCAAATCACCATTCGAGCCGTGGCCAGCAGCGTCAGAAACACCATTCGTTTCACCCCGGAATACGGGGGCGACACATTGTCACACGCGTATGCGCGATCAATGGACACAAGCTGTTCGGGAGCGAGACGAGCCGTCAGCTCGCCGACATGGTCCCATAAGGGGCGGACCCGGGGGCAATGGTAGAAGACGTGCGGAGCCGTTTCTCCTAAGCCAAGACCACACCGTTCACAGTCTGGCAAATCCGCCAAACCCCATATGAAAGCCTTGTCGTTGAGAGGCAGCCGATTCCGAGCCAATCGCCAGGTAAGCGAAAACTCAGGGTTACTGAGGTAATCCGCCGCTGGCGCCCAAGACCAGTAGGAGCGACACTCCTCCTCCGACAAGCCGAGCGTATCACGTAGGGAATCCTTCGCGGGCCCCTCCACTAATCCACGATAGAAGACCTTCCTAGGCCGTGACAGGTCACTGGACTGGGGAATGGCCTTCAAGGCCGACCGACACTCGCGGATGAAATCCGACTCGTCCCGGGGTTTACGACGGCGCTCAACCCTCGAGATGGGGGGACTGATGGTAAGGCTAGGGAAGGCGTCCCTAACAATCCCCTCCAGAATCGGATCTCTCCCAGTCAATGCGCGGCGTAGGAAAGCCAACCTAGAGGCACGGACGTGACTCAAGAGGTGCGGCATTCCCAGCCCCCCATGACACGGACGTTTAGTGCAGACTCGTCTGTCGACCCTGTTCACGCGTCCCCTCCATAAAATGGAGGATAGCGATCGCTCGAGCGCCTTCCAATGGGTCTCACAGAGAGGAAGTACAGACAATCGATAAAGAATCAGGGGGAAAATGTATGTAGCACACACCTCCGCCCTGCCCTTCACGGACAACCGCCGTCGATTCCAAGTCTTGCCGGCAGAATCGACCTTTGCAAGTACTTCAGACCAATTCTTCTCCAGCTGGAGGTCCGGTCCAAACCACACTCCAAGAATGCGGACAGGTCCATCCGTCCAACCGAAGCGGCCCGGAAGAGCGACCCCCATCCAGGCACCTAACCGCAAGCCGGAAGACTTGTCACGGTTTATCTTGGCCCCTGTCACCTTCTCGTACCGGTCAAGCGCCTTCTGTACCGCCTCGATGTCGTCCCGGGACGACACGAAAGCAGATACGTCATCGGCGTACGCGGAAACCCTGGCTCGAGCCCCTCCAGGAAAGGCGATTCCGCGTAGGGCCGGACTGCCGGTCTCGTCCTTCAGCCGGCGAAGGAGAGGCTCCAACGCCAAAGCATAAAGGAGAGGCGACAGCGGACAACCCTGACGAACCGACCTAGACAGCACGAACGCGTCCGACAACCTTCCGTTCACCTGTACCACAGCACTGGGGGAGCGATACAGGAGGTTAATCCAGCGGCAGAAGTTGGGTGCGAATTCAGCGGCCTGCAGGACAGTAGCAAGGTAGCGATGGTCGACCCTATCAAATGCCTTGGACTGATCCAAATTGATCAGCGCGGCTTGCTCGTCGTCTTTTACACCCTCTATGATCGTGCGGATCAGATGCACCAACCTTTTAGTACTAGGAGATTTATTATGATTTGATACATAATTGTGGCACGTGGCCGATGAAGGGGAGGGGTAAAGGCTGGTCCAAACTAACTATCCTATACCTAGCTAATCAGATTCACGACCCATTCATACATTACAATTTACCCATTCACCACAAGAACTCGTCCGTCACCAAACAATCCTCCAACCACCATAATACCGCATCCTCTCAAGGGGAACCTAGCAAAAACGCGCCCCACACCATAAAAATTTGATGATAATACATAAAATACATAAAATTTTAATAATGATAGAATGAGAGGGGAGGGAGATGAACCCAATAATCAAATAAATATAAACACAAAATACAAACTAAACATAACAGATGTTAGTAGGGGACCGTCCAACCCTCAAAATAGAGAGGCCGCTGTATTCTGCCCAGGGGACAAAATCAAGAGGCAACTCTCGCTAAGGGATTGGGAAGAAGGCTAAAATATTATGCGGGAATGGGAAAATATAAAGCTGACCCAGTCGAGATAAAAGGGGGCCGAAACAAACTGGGGAGGTTGGGAATCTCGACTTGGATCATAACCAAAGAGTAGCCGGGTTACAGGCCAGGAACAACACTTACTCACATTAACTAGGTACACTGAAGCTTGTCTAATCCTAACCAAGGGGAGGGTTCCACAGGAAGCCACCCCGATGTGCAATAGGTTGACCTAGAAGAGAAAATCAAGGCTAGCCCCGGTCACACGAACCAAGCTCGCCTCTTTTACCCACCTTTCGCTAAAGACTGTCGAATGCAATCGTTTTCTATCAGATCTAATCTTCATCTTGAGCTGATGCTCAAAGAATTGGATTAGATGCTGATGAGAAAGACGGTTGCCCCGCAAGACTTCCTCCTTTCGCGTCGTCCAAATCACCATTCGAGCCGTGGCCAGCAGCGTCAGAAACACCATTCGTTTCACCCCGGAATACGGGGGCGACACATTGTCACACGCGTATGCGCGATCAATGGACACAAGCTGTTCGGGAGCGAGACGAGCCGTCAGCTCGCCGACATGGTCCCATAAGGGGCGGACCCGGGGGCAATGGTAGAAGGCGTGCGGAGCCGTTTCTCCTAAGCCAAGACCACACCGTTCACAGTCTGGCAAATCCGCCAAACCCCATATGAAAGCCTTGTCGTTGAGAGGCAGCCGATTCCGAGCCAATCGCCAGGTAAGCCAAAACTCAGGGTTACTGAGGTAATCCGCCGCTGGCGCCCAAGACCAGTAGGAGCGATACTCCTCCTCCGACAAGCCGAGCGTATCACGTAGGGAATCCTTCGCGGGCCCCTCCACTAATCCACGATAGAAGACCTTCCTAGGCCGTGACAGGTCACTGGACTGGGGAATGGCCTTCAAGGCCGACCGACACTCGCGGATGAAATCCGACTCGTCCCGGGGTTTACGACGGCGCTCAACCCTCGAGATGGGGGGACTGATGGTAAGGCTAGGGAAGGCGTCCCTAACAATCCCCTCCAGAATCGGATCTCTCCCAGTCAATGCGCGGCGTAGGAAAGCCAACCTAGAGGCACGGACGTGACTCAAGAGGTTGCGGCATTCCCAGCCCCCCATGACACGGACGTTTAGTGCAGACTCGTCTGTCGACCCTGTTCACGCGTCCCCTCCATAAAATGGAGGATAGCGATCGCTCGAGCGCCTTCCAATGGGTCTCACAGAGAGGAAGTACAGACAATCGATAAAGAATCAGGGGGAAAATGTATGTAGCACACACCTCCGCCCTGCCCTTCACGGACAACCGCCGTCGATTCCAAGTCTTGCCGGCAGAATCGACCTTTGCAAGTACTTCAGACCAATTCTTCTCCAGCTGGAGGTCCGGTCCAAACCACACTCCAAGAATGCGGACAGGTCCATCCGTCCAACCGAAGCGGCCCGGAAGAGCGACCCCCATCCAGGCACCTAACCGCAAGCCGGAAGACTTGTCACGGTTTATCTTGGCCCCTGTCACCTTCTCGTACCGGTCAAGCGCCTTCTGTACCGCCTCGATGTCGTCCCGGGACGACACGAAAGCAGATACGTCATCGGCGTACGCGGAAACCCTGGCTCGCCAACCTTTTAGTACTAGGAGATTTATTATGTATAAAAAATACATAATTGTGGTACAATGCCGAAAAGGGGAGGGGTAGAGGCTGGTCCAAACTAACTATCCTATACCTAGCTAATCAGATTCACGACCCATTCATACATTACAATTTACCCATTCACCACAAGAACTCGTCCGTCACCAAACAATCCTCCAACCACCATAATACCGCATCCTCTCAAGGGGAACCTAGCAAAAACGCGCCCCACACCATAAAAATTTGATGATGATATAAATGCTATACATTAAAATTCTAACAATGATAGAATGAGAGGGGAGGGGAGATGAACCCAATAATCAAATAAATATAAACACAAAATACAAACTAAACATAACAGATGTTAGTAGGGGACCGTCCAACCCTCAAAATAGAGAGGCCGCTGTATTCTGCCCAAGGGACAGAATCAAGAGGCAACTCTCGCTAAGGGAGTGGGAAAATGGATAAAATATGCGGGAATGGGAAAATGTAAAGCTGACCCAGTCGAGATAAAAGGAGGCCAAAACAAACTGGGGAGGTTGGGAATCTCGACTTGGATCATAACCAAAGAGTAGCCGGGTTACAGGCCAGGAACAACACTTACTCACATTAACTAGGTACACTTAAGCTTGTCTAATCCTAACCAAGGGGAGGGTTCCACAGGAAGCCACCCCGATGTGCAATAGGTTGACCTAGAAGAGAAAATCAAGGCTAGCCCCGGTCACACGAACCAAGCTCGCCTCTTTTACCCACCTTTCGCTAAAGACTGTCGAATGCAATCGTTTTCTATCCGATCTAATCTTCATCTTGAGCTGATGCTCAAAGAATTGGATTAGATGCTGATGAGAAAGACGGTTGCCCCGCAAGACTTCCTCCTTTCGCGTCGTCCAAATCACCATTCGAGCCGTGGCCAGCAGCGTCAGAAACACCATTCGTTTCACCCCGGAATACGGGGGCGACACATTGTCACACGCGTATGCGCGATCAATGAACACAAGCTGTTCGGGAGCGAGACGAGCCGTCAGCTCGCCGACATGGTCCCATAAGGGGCGGACCCGGGGGCAATGGTAGAAGGCGTGCGGAGCCGTTTTTTCTAAGCCAAGACCACACCGTTCACAGTCTGGCAAATCCGCCAAACCCCATATGAAAGCCTTGTCGTTGAGAGGCAGCCGATTCCGAGCCAATCGCCAGGTAAGCGAAAACTCAGGGTTACTGAGGTAATCCGCCGCTGGCGCCCAAGACCAGTAGGAGCGATACTCCTCCTCCGACAAGCCGAGCGTATCACGTAGGGAATCCTTCGCGGGCCCCTCCACTAATCCACGATAGAAGACCTTCCTAGGCCGTGACAGGTCACTGGACCGGGGAATGGCCTTCAAGGCCGACCGACACTCGCGGATGAAATCCGACTCGTCCCGGGGTTTACGACGGCGCTCAACCCTCGAGATGGGGGGACTGATGGTAAGGCTAGGGAAGGCGTCCCTAACAATCCCCTCCAGAATCGGATCTCTCCCAGTCAATGCGCGGCGTAGGAAAGCCAACCTAGAGGCACGGACGTGACTCAAGAGGTGCGGCATTCCCAGCCCCCCATGACACGGACGTTTAGTGCAGACTCGTCTGTCGACCCTGTTCACGCGTCCCCTCCATAAAATGGAGGATAGCGATCGCTCGAGCGCCTTCCAATGGGTCTCACAGAGAGGAAGTACAGACAATCGATAAAGAATCAGGGGGAAAATGTATGTAGCACACACCTCCGCCCTGCCCTTCACGGACAACCGCCGTCGATTCCAAGTCTTGCCGGCAGAATCGACCTTTGCAAGTACTTCAGACCAATTCTTCTCCAGCTGGAGGTCCGGTCCAAACCACACTCCAAGAATGCGGACAGGTCCATCCGTCCAACCGAAGCGGCCCGGAAGAGCGACCCCCATCCAGGCACCTAACCGCAAGCCGGAAGACTTGTCGCGGTTTATCTTGGCCCCTGTCACCTTCTCGTACCGGTCAAGCGCCTTCTGTACCGCCTCGATGTCGTCCCGGGACGACACGAAAGCAGATACGTCATCGGCGTACGCGGAAACCCTGGCTCGAGCCCCTCCAGGAAAGGCGATTCCGCGTAGGGCCGGACTGCCGGTCTCGTCCTTCAGCCGGCGAAGGAGAGGCTCCAACGCCAAAGCATAAAGGAGAGGCGACAGCGGACAACCCTGACGAACCGACCTAGACAGCACGAACGCGTCCGACAACCTTCCGTTCACCTGTACCACAGCACTGGGGGAGCGATACAGGAGGTTAATCCAGCGGCAGAAGTTGGGTGCGAATTCAGCGGCCTGCAGGACAGTAGCAAGGTAGCGATGGTCGACCCTATCAAATGCCTTGGACTGATCCAAATTGATCAGCGCGGATTGCTCGTCGTCTTTTACACCCTCTATGATCGTGCGGATCAGATGCACCAACCTTTTAGTACTAGGGTATTTATTGTATCGAAATACAAATTGTGGCACAAGGCCTAAAAAGGGGAGTGGTTGAGGCTGGTCAACACTAACTATCTTATACCTAGCTAATCTGACTCACGACCCATTCATACATTACAATTTACCCATTCACCACAAGAACTCGTCCGTCACCAAACAATCCTCCAACCACCATAATACCGCATCCTCTCAAGGGGAACCTAGCAAAAACGCGCCCCACACCATAAAAATTTGATGATGATACATAAAATACGTAAAATTTTAATAATGATAGAATGAGAGGGGAGGGAGATGAACCCACAAATAACTAAAAAGTAACACAAATGCAAACTTAAACATAATATATGTTAGTAGGGGACCGTCCAACCCTCAAAATAGAGAGGCCGCTGTATTCTGCCCAAAGTGACAAAATCAAGAGGCAACTCTCGCTAAGGGAGTGGGAAAAAGGATAAAATATTATTCGGGAATGGGAAAATATAAAGCTGACCCAGTCGAGATGAAAAGGAGGGTTAAAAACAAACTGGGGAGGTTGGGAATCTCGACTTGGATCATAACCAAAGAGTAGCCGGGTTACAGGCCAGAAACAACACTTACTCACATTAACTAGGTACACTGAAGCTTGTCTAATCCTAACCAAGGGGAGGGTTCCACAGGAAGCCACCCCGATGTGCAATAGGTTGACCTAGAAGAGAAAATCAAGGCTAGCCCCGGTCACACGAACCAAGCTCGCCTCTTTTACCCACCTTCCGCTAAAGACTGTCGAATGCAATCGTTTTCTATCAGATCTAATCTTCATCTTGATCTGATGCTCAAAGAATAGGATTAGATGCTGATGAAAAAGACGGTTGCCCCGCAAGACTTCCTCCTTTCGCGTCGTCCAAATCACCATTCGAGCCGTGGCCAGCAGCGTCAGAAACACCATTCGTTTCACCCCGGAATACGGGGGCGACACATTGTCACACGCGTATGCGCGATCAATGGACACAAGCTGTTCGGGAGCGAGACGAGCCGTCAGCTCGCCGACATGGTCCCATAAGGGGCGGACCCGGGGGCAATGGTAGAAGGCGTGCGGAGCCGTTTCTTCTAAGCCAAGACCACACCGTTCACAGTCTGGCAAATCCGCCAAACCCCATATGAAAGCCTTGTCGATGAGAGGCAGCCGATTCCGAGCCAATCGCCAGGTAAGCGAAAACTCAGGGTTACTGAGGTAATCCGCCGCTGGCGCCCAAGACCAGTAGGAGCGATACTCCTCCTCCGACAAGCCGAGCGTATCACGTAGGGAATCCTTCGCGGGCCCCTCCACTAATCCACGATAGAAGACCTTCCTAGGCCGTGACAGGTCACTGGACCGGGGAATGGCCTTCAAGGCCGACCGACACTCGCGGATGAAATCCGACTCGTCCCGGGGTTTACGACGGCGCTCAACCCTCGAGATAGGGGACTGATGGTAAGGCTAGGGAAGGCGTCCCTAACAATCCCCTCCAGAATCGGATCTCTCCCAGTCAATGCGCGGCGTAGGAAAGCCAACCTAGAGGCACGGACGTGACTCAAGAGGTGCGGCATTCCCAGCCCCCCATGACACGGACGTTTAGTGCAGACTCGTCTGTCGACCCTGTTCACGCGTCCCCTCCATAAAATGGAGGATAGCGATCGCTCGAGCGCCTTCCAATGGGTCTCACAGAGAGGAAGTACAGACAATCGATAAAGAATCAGGGGGAAAATGTATGTAGCACACACCTCCGCCCTGCCCTTCACGGACAACCGCCGTCGATTCCAAGTCTTGCCGGCAGAATCGACCTTTGCAAGTACTTCAGACCAATTCTTCTCCAGCTGGAGGTCCGGTCCAAACCACACTCCAAGAATGCGGACAGGTCCATCCGTCCAACCGAAGCGTCCCGGAAGAGCGACCCCCTTCCAGGCACCTAACCGCAAGCCGGAAGACTTGTCGCGGTTTATCTTGGCCCCTGTCACCTTCTCGTACCGGTCAAGCGCCTTCTGTACCGCCTCGATGTCGCCCCGGGACGACACGAAAGCAGATACGTCATCGGCGTACGCGGAAACCCTGGCTCGCCAACCTTTTAGTACTAGGAGATTTATTATGTATAAAAAATACATAATTGTGGCACAATGCCGAAAAGGGGAGGGGTAGAGGCTGGTCCAAACTAACTATCCTATACCTAGCTAATCAGATTCACGACCCATTCATACATTACAATTTACCCATTCACCACAAGAACTCGTCCGTCACCAAACAATCCTCCAACCACCATAATACCGCATCCTCTCAAGGGGAACCTAGCAAAAACGCGCCCCACACCATAAAAATTTGATGATGATATAAATGCTATACATTAAAATTCTAACAATGATAGAATGAGAGGGGAGGGGAGATGAACCCAATAATCAAATAAATATAAACACAAAATACAAACTAAACATAACAGATGTTAGTAGGGGACCGTCCAACCCTCAAAATAGAGAGGCCGCTGTATTCTGCCCAAGGGACAGAATCAAGAGGCAACTCTCGCTAAGGGAGTGGGAAAATGGATAAAATATGCGGGAATGGGAAAATGTAAAGCTGACCCAGTCGAGATAAAAGGAGGCCAAAACAAACTGGGGAGGTTGGGAATCTCGACTTGGATCATAACCAAAGAGTAGCCGGGTTACAGGCCAGGAACAACACTTACTCACATTAACTAGGTACACTTAAGCTTGTCTAATCCTAACCAAGGGGAGGGTTCCACAAAAAGCCACCCCGATGTGCAATAGGTTGACCTAGAAGAGAAAATCAAGGCTAGCCCCGGTCACACGAACCAAGCTCGCCTCTTTTACCCACCTTTCGCTAAAGACTGTCGAATGCAATCGTTTTCTATCCGATCTAATCTTCATCTTGAGCTGATGCTCAAAGAATTGGATTAGATGCTGATGAGAAAGACGGTTGCCCCGCAAGACTTCCTCCTTTCGCGTCGTCCAAATCACCATTCGAGCCGTGGCCAGCAGCGTCAGAAACACCATTCGTTTCACCCCGGAATACGGGGGCGACACATTGTCACACGCGTATGCGCGATCAATGAACACAAGCTGTTCGGGAGCGAGACGAGCCGTCAGCTCGCCGACATGGTCCCATAAGGGGCGGACCCGGGGGCAATGGTAGAAGGCGTGCGGAGCCGTTTTTTCTAAGCCAAGACCACACCGTTCACAGTCTGGCAAATCCGCCAAACCCCATATGAAAGCCTTGTCGTTGAGAGGCAGCCGATTCCGAGCCAATCGCCAGGTAAGCGAAAACTCAGGGTTACTGAGGTAATCCGCCGCTGGCGCCCAAGACCAGTAGGAGCGATACTCCTCCTCCGACAAGCCGAGCGTATCACGTAGGGAATCCTTCGCGGGCCCCTCCACTAATCCACGATAGAAGACCTTCCTAGGCCGTGACAGGTCACTGGACCGGGGAATGGCCTTCAAGGCCGACCGACACTCGCGGATGAAATCCGACTCGTCCCGGGGTTTACGACGGCGCTCAACCCTCGAGATGGGGGGACTGATGGTAAGGCTAGGGAAGGCGTCCCTAACAATCCCCTCCAGAATCGGATCTCTCCCAGTCAATGCGCGGCGTAGGAAAGCCAACCTAGAGGCACGGACGTGACTCAAGAGGTGCGGCATTCCCAGCCCCCCATGACACGGACGTTTAGTGCAGACTCGTCTGTCGACCCTGTTCACGCGTCCCCTCCATAAAATGGAGGATAGCGATCGCTCGAGCGCCTTCCAATGGGTCTCACAGAGAGGAAGTACAGACAATCGATAAAGAATCAGGGGGAAAATGTATGTAGCACACACCTCCGCCCTGCCCTTCACGGACAACCGCCGTCGATTCCAAGTCTTGCCGGCAGAATCGACCTTTGCAAGTACTTCAGACCAATTCTTCTCCAGCTGGAGGTCCGGTCCAAACCACACTCCAAGAATGCGGACAGGTCCATCCGTCCAACCGAAGCGGCCCGGAAGAGCGACCCCCATCCAGGCACCTAACCGCAAGCCGGAAGACTTGTCGCGGTTTATCTTGGCCCCTGTCACCTTCTCGTACCGGTCAAGCGCCTTCTGTACCGCCTCGATGTCGTCCCGGGACGACACGAAAGCAGATACGTCATCGGCGTACGCGGAAACCCTGGCTCGCCAACCTTTTAGTACTAGGGTATTTATTGTAAAAATTTACAATTGTGGCACGTGGCCGATGAAGGGGAGGGGTAAAGGCTGGTCCAAACTAACTATCCTATACCTAGCTAATCAGATTCACGACCCATTCATACATTACAATTTACCCATTCACCACAAGAACTCGTCCATCACCAAACAATCCTCCAACCACCATAATACCACATCCTCTCAAGGGGAACCTAGCAAAACGCGCCCCACACCATAAAATTTTGATGATAATACATAAAATACATAAAATTTTAATAATGATATAATGAGAGGGGAGGGAGATGAACCCAATAATCAAATAAATATAAACACAAAATACAAACTAAACATAACAGATGTTAGTAGGGGACCGTCCAACCCTCAAAATAGAGAGGCCGCTGTATTCTGCCCAGGGGACAGAATCAAGAAGCTCTCTCGCTAAGGGAGTGGGGAAAAAGGATAAAATATTATGCGGGAATGGGGAAATATAAAGCTGACCCAGTCGAGATGAAAAGGAGGGTTAAAAACAAACTGGGGAGGTTGGGAATCTCGACTTGGATCATAACCAAAGAGTAGCCGGGTTACGGGCCAGGAACAACACTTACTCACATTAACTAGGTACACTGAAGCTTGTCTAATCCTAACCAAGGGGAGGGTTCCACAGGAAGCCACCCCGATGTGCAATAGGTTGACCTAGAAGAGAAAATCAAGGCTAGCCCCGGTCACACGAACCAAGCTCGCCTCTTTTACCCACCTTTCGCTAAAGACTGTCGAATGCAATCGTTTTCTATCAGATCTAATCTTCATATTGAGCTGATGCTCAAAGAATAGGATTAGATGCTGATGAGAAAGACGGTTGCCCCGCAAGACTTCCTCCTTTCGCGTCGTCCAAATCACCATTCGAGCCGTGGCCAGCAGCGTCAGAAACACCATTCGTTTCACCCCGGAATACGGGGTCGACACATTGTCACACGCGTATGCGCGATCAATGGACACAAGCTGTTCGGGAGCGAGACGAGCCGTCAGCTCGCCGACATGGTCCCATAAGGGGCGGACCCGGGGGCAATGGTAGAAGGCGTGCGGAGCCGTTTCTTCTAAGCCAAGACCACACCGTTCACAGTCTGGCAAATCCGCCAAACCCCATATGAAAGCCTTGTCGTTGAGAGGCAGCCGATTCCGAGCCAATCGCCAGGTAAGCGAAAACTCAGGGTTACTGAGGTAATCCGCCGCTGGCGCCCAAGACCAGTAGGAGCGATACTCCTCCTCCGACAAGCCGAGCGTATCACGTAGGGAATCCTTCGCGGGCCCCTCCACTAATCCACGATAGAAGACCTTCCTAGGCCGTGACAGGTCACTGGACCGGGGAATGGCCTTCAAGGCCGACCGACACTCGCGGATGAAATCCGACTCGTCCCGGGGTTTACGACGGCGCTCAACCCTCGAGATGGGGGGACTGATGGTAAGGCTAGGGAAGGCGTCCCTAACAATCCCCTCCAGAATCGGATCTCTCCCAGTCAATGCGCGGCGTAGGAAAGCCAACCTAGAGGCACGGACGTGACTCAAGAGGTGCGGCATTCCCAGCCCCCCATGACACGGACGTTTAGTGCAGACTCGTCTGTCGACCCTGTTCACGCGTCCCCTCCATAAAATGGAGGATAGCGATCGCTCGAGCGCCTTCCAATGGGTCTCACAGAGAGGAAGTACAGACAATCGATAAAGAATCAGGGGGAAAATGTATGTAGCACACACCTCCGCCCTGCCCTTCACGGACAACCGCCGTCGATTCCAAGTCTTGCCGGCAGAATCGACCTTTGCAAGTACTTCAGACCAATTCTTCTCCAGCTGGAGGTCCGGTCCAAACCACACTCCAAGAATGCGGACAGGTCCATCCGTCCAACCGAAGCGGCCCGGAAGAGCGACCCCCTTCCAGGCACCTAACCGCAAGCCGGAAGACTTGTCGCGGTTTATCTTGGCCCCTGTCACCTTCTCGTACCGATCAAGCGCCTTCTGTACCGCCTCGATGTCGTCCCGGGACGACACGAAAGCAGATACGTCATCGGCGTACGCGGAAACCCTGGCTCGCCAACCTTTTAGTACTAGATGATTTATTATGTTTTTATACATAATTGTGGCACGTGGCCGATGAAGGGGAGGGGTAAAGGCTGGTCCGAACTAACTATCCTATACCTAGCTAATCAGATTCACGACCCATTCATACATTACAATTTACCCATTCACCACAAGAACTCGTCCGTCACCAAACAATCCTCCAACCACCATAATACCGCATCCTCTCAAGGGGAACCTAGCAAAAACGCGCCCCACACCATAAAAATTTGATGATAATACATAAAATACATAAAATTTTAATAATGATAGAATGAGAGGGGAGGGAGATGAACCAATAATCAAATAAATATCAACAGAAAATACAAACTAAACATAACAGATGTTAGTAGGGGACCGTCCAACCCTCAAAATAGAGAGGCCGCTGTATTCTGCCCAGGGGACAAAATCAAGAGGCAACTCTCGCTAAGGGAGTGGGAAGAAGGCTAAAATATTATGCGGGAATGGGAAAAATATAAAGCTGACCCAGTCGAGATAAAAGGGGGCCGAAACAAACTGGGGAGGTTGGGAATCTCGACTTGGATCATAACCAAAGAGTAGCCGGGTTACAGACCAGGAACAACACATACTCACATTAACTAGGTACACTGAAGCTTGTCTAATCCTAACCAAGGGGGGGGGGTTCCACAGGAAGCCACCCCGATGTGCAATAGGTTGACCTAGAAGAGAAAATCAAGGCTAGCCCCGGTCACACGAACCAAGCTCGCCTCTTTTACCCACCTTTCGCTAAAGACTGCCGAATGCAATCGTTTTCTATCAGATCTAATCTTCATCTTGAGCTGATGCTCAAAGAATTGGATTAGATGCTGATGAGAAAGACGGTTGCCCCGCAAGACTTCCTCCTTTCGCGTCGTCCAAATCACCATTCGAGCCGTGGCCAGCAGCGTCAGAAACACCATTCGTTTCACCCCGGAATACGGGGGCGACACATTGTCACACGCGTATGCGCGATCAATGGACACAAGCTGTTCGGGAGCGAGACGAGCCGTCAGCTCGCCGACATGGTCCCATAAGGGGCGGACCCGGGGGCAATGGTAGAAGGCGTGCGGAGCCGTTTCTTCT
This sequence comes from Acanthosepion lycidas, assembly GCA_963932145.1. NCBI lineage: Eukaryota > Metazoa > Mollusca > Cephalopoda > Sepiida > Sepiidae > Acanthosepion > Acanthosepion lycidas. The sequence goes on from OZ010583.1 coordinate 68,424,815, forward strand.
AAGCCAAGACCACACCGTTCACAGTCTGGCAAATCCGCCAAACCCCATATGAAAGTCTTGTCGTTGAGAGGCAGCCGATTCCGAGCCAATCGCCAGGTAAGCGAAAACTCAGGGTTACTGAGGTAATCCGCCGCTGGCGCCCAAGACCAGTAGGAGCGATACTCCTCCTCCGACAAGCCGAGCGTATCACGTAGGGAATCCTTCGCGGGCCCCTCCACTAATCCACGATAGAAGACCTTCCTAGGCCGTGAAAGGTCACTGGACCGGGGAATGGCCTTCAAGGCCGACCGACACTCGCGGATGAAATCCGACTCGTCCCGGGGTTTACGACGGCGCTCAACCCTCGAGATGGGGGGACTGATGGTAAGGCTAGGGAAGGCGTCCCTAACAATCCCCTCCAGAATCGGATCTCTCCCAGTCAATGCGCGGCGTAGGAAAGCCAACCTAGAGGCACGGACGTGACTCAAGAGGTGCGGCATTCCCAGCCCCCCATGACACGGACGTTTAGAGCAGACTCGTCTGTCGACCCTGTTCACGCCTCCCCTCCATAAAATGGAGGATAGCGATCGCTCGAGCGCCTTCCAATGGGTCTCACAGAGAGGAAGTACAGACAATCGATAAAGAATCAGGGGGAAAATGTATGTAGCACACACCTCCGCCCTGCCCTTCACGGACAACCGCCGTCGATTCCAAGTCTTGCCGGCAGAATCGACCTTTGCAAGTACTTCAGACCAATTCTTCTCCAGCTGGAGGTCCGGTCCAAACCACACTCCAAGAATGCGGACAGGTCCATCCGTCCAACCGAAGCGGCCCGGAAGAGCGACCCCCTTCCAGGCACCTAACCGCAAGCCGGAAGACTTGTCGCGGTTTATCTTGGCCCCTGTCACCTTCTCGTACCGATCAAGCGCCTTCTGTACCGCCTCGATGTCGTCCCGGGACGACACGAAAGCAGATACGTCATCGGCGTACGCGGAAACCCTGGCTCGCCAACCTTTTAGTACTAGGGTATTTATTGTATCGAAATACAAATTGTGGCACAAGGCCTAAAAAGGGGAGGGGTTGAAGCTGGTCAACACTAACTATCTTATACCTAGCTAATCTGACTCACGACCCATTCATACATTACAATTTACCCATTCACCACAAGAACTCGTCCGTCACCAAACAATCCTCCAACCACCATAATACCACATCCTCTCAAGGGGAACCTAGCAAAAACGCGCCCCACACCATAAAAATTTGATGATGATATAAATGCTATACATTAAAATTCTAACAATGATAGAATGAGAGGGGAGGGGAGATGAACCCAATAATCAAATAAATATAAACACAAAATACAAACTAAACATAACAGATGTTAGTAGGGGACCGTCCAACCCTCAAAATAGAGAGGCCGCTGTATTCTGCCCAGGGGACAAAATCAAGAGGCAACTCTCGCTAAGGGAGTGGGAAGAAGGCTAAAATATTATGCGGGAATGGGAAAATATAAAGCTGACCCAGTCGAGATAAAAAGGGGGCCGAAACAAACTGGGGAGGTTGGGAATCTCGACTTGGATCATAACCAAAGAGTAGCCGGGTTACAGGCCAGGAACAACATTTACTCACATTAACTAGGTACACTGAAGCTTGTCTAACCTAACCAAGGGGAGGGTTCCACAGGAAGCCACCCCGATGTGCAATAGGTTGACCTAGAAGAGAAAATCAAGGCTAGCCCCGGTCACACGAACCAAGCTCGCCTCTTTTACCCACCTTTCGCTAAAGACTGTCGAATGCAATCGTTTTCTATCAGATCTAATCTTCATCTTGAGCTGATGCTCAAAGAATTGGATCAGATGCTGATGAGAAAGACGGTTGCCCCGCAAGACTTCCTCCTTTCGCGACGTCCAAATCACCATTCGAGCCGTGGCCAGCAGCGTCAGAAACACCATTCGTTTCACCCCGGAATACGGGGGCGACACATTGTCACACGCGTATGCGCGATCAATGGACACAAGCTGTTCGGGAGCGAGACGAGCCGTCAGCTCGCCGACATGGTCCCATAAGGGGCGGACCCGGGGGCAATGGTAGAAGGCGTGCGGAGCCGTTTCTTCTAAGCCAAGACCACACCGTTCACAGTCTGGCAAATCCGCCAAACCCCATATGAAAGCCTTGTCGTTGAGAGGCAGCCGATTCCGAGCCAATCGCCAGGTAAGCGAAAACTCAGGGTTACTGAGGTAATCCGCCGCTGGCGCCCAAGACCAGTAGGAGCGATACTCCTCCTCCGACAAGCCGAGCGTATCACGTAGGGAATCCTTCGCGGGCCCCTCCACTAATCCACGATAGAAGACCTTCCTAGGCCGTGACAGGTCACTGGACCGGGGAATGGCCTTCAAGGCCGACCGACACTCGCGGATGAAATCCGACTCGTCCCGGGGTTTACGACGGCGCTCAACCCTCGAGATGGGGGGACTGATGGTAAGGCTAGGGAAGGCGTCCCTAACAATCCCCTCCAGAATCGGATCTCTCCCAGTCAATGCGCGGCGTAGGAAAGCCAACCTAGAGGCACGGACGTGACTCAAGAGGTGCGGCATTCCCAGCCCCCCATGACACGGACGTTTAGTGCAGACTCGTCTGTCGACCCTGTTCACGCGTCCCCTCCATAAAATGGAGGATAGTGATCGCTCGAGCGCCTTCCAATGGGTCTCACAGAGAGGAAGTACAGACAATCGATAAAGAATCAGGGGGAAAATGTATGTAGCACACACCTCCGCCCTGCCCTTCACGGACAACCGCCGTCGATTCCAAGTCTTGCCGGCAGAATCGACCTTTGCAAGTACTTCAGACCAATTCTTCTCCAGCTGGAGGTCCGGTCCAAACCACACTCCAAGAATGCGGACAGGTCCATCCGTCCAACCGAAGCGGCCCGGAAGAGCGACCCCCTTCCAGGCACCTAACCGCAAGCCGGAAGACTTGTCGCGGTTTATCTTGGCCCCTGTCACCTTCTCGTACCGATCAAGCGCCTTCTGTACCGCCTCGATGTCGTCCCGGGACGACACGAAAGCAGATACGTCATCGGCGTACGCGGAAACCCTGGCTCGCCAACCTTTTAGTACTAGATGATTTATTATGTTTTTATACATAATTGTGGCACGTGGCCGATGAAGGGGAGGGGTAAAGGCTGGTCCAAACTAACTATCCTATACCTAGCTAATCAGATTCACGACCCATTCATACATTACAATTTACCCATTCACCACAAGAACTCGTCCGTCACCAAACAATCCTCCAACCACCATAATACCGCATCCTCTCAAGGGGAACCTAGCAAAAACGCGCCCCACACCATAAAAATTTGATGATAATACATAAAATACATAAAATTTTAATAATGATAGAATGAGAGGGGAGGGAGATGAACCCAATAATCAAATAAATATCAACAGAAAATACAAACTAAACATAACAGATGTTAGTAGGGGACCGTCCAACCCTCAAAATAGAGAGGCCGCTGTATTCTGCCCAGGGGACAAAATCAAGAGGCAACTCTCGCTAAGGGAGTGGGAAGAAGGCTAAAATATTATGCGGGAATGGGAAAAATATAAAGCTGACCCAGTCGAGATAAAAGGGGGCCGAAACAAACTGGGGAGGTTGGGAATCTCGACTTGGATCATAACCAAAGCGTAGCCGGGTTACAGACCAGGAACAACACATACTCACATTAACTAGGTACACTGAAGCTTGTCTAATCCTAACCAAGGGGAGGGTTCCACAGGAAGCCACCCCGATGTGCAATAGGTTGACCTAGAAGAGAAAATCAAGGCTAGCCCCGGTCACACGAACCAAGCTCGCCTCTTTTACCCACCTTTCGCTAAAGACTGTCGAATGCAATCGTTTTCTATCAGATCTAATCTTCATCTTGAGCTGATGCTCAAAGAATTGGATTAGATGCTGATGAGAAAGACGGTTGCCCCGCAAGACTTCCTCCTTTCGCGTCGTCCAAATCACCATTCGAGCCGTGGCCAGCAGCGTCAGAAACACCATTCGTTTCACCCCGGAATACGGGGGCGACACATTGTCACACGCGTATGCGCGATCAATGGACACAAGCTGTTCGGGAGCGAGACGAGCCGTCAGCTCGCCGACATGGTCCCATAAGGGGCGGACCCGGGGGCAATGGTAGAAGGCGTGCGGAGCCGTTTCTTCTAAGCCAAGACCACACCGTTCACAGTCTGGCAAATCCGCCAAACCCCATATGAAAGCCTTGTCGTTGAGAGGCAGCCGATTCCGAGCCAATCGCCAGGTAAGCGAAAACTCAGGGTTACTGAGGTAATCCGCCGCTGGCGCCCAAGACCAGTAGGAGCGATACTCCTCCTCCGACAAGCCGAGCGTATCACGTAGGGAATCCTTCGCGGGCCCCTCCACTAATCCACGATAGAAGACCTTCCTAGGCCGTGACAGGTCACTGGACCGGGGAATGGCCTTCAAGGCCGACCGACACTCGCGGATGAAATCCGACTCGTCCCGGGGTTTACGACGGCGCTCAACCCTCGAGATGGGGGGACTGATGGTAAGGCTAGGGAAGGCGTCCCTAACAATCCCCTCCAGAATCGGATCTCTCCCAGTCAATGCGCGGCGTAGGAAAGCCAACCTAGAGGCACGGACGTGACTCAAGAGGTGCGGCATTCCCAGCCCCCCATGACACGGACGTTTAGTGCAGACTCGTCTGTCGACCCTGTTCACGCGTCCCCTCCATAAAATGGAGGATAGCGATCGCTCGAGCGCCTTCCAATGGGTCTCACAGAGAGGAAGTACAGACAATCGATAAAGAATCAGGGGGAAAATGTATGTAGCACACACCTCCGCCCTGCCCTTCACGGACAACCGCCGTCGATTCCAAGTCTTGCCGGCAGAATCGACCTTTGCAAGTACTTCAGACCAATTCTTCTCCAGCTGGAGGTCCGGTCCAAACCACACTCCAAGAATGCGGACAGGTCCATCCGTCCAACCGAAGCGGCCCGGAAGAGCGACCCCCTTCCAGGCACCTAACCGCAAGCCGGAAGACTTGTCGCGGTTTATCTTGGCCCCTGTCACCTTCTCGTACCGATCAAGCGCCTTCTGTACCGCCTCGATGTCGTCCCGGGACGACACGAAAGCAGATACGTCATCGGCGTACGCGGAAACCCTGGCTCGCCAACCTTTTAGTACTAGGAGATTTATTCGTAAAATTTACAAATTTTGGCACGTGGCCGATGAAGGGGAGGGGTAGAGGCTGGTCCAAACTAACTATCCTATACCTAGCTAATCAGATTCACGACCCATTCATACCTTACAATTTACCCATTCACCACAAGAACTCGTCCATCACCAAACAAACCTCCAACCACCATAATACCACATCCTCTCAAGGGGAACCTACAAAAACGCGCCCCACACCATAAAAATTTGATGATGATATAAATGCTATACATTAAAATTCTAATCATGATAGAATGAGAGGGGAGGGGAGATGAACCCAATAATCAATAAATATAAACACAAAATACAAACTAAACATAACAGATGTTAGTAGGGGACCGTCCAACCCTCAAAATAGAGAGACCGCTGTATTCTGCCCAGGGGACAAAATCAAGAGGCAACTCTCGCTAAGGGAGAGGGAAGAAGGCTAAAATATTATGCGGGAATGGGAAAAATATAAAGCTGACCCAGTCGAGATAAAAGGGGGCCGAAACAAACTGGGGAGGTTGGGAATCTCGACTTGGATCATAACCAAAGAGTAGCCGGGTTACAGACCAGGAACAACACTTACTCACATTAACTAGGTACACTGAAGCTTGTCTAATCCTAACCAAGGGGAGGGTTCCACAGGAAGCCACCCCGATGTGCAATAGGTTGACCTAGAAGAGAAAATCAAGGCTAGCCCCGGTCACACGAACCAAGCTCGCCTCTTTTACCCACCTTTCGCTAAAGACTGTCGAATGCAATCGTTTTCTATCAGATCTAATCTTCATCTTGAGCTGATGCTCAAAGAATTGGATTAGATGCTGATGAGAAAGACGGTTGCCCCGCAAGACTTCCTCCTTTCGCGTCGTCCAAATCACCATTCGAGCCGTGGCCAGCAGCGTCAGAAACACCATTCGTTTCACCCCGGAATACGGGGGCGACACATTGTCACACGCGTATGCGCGATCAATGGACACAAGCTGTTCGGGAGCGAGACGAGCCGTCAGCTCGCCGACATGGTCCCATAAGGGGCGGACCCGGGGGCAATGGTAGAAGGCGTGCGGAGCCGTTTCTTCTAAGCCAAGACCACACCGTTCACAGTCTGGCAAATCCGCCAAACCCCATATGAAAGCCTTGTCGTTGAGAGGCAGCCGATTCCGAGCCAATCGCCAGGTAAGCGAAAACTCAGGGTTACTGAGGTAATCCGCCGCTGGCGCCCAAGACCAGTAGGAGCGATACTCCTCCTCCGACAAGCCGAGCGTATCACGTAGGGAATCCTTCGCGGGCCCCTCCACTAATCCACGATAGAAGACCTTCCTAGGCCGTGACAGGTCACTGGACCGGGGAATGGCCTTCAAGGCCGACCGACACTCGCGGATGAAATCCGACTCGTCCCGGGGTTTACGACGGCGCTCAACCCTCGAGATGGGGGGACTGATGGTAAGGCTAGGGAAGGCGTCCCTAACAATCCCCTCCAGAATCGGATCTCTCCCAGTCAATGCGCGGCGTAGGAAAGCCAACCTAGAGGCACGGACGTGACTCAAGAGGTGCGGCATTCCCAGCCCCCCATGACACGGACGTTTAGTGCAGACTCGTCTGTCGACCCTGTTCACGCGTCCCCTCCATAAAATGGAGGATAGCGATCGCTCGAGCGCCTTCCAATGGGTCTCACAGAGAGGAAGTACAGACAATCGATAAAGAATCAGGGGGAAAATGTATGTAGCACACACCTCCGCCCTGCCCTTCACGGACAACCGCCGTCGATTCCAAGTCTTGCCGGCAGAATCGACCTTTGCAAGTACTTCAGACCAATTCTTCTCCAGCTGGAGGTCCGGTCCAAACCACACTCCAAGAATGCGGACAGGTCCATCCGTCCAACCGAAGCGGCCCGGAAGAGCGACCCCCTTCCAGGCACCTAACCGCAAGCCGGAAGACTTGTCGCGGTTTATCTTGGCCCCTGTCACCTTCTCGTACCGATCAAGCGCCTTCTGTACCGCCTCGATGTCGTCCCGGGACGACACGAAAGCAGATACGTCATCGGCGTACGCGGAAACCCTGGCTCGCCAACCTTTTAGTACTAGATGATTTATTGTAAAAGATTTACAATTGTGGCACGTGGCCGATGAAGGGGAGGGGAAAAGGCTGGTCCAAACTAACTATCCTATACCTAGCTAATCAGATTCACGACCCATTCATACATTACAATTTACCCATTCACCACAAGAACTCGTCCATCACCAAACAATCCTCCAACCACCATAATACCGCATCCTCTCAAGGGGAACCTAGCAAAAACGCGCCCCACACCATAAAAATTTGATGATAATACATATAATACATAAAATTTTAATAATGATAGAATGAGAGGGGAGGGAGATGAACCCAATAATCAAATAAATATAAACACAAAATACAAACTAAACATAACAGATGTTAGTAGGGGACCGTCCAACCCTCAAAATAGAGAGGCCGCTGTATTCTGCCCAGGGGACAAAATCAGAGGCAACTCTCGCTAAGGGAGTGGGAAGAAGGCTAAAATATTATGTGGGAATGGGAAAATATAAAGCTGACCCAGTCGAGATAAAAGGGGGCCAAAACTAACTGGGGAGGTTGGGAATCTCGACTCGGATCATAACCAAAGAGTAGCCGGGTTACAGGCCAGGAACAACACTTACTCACATTAACTAGGTACACTTAAGCTTGTCTAACCTAACCAAGGGGAGGGTTCCACAGGAAGCCACCCCGATGTGCAATAGGTTGACCTAGAAGAGAAAATCAAGGCTAGCCCCGGTCACACGAACCAAGCTCGCCTCTTTTACCCACCTTTCGCTAAAGTCTGTCGAATGCAATCGTTTTCTATCAGATCTAATCTTCATCTTGAGCTGATGCTCAAAGAATAGGATTAGATGCTGATGAGAAAGACGGTTGCCCCGCAAGACTTCCTCCTTTCGCGTCGTCCAAATCACCATTCGAGCCGTGGCCAGCAGCGTCAGAAACACCATTCGTTTCACCCCGGAATACGGGGGCGACACATTGTCACACGCGTATGCGCGATCAATGGACACAAGCTGTTCGGGAGCGAGACGAGCCGTCAGCTCGCCGACATGGTCCCATAAGGGGCGGACCCGGGGGCAATGGTAGAAGGCGTGCGGAGCCGTTTCTTCTAAGCCAAGACCACACCGTTCACAGTCTGGCAAATCCGCCAAACCCCATATGAAAGCCTTGTCGTTGAGAGGCAGCCGATTCCGAGCCAATCGCCAGGTAAGCGAAAACTCAGGGTTACTGAGGTAATCCGCCGCTGGCGCCCAAGACCAGTAGGAGCGATACTCCTCCTCCGACAAGCCGAGCGTATCACGTAGGGAATCCTTCGCGGGCCCCTCCACTAATCCACGATAGAAGACCTTCCTAGGCCGTGACAGGTCACTGGACCGGGGAATGGCCTTCAAGGCCGACCGACACTCGCGGATGAAATCCGACTCGTCCCGGGGTTTACGACGGCGCTCAACCCTCGAGATGGGGGGACTGATGGTAAGGCTAGGGAAGGCGTCCCTAACAATCCCCTCCAGAATCGGATCTCTCCCAGTCAATGCGCGGCGTAGGAAAGCCAACCTAGAGGCACGGACGTGACTCAAGAGGTGCGGCATTCCCAGCCCCCCATGACACGGACGTTTAGTGCAGACTCGTCTGTCGACCCTGTTCACGCGTCCCCTCCATAAAATGGAGGATAGCGATCGCTCGAGCGCCTTCCAATGGGTCTCACAGAGAGGAAGTACAGACAATCGATAAAGAATCAGGGGGAAAATGTATGTAGCACACACCTCCGCCATGCCCTTCACGGACAACCGCCGTCGATTCCAAGTCTTGCCGGCAGAATCGACCTTTGCAAGTACTTCAGACCAATTCTTCTCCAGCTGGAGGTCCGGTCCAAACCACACTCCAAGAATGCGGACAGGTCCATCCGTCCAACCGAAGCGGCCCGGAAGAGCGACCCCCTTCCAGGCACCTAACCGCAAGCCGGAAGACTTGTCGCGGTTTATCTTGGCCCCTGTCACCTTCTCGTACCGATCAAGCGCCTTCTGTACCGCCTCGATGTCGTCCCGGGACGACACGAAAGCAGATACGTCATCGGCGTACGCGGAAACCCTGGCTCGCCAACCTTTTAGTACTAGATGATTTATTATGTTTTTATACATAATTGTGGCACGTGGCCGATGAAGGGGAGGGGTAAAGGTGGTCCAAACTAACTATCCTATACCTAGCTAATCAGATTCACGACCCATTCATACATTACAATTTACCCATTCACCACAAGAACTCATCCATCACCAATCGTTCTCTCATGCACCATAATACCACATTCTTACCAGGGGATCCTACAAAAAACGCGCGCCACACCATAAAAATTTGATGATGAAATACATGCTATACATTAAAATTCTAATAATGATAGAATGAGAGGGGAGGGGAGATGAACCCAATAATCAAATAAATATAAACACAAAATATAAACTAAACATAACAGATGTTAGTAGGGGACCGTCCAACCCTCAAAATAGAGAGGCCGCTGTATTCTGCCCAGGGGACAGAATCAAGAAGCTCTCTCGCTAAGGGAGTGGGGAAAAAGGATAAAATATTATGCGGGAATGGGGAAATATAAAGCTGACCCAGTCGAGATGAAAAAGGAGGGTTAAAAACAAACTGGGGAGGTTGGGAATCTCGACTTGGATCATAACCAAAGAGTAGCCGGGTTACAGGCCAGGAACAACACTTACTCACATTAACTAGGTACACTGAAGCTTGTCTAACCTAACCAAGGGGAGGGTTCCGCAGGAAGCCACCCCGATGTGCAATAGGTTGACCTAGAAGAGAAAATCAAGGCTAGCCCCGGTCACACGAACCAAGCTCGCCTCTTTTACCCACCTTTCGCTAAAGACTGTCGAATGCAATCGTTTTCTATCAGATCTAATCTTCATCTTGAGCTGATGCTCAAAGAATTGGATTAGATGCTGATGAGAAAGACGGTTGCCCCGCAAAACTTCCTCCTTTCGCGTCGTCCAAATCACCATTCGAGCCGTGGCCAGCAGCGTCAGAAACACCATTCGTTTCACCCCGGAATACGGGGGCGACACATTGTCACACGCGTATGCGCGATCAATGGACACAAGCTGTTCGGGAGCGAGACGAGCCGTCAGCTCGCCGACATGGTCCCATAAGGGGCGGACCCGGGGGCAATGGTAGAAGGCGTGCGGAGCCGTTTCTTCTAAGCCAAGACCACACCGTTCACAGTCTGGCAAATCCGCCAAACCCCATATGAAAGCCTTGTCGTTGAGAGGCAGCCGATTCCGAGCCAATCGCCAGGTAAGCGAAAACTCAGGGTTACTGAGGTAATCCGCTGCTGGCGCCCAAGACCAGTAGGAGCGATACTCCTCCTCCGACAAGCCGAGCGTATCACGTAGGGAATCCTTCGCGGGCCCCTCCACTAATCCACGATAGAAGACCTTCCTAGGCCGTGAAAGGTCACTGGACCGGGGAATGGCCTTCAAGGCCGACCGACACTCGCGGATGAAATCCGACTCGTCCCGGGGTTTACGACGGCGCTCAACCCTCGAGATGGGGGGACTGATGGTATGGCTAGGGAAGGCGTCCCTAACAATCCCCTCCAGAATCGGATCTCTCCCAGTCAATGCGCGGCGTAGGAAAGCCAACCTAGAGGCACGGACGTGACTCAAGAGGTGCGGCATTCCCAGCCCCCCATGACACGGACGTTTAGTGCAGACTCGTCTGTCGACCCTGTTCACGCGTCCCCTCCATAAAATGGAGGATAGCGATCGCTCGAGCGCCTTCCAATGGGTCTCACAGAGAGGAAGTACAGACAATCGATAAAGAATCAGGGGGAAAATGTATGTAGCACACACCTCCGCCCTGCCCTTCACGGACAACCGCCGTCGATTCCAAGTCTTGCCGGCAGAATCGACCTTTGCAAGTACTTCAGACCAATTCTTCTCCAGCTGGAGGTCCGGTCCAAACCACACTCCAAGAATGCGGACAGGTCCATCCGTCCAACCGAAGCGGCCCGGAAGAGCGACCCCCTTCCAGGCACCTAACCGCAAGCCGGAAGACTTGTCGCGGTTTATCTTGGCCCCTGTCACCTTCTCGTACCGATCAAGCGCCTTCTGTACCGCCTCGATGTCGTCCCGGGACGACACGAAAGCAGATACGTCATCGGCGTACGCGGAAACCCCGGCTCGCCAACCTTTTAGTACTAGGAGATTTATTTGTAAAATTTACAAATTTTGGCACATGGCCGATGAAGGGGAGGGGTAGAGGCTGGTCCAAACTAACTATCCTATACCTAGCTAATCAGATTCACGACCCATTCATACATTACAATTTAACCATTCACCACAAGAACTCGTCCATCACCAAACAATCCTTCAATCACCATAATACCGCATTCTTACCAGGGGGTCCTACAAAAAACGCGCCCCACACCATAAAAATTTGATGATAATACATAAAATACATAAAATTTTAATAATGATAGAATGAGAGGGGAGGGAGATGAACCCACAAATAACTCAAAAGTAACACAAATGCAAACTAAACATAATATATGTTAGTAGGGGACCGTCCAACCCTCAAAATAGAGAGGCCGCTGTATTCTGCCCAGGGGACAAAATCAAGAGGCAACTCTCGCTAAGGGAGTGGGAAGAAGGCTAAAATATTATGCGGGAATGGGAAAATATAAAGCTGACCCAGTCGAGATAAAAGGGGGCCGAAACAAACTGGGGAGGTTGGGAATCTCGACTTGGACCATAACCAAAGAGTAGCCGGGTTACAGGCCAGGAACAACACTTACTCACATTAACTAGGTACACTGAAGCTTGTCTAACCTAACCAAGGGGAGGGATCCACAGGAAGCCACCCCGATGTGCAATAGGTTGACCTAGAAGAGAAAATCAAGGCTAGCCCCGGTCACACGAACCAAGCTCGCCTCTTTTACCCACCTTTCGCTAAAGACTGTCGAATGCAATCGTTTTCTATCAGATCTAATCTTCATCTTGAGCTGATGCTCAAAGAATTGGATTAGATGCTGATGAGAAAGACGGTTGCCCCGCAAGACTTCCTCCTTTCGCGTCGTCCAAATCACCATTCGAGCCGTGGCCAGCAGCGTCAGAAACACCATTCGTTTCACCCCGGAATACGGGGGCGACACATTGTCACACGCGTATGCGCGATCAATGGACACAAGCTGTTCGGGAGCGAGACGAGCCGTCAGCTCGCCGACATGGTCCCATAAGGGGCGGACCCGGGGGCAATGGTAGAAGGCGTGCGGAGCCGTTTCTTCTAAGCCAAGACCACACCGTTCACAGTCTGGCAAATCCGCCAAACCCCATATGAAAGCCTTGTCGTTGAGAGGCAGCCGATTCCGAGCCAATCGCCAGGTAAGCGAAAACTCGGGGTTACTGAGGTAATCCGCTGCTGGCGCCCAAGACCAGTAGGAGCGATACTCCTCCTCCGACAAGCCGAGCGTATCACGTAGGGAATCCTTCGCGGGCCCCTCCACTAATCCACGATAGAAGACCTTCCTAGGCCGTGAAAGGTCACTGGACCGGGGAATGGCCTTCAAGGCCGACCGACACTCGCGGATGAAATCCGACTCGTCCCGGGGTTTACGACGGCGCTCAACCCTCGAGATGGGGGGACTGATGGTAAGGCTAGGGAAGGCGTCCCTAACAATCCCCTCCAGAATCGGATCTCTCCCAGTCAATGCGCGGCGTAGGAAAGCCAACCTAGAGGCACGGACGTGACTCAAGAGGTGCGGCATGCCCAGCCCCCCATGACACGGACGTTTAGTGCAGACTCGTCTGTCGACCCTGTTCACGCGTCCCCTCCATAAAATGGAGGATAGCGATCGCTCGAGCGCCTTCCAATGGGTCTCACAGAGAGGAAGTACAGACAATCGATAAAGAATCAGGGGGAAAATGTATGTAGCACACACCTCCGCCCTGCCCTTCACGGACAACCGCCGTCGATTCCAAGTCTTGCCGGCAGAATCGACCTTTGCAAGTACTTCAGACCAATTCTTCTCCAGCTGGAGGTCCGGTCCAAACCACACTCCAAGAATGCGGACAGGTCCATCCGTCCAACCGAAGCGGCCCGGAAGAGCGACCCCCTTCCAGGCACCTAACCGCAAGCCGGAAGACTTGTCGCGGTTTATCTTGGCCCCTGTCACCTTCTCGTACCGATCAAGCGCCTTCTGTACCGCCTCGATGTCGTCCCGGGACGACACGAAAGCAGATACGTCATCGGCGTACGCGGAAACCCTGGCTCGCCAACCTGTTAGCACTAGGGTATTTATTTGCATTGAAATACAAATTGTGGCACAAGGCCGAAAAGGGGAGGGGTAGAGGCTGGTCAACGCTAACTATCTTATACCTAGCTAATCTGACTCACGACCCATTCATACATTACAATTTGCTCATTCACCACAAGAACTCGTCCATCACCGAACAATCCTCCAATCACCATAATACCACATCCTCTCTAGGGGAACCTACCAAAACGCGCCCCACACCATAAAAATTTGATGATGATACATAAAATACATAAAATTTTAATAATGATAGAATGAGAGGGGAGGGAGATGAACCCAATAATCAAATAAATATAAACACAAAATACAAACTAAACATAACTAATGTTAGTAGGGGACCGTCCAACCCTCAAAATAGAGATGCCGCTGTATTCTGCCCAGGGGACAGAATCAAGAAGCTCTCTCGCTAAGGGAGTGGGGAAAAGGGAAAAATATTATGCGGGAATGGGGAAATATAAAGCTGACCCAGTCGAGATGAAAAGGAGGGTTCAAAACAAACTGGGGAGGTTGGGAATCTCGACTTGGACCATAACCAAAGAGTAGCCGGGTTACAGGCCAGGAACAACACTTACTCACATTAACTAGGTACACTGAAGCTTGTCTAACCTAACCAAGGGGAGGGTTCCACAGGAAGCCACCCCGATGTGCAATAGGTTGACCTAGAAGAGAAAATCAAGGCTAGCCCCGGTCACACGAACCAAGCTCGCCTCTTTTACCCACCTTTCGCTAAAGACTGTCGAATGCAATCGTTTTCTATCAGATCTAATCTTCATCTTGAGCTGATGCTCAAAGAATAGGATTAGATGCTGATGAGAAAGACGGTTGCCCCGCAAGACTTCCTCCTTTCGCGTCGTCCAAATCACCATTCGAGCCGTGGCCAGCAGCGTCAGAAACACCATTCGTTTCACCCCGGAATACGGGGGCGACACATTGTCACACGCGTATGCGCGATCAATGGACACAAGCTGTTCGGGAGCGAGACGAGCCGTCAGCTCGCCGACATGGTCCCATAAGGGGCGGACCCGGGGGCAATGGTAGAAGGCGTGCGGAGCCGTTTCTTCTAAGCCAAGACCACACCGTTCACAGTCTGGCAAATCCGCCAAACCCCATATGAAAGCCTTGTCGTTGAGAGGCAGCCGATTCCGAGCCAATCGCCAGGTAAGCGAAAACTCAGGGTTACTGAGGTAATCCGCCGCTGGCGCCCAAGACCAGTAGGAGCGATACTCCTCCTCCGACAAGCCGAGCGTATCACGTAGAGAATCCTTCGCGGGCCCCTCCACTAATCCACGATAGAAGACCTTCCTAGGCCGTGACAGGTCACTGGACCGGGGAATGGCCTTCAAGGCCGACCGACACTCGCGGATGAAATCCGACTCGTCCCGGGGTTTACGACGGCGCTCAACCCTCGAGATGGGGGGACTGATGGTAAGGCTAGGGAAGGCGTCCCTAACAATCCCCTCCAGAATCGGATCTCTCCCAGTCAATGCGCGGCGTAGGAAAGCCAACCTAGAGGCACGGACGTGACTCAAGAGGTGCGGCATTCCCAGCCCCCCATGACACGGACGTTTAGTGCAGACTCGTCTGTCGACCCTGTTCACGCGTCCCCTCCATAAAATGGAGGATAGCGATCGCTCGAGCGCCTTCCAATGGGTCTCACAGAGAGGAAGTACAGACAATCGATAAAGAATCAGGGGGAAAATGTATGTAGCACACACCTCCGCCCTGCCCTTCACGGACAACCGCCGTCGATTCCAAGTCTTGCCGGCAGAATCGACCTTTGCAAGTACTTCAGACCAATTCTTCTCCAGCTGGAGGTCCGGTCCAAACCACACTCCAAGAATGCGGACAGGTCCATCCGTCCAACCGAAGCGGCCCGGAAGAGCGACCCCCTTCCAGGCACCTAACCGCAAGCCGGAAGACTTGTCGCGGTTTATCTTGGCCCCTGTCACCTTCTCGTACCGATCAAGCGCCTTCTGTACCGCCTCGATGTCGTCCCGGGACGACACGAAAGCAGATACGTCATCGGCGTACGCGGAAACCCTGGCTCGCCAACCTTTTAGTACTAGATGATTTATTATGTTTTTATACATAATTGTGGCACGTGGCCGATGAAGGGGAGGGGTAAAGGCTGGTCCAAACTAACTATCCTATACCTAGCTAATCAGATTCACGACCCATTCATACATTACAATTTACCCATTCACCACAAGAACTCATCCATCACCAATCGTTCTCTCATGCACCATAATACCACATTCTTACCAGGGGATCCTACAAAAAACGCGCCCCACACCATAAAAATTTGATGATGAAATACATGCTATACATTAAAATTCTAATAATGATAGAATGAGAGGGGAGGGGAGATGAACCCAATAATCAAATAAATATAAACACAAAATATAAACTAAACATAACAGATGTTAGTAGGGGACCGTCCAACCCTCAAAATAGAGAGGCCGCTGTATTCTGCCCAGGGGACAGAATCAAGAAGCTCTCTCGCTAAGGGAGTGGGGAAAAAGGATAAAATATTATGCGGGAATGGGGAAATATAAAGCTGACCCAGTCGAGATGAAAAAGGAGGGTTAAAAACAAACTGGGGAGGTTGGGAATCTCGACTTGGATCATAACCAAAGAGTAGCCGGGTTACAGGCCAGGAACAACACTTACTCACATTAACTAGGTACACTGAAGCTTGTCTAACCTAACCAAGGGGAGGGTTCCGCAGGAAGCCACCCCGATGTGCAATAGGTTGACCTAGAAGAGAAAATCAAGGCTAGCCCCGGTCACACGAACCAAGCTCGCCTCTTTTACCCACCTTTCGCTAAAGACTGTCGAATGCAATCGTTTTCTATCAGATCTAATCTTCATCTTGAGCTGATGCTCAAAGAATTGGATTAGATGCTGATGAGAAAGACGGTTGCCCCGCAAGACTTCCTCCTTTCGCGTCGTCCAAATCACCATTCGAGCCGTGGCCAGCAGCGTCAGAAACACCATTCGTTTCACCCCGGAATACGGGGGCGACACATTGTCACACGCGTATGCGCGATCAATGGACACAAGCTGTTCGGGAGCGAGACGAGCCGTCAGCTCGCCGACATGGTCCCATAAGGGGCGGACCCGGGGGCAATGGTAGAAGGCGTGCGGAGCCGTTTCTTCTAAGCCAAGACCACACCGTTCACAGTCTGGCAAATCCGCCAAACCCCATATGAAAGCCTTGTCGTTGAGAGGCAGCCGATTCCGAGCCAATCGCCAGGTAAGCGAAAACTCAGGGTTACTGAGGTAATCCGCTGCTGGCGCCCAAGACCAGTAGGAGCGATACTCCTCCTCCGACAAGCCGAGCGTATCACGTAGGGAATCCTTCGCGGGCCCCTCCACTAATCCACGATAGAAGACCTTCCTAGGCCGTGAAAGGTCACTGGACCGGGGAATGGCCTTCAAGGCCGACCGACACTCGCGGATGAAATCCGACTCGTCCCGGGGTTTACGACGGCGCTCAACCCTCGAGATGGGGGGACTGATGGTAAGGCTAGGGAAGGCGTCCCTAACAATCCCCTCCAGAATCGGATCTCTCCCAGTCAATGCGCGGCGTAGGAAAGCCAACCTAGAGGCACGGACGTGACTCAAGAGGTGCGGCATTCCCAGCCCCCCATGACACGGACGTTTAGTGCAGACTCGTCTGTCGACCCTGTTCACGCGTCCCCTCCATAAAATGGAGGATAGCGATCGCTCGAGCGCCTTCCAATGGGTCTCACAGAGAGGAAGTACAGACAATCGATAAAGAATCAGGGGGAAAATGTATGTAGCACACACCTCCGCCCTGCCCTTCACGGACAACCGCCGTCGATTCCAAGTCTTGCCGGCAGAATCGACCTTTGCAAGTACTTCAGACCAATTCTTCTCCAGCTGGAGGTCCGGTCCAAACCACACTCCAAGAATGCGGACAGGTCCATCCGTCCAACCGAAGCGGCCCGGAAGAGCGACCCCCTTCCAGGCACCTAACCGCAAGCCGGAAGACTTGTCGCGGTTTATCTTGGCCCCTGTCACCTTCTCGTACCGATCAAGCGCCTTCTGTACCGCCTCGATGTCGTCCCGGGACGACACGAAAGCAGATACGTCATCGGCGTACGCGGAAACCCTGGCTCGCCAACCTTTTAGTACTAGGAGATTTATTTGTAAAATTTACAAATTTTGGCACATGGCCGATGAAGGGGAGGGGTAGAGGCTGGTCCAAACTAACTATCCTATACCTAGCTAATCAGATTCACGACCCATTCATACATTACAATTTACCCATTCACCACAAGAACTCGTCCATCACCAAACAATCCTTCAATCACCATAATACCGCATTCTTACCAGGGGGTCCTACAAAAAACGCGCCCCACACCATAAAAATTTGATGATAATACATAAAATACATAAAATTTTAATAATGATAGAATGAGAGGGGAGGGAGATGAACCCACAAATAACTCAAAAGTAACACAAATGCAAACTAAACATAATATATGTTAGTAGGGGACCGTCCAACCCTCAAATAGAGAGGCCGCTGTATTCTGCCCAGGGGACAAAATCAAGAGGCAACTCTCGCTAAGGGAGTGGGAAGAAGGCTAAAATATTATGCGGGAATGGGAAAATATAAAGCTGACCCAGTCGAGATAAAAGGGGGCCGAAACAAACTGGGGAGGTTGGGAATCTCGACTTGGACCATAACCAAAGAGTAGCCGGGTTACAGGCCAGGAACAACACTTACTCACATTAACTAGGTACACTGAAGCTTGTCTAACCTAACCAAGGGGAGGGATCCACAGGAAGCCACCCCGATGTGCAATAGGTTGACCTAGAAGAGAAAATCAAGGCTAGCCCCGGTCACACGAACCAAGCTCGCCTCTTTTACCCACCTTTCGCTAAAGACTGTCGAATGCAATCGTTTTCTATCAGATCTAATCTTCATCTTGAGCTGATGCTCAAAGAATTGGATTAGATGCTGATGAGAAAGACGGTTGCCCCGCAAGACTTCCTCCTTTCGCGTCGTCCAAATCACCATTCGAGCCGTGGCCAGCAGCGTCAGAAACACCATTCGTTTCACCCCGGAATACGGGGGCGACACATTGTCACACGCGTATGCGCGATCAATGGACACAAGCTGTTCGGGAGCGAGACGAGCCGTCAGCTCGCCGACATGGTCCCATAAGGGGCGGACCCGGGGGCAATGGTAGAAGGCGTGCGGAGCCGTTTCTTCTAAGCCAAGACCACACCGTTCACAGTCTGGCAAATCCGCCAAACCCCATATGAAAGCCTTGTCGTTGAGAGGCAGCCGATTCCGAGCCAATCGCCAGGTAAGCGAAAACTCAGGGTTACTGAGGTAATCCGCTGCTGGCGCCCAAGACCAGTAGGAGCGATACTCCTCCTCCGACAAGCCGAGCGTATCACGTAGGGAATCCTTCGCGGGCCCCTCCACTAATCCACGATAGAAGACCTTCCTAGGCCGTGAAAGGTCACTGGACCGGGGAATGGCCTTCAAGGCCGACCGACACTCGCGGATGAAATCCGACTCGTCCCGGGGTTTACGACGGCGCTCAACCCTCGAGATGGGGGGACTGATGGTAAGGCTAGGGAAGGCGTCCCTAACAATCCCCTCCAGAATCGGATCTCTCCCAGTCAATGCGCGGCGTAGGAAAGCCAACCTAGAGGCACGGACGTGACTCAAGAGGTGCGGCATTCCCAGCCCCCCATGACACGGACGTTTAGTGCAGACTCGTCTGTCGACCCTGTTCACGCGTCCCCTCCATAAAATGGAGGATAGCGATCGCTCGAGCGCCTTCCAATGGGTCTCACAGAGAGGAAGTACAGACAATCGATAAAGAATCAGGGGGAAAATGTATGTAGCACACACCTCCGCCATGCCCTTCACGGACAACCGCCGTCGATTCCAAGTCTTGCCGGCAGAATCGACCTTTGCAAGTACTTCAGACCAATTCTTCTCCAGCTGGAGGTCCGGTCCAAACCACACTCCAAGAATGCGGACAGGTCCATCCGTCCAACCGAAGCGGCCCGGAAGAGCGACCCCCTTCCAGGCACCTAACCGCAAGCCGGAAGACTTGTCGCGGTTTATCTTGGCCCCTGTCACCTTCTCGTACCGATCAAGCGCCTTCTGTACCGCCTCGATGTCGTCCCGGGACGACACGAAAGCAGATACGTCATCGGCGTACGCGGAAACCCTGGCTCGCCAACCTTTTAGTACTAGGATATTTATTTGTAAAATTTACAAATTTTGGCACGTGGCCGATGAAGGGGAGGGGTAGAGGCTGGTCCAAACTAACTATCCTATACCTAGCTAATCAGATTCACGACCCATTCATACATTACAATTTACCCATTCACCACAAGAACTCGTCCGTCACCAAACAATCCTCCAACCACCATAATACCGCATCCTCTCAAGGGGAACCTAGCAAAAACGCGCCCCACACCATAAAAATTTGATGATAATACATAAAATACATAAAATTTTAATAATGATAGAATGAGAGGGGAGGGAGATGAACCCAATAATCAAATAAATATAAACACAAAATACAAACTAAACATAACAGATGTTAGTAGGGGACCGTCCATCCCTCAAAATAGAGAGGCCGCTGTATTCTGCCCAGGGGACAAAATCAAGAGGTAACTCTCGCTAAGGGAGTGGGAAGAAGGCTAAAATATTATGCGGGAATGGGAAAATATAAAGCTGACCCAGTCGAGATAAAAGGGGGCCGAAACAAACTGGGGAGGTTGGGAATCTCGACTTGGACCATAACCAAAGAGTAGCCGGGTTACAGGCCAGGAACAACACTTACTCACATTAACTAGGTACACTGAAGCTTGTCTAACCTAACCAAGGGGATGGTTCCACAGGAAGCCACCCCGATGTGCAATAGGTTGACCTAGAAGAGAAAATCAAGGCTAGCCCCGGTCACACGAACCAAGCTCGCCTCTTTTACCCACCTTTCGCTAAAGACTGTCGAATGCAATCGTTTTCTATCAGATCTAATCTTCATCTTGAGCTGATGCTCAAAGAATAGGATTAGATGCTGATGAGAAAGACGGTTGCCCCGCAAGACTTCCTCCTTTCGCGTCGTCCAAATCACCATTCGAGCCGTGGCCAGCAGCGTCAGAAACACCATCCGTTTCACCCCGGAATACGGGGGCGACACATTGTCACACGCGTATGCGCGATCAATGGACACAAGCTGTTCGGGAGCGAGACGAGCCGTCAGCTCGCCGACATGGTCCCATAAGGGGCGGACCCGGGGGCAATGGTAGAAGGCGTGCGGAGCCGTTTCTTCTAAGCCAAGACCACACCGTTCACAGTCTGGCAAATCCGCCAAACCCCATATGAAAGCCTTGTCGTTGAGAGGCAGCCGATTCCGAGCCAATCGCCAGGTAAGCGAAAACTCAGGGTTACTGAGGTAATCCGCCGCTGGCGCCCAAGACCAGTAGGAGCGATACTCCTCCTCCGACAAGCCGAGCGTATCACGTAGGGAATCCTTCGCGGGCCCCTCCACTAATCCACGATAGAAGACCTTCCTAGGCCGTGACAGGTCACTGGACCGGGGAATGGCCTTCAAGGCCGACCGACACTCGTGGATGAAATCCGACTCGTCCCGGGGTTTACGACGGCGCTCAACCCTCGAGATGGGGGGACTGATGGTAAGGCTAGGGAAGGCGTCCCTAACAATCCCCTCCAGAATCGGATCTCTCCCAGTCAATGCGCGGCGTAGGAAAGCCAACCTAGAGGCACGGACGTGACTCAAGAGGTGCGGCATTCCCAGCCCCCCATGACACGGACGTTTAGTGCAGACTCGTCTGTCGACCCTGTTCACGCGTCCCCTCCATAAAATGGAGGATAGCGATCGCTCGAGCGCCTTCCAATGGGTCTCACAGAGAGGAAGTACAGACAATCGATAAAGAATCAGGGGGAAAATGTATGTAGCACACACCTCCGCCATGCCCTTCACGGACAACCGCCGTCGATTCCAAGTCTTGCCGGCAGAATCGACCTTTGCAAGTACTTCAGACCAATTCTTCTCCAGCTGGAGGTCCGGTCCAAACCACACTCCAAGAATGCGGACAGGTCCATCCGTCCAACCGAAGCGGCCCGGAAGAGCGACCCCCTTCCAGGCACCTAACCGCAAGCCGGAAGACTTGTCGCGGTTTATCTTGGCCCCTGTCACCTTCTCGTATCGATCAAGCGCCTTCTGTACCGCCTCGATGTCGTCCCGGGACGACACGAAAGCAGATACGTCATCGGCGTACGCGGAAACCCTGGCTCGCCAACCTTTTAGTACTAGATGATTTATTATGTTTTTATACATAAATGTGGCACGTGGCCGATGAAGGGGAGGGGTAAAGGCTGGTCCAAACTAACTATCCTATACCTAGCTAATCAGATTCACGACCCATTCATACATTACAATTTACCCATTCACCACAAGAACTCATCCATCACCAATCGTTCTCTCATGCACCATAATACCACATTCTTACCAGGGGATCCTACAAAAAACGCGCCCCACACCATAAAAATTTGATGATGAAATACATGCTATACATTAAAATTCTAATAATGATAGAATGAGAGGGGAGGGGAGATGAACCCAATAATCAAATAAATATAAACACAAAATATAAACTAAACATAACAGATGTTAGTAGGGGACCGTCCAACCCTCAAAATAGAGAGGCCGCTGTATTCTGCCCAGGGGACAGAATCAAGAAGCTCTCTCGCTAAGGGTGTGGGGAAAAAGGATAAAATATTATGCGGGAATGGGGAAATATAAAGCTGACCCAGTCGAGATGAAAAAGGAGGGTTAAAAACAAACTGGGGAGGTTGGGAATCTCGACTTGGATCATAACCAAAGAGTAGCCGGGTTACAGGCCAGGAACAACACTTACTCACATTAACTAGGTACACTGAAGCTTGTCTAACCTAACCAAGGGGATGGTTCCGCAGGAAGCCACCCCGATGTGCAATAGGTTGACCTAGAAGAGAAAATCAAGGCTAGCCCCGGTCACACGAACCAAGCTCGCCTCTTTTACCCACCTTTCGCTAAAGACTGTCGAATGCAATCGTTTTCTATCAGATCTAATCTTCATCTTGAGCTGATGCTCAAAGAATTGGATTAGATGCTGATGAGAAAGACGGTTGCCCCGCAAGACTTCCTCCTTTCGCGTCGTCCAAATCACCATTCGAGCCGTGGCCAGCAGCGTCAGAAACACCATTCGTTTCACCCCGGAATACGGGGGCGACACATTGTCACACGCGTATGCGCGATCAATGGACACAAGCTGTTCGGGAGCGAGACGAGCCGTCAGCTCGCCGACATGGTCCCATAAGGGGCGGACCCGGGGGCAATGGTAGAAGGCGTGCGGAGCCGTTTCTTCTAAGCCAAGACCACACCGTTCACAGTCTGGCAAATCCGCCAAACCCCATATGAAAGCCTTGTCGTTGAGAGGCAGCCGATTCCGAGCCAATCGCCAGGTAAGCGAAAACTCAGGGTTACTGAGGTAATCCGCTGCTGGCGCCCAAGACCAGTAGGAGCGATACTCCTCCTCCGACAAGCCGAGCGTATCACGTAGGGAATCCTTCGCGGGCCCCTCCACTAATCAACGATAGAAGACCTTCCTAGGCCGTGACAGGTCACTGGACCGGGGAATGGCCTTCAAGGCCGACCGACACTCGCGGATGAAATCCGACTCGTCCCGGGGTTTACGACGGCGCTCAACCCTCGAGATGGGGGGACTGATGGTAAGGCTAGGGAAGGCGTCCCTAACAATCCCCTCCAGAATCGGATCTCTCCCAGTCAATGCGCGGCGTAGGAAAGCCAACCTAGAGGCACGGACGTGACTCAAGAGGTGCGGCATTCCCAGCCCCCCATGACACGGACGTTTAGTGCAGACTCGTCTGTCGACCCTGTTCACGCGTCCCCTCCATAAAATGGAGGATAGCGATCGCTCGAGCGCCTTCCAATGGGTCTCACAGAGAGGAAGTACAGACAATCGATAAAGAATCAGGGGGAAAATGTATGTAGCACACACCTCCGCCCTGCCCTTCACGGACAACCGCCGTCGATTCCAAGTCTTGCCGGCAGAATCGACCTTTGCAAGTACTTCAGACCAATTCTTCTCCAGCTGGAGGTCCGGTCCAAACCACACTCCAAGAATGCGGACAGGTCCATCCGTCCAACCGAAGCGGCCCGGAAGAGCGACCCCCTTCCAGGCACCTAACCGCAAGCCGGAAGACTTGTCGCGGTTTATCTTGGCCCCTGTCACCTTCTCGTACCGATCAAGCGCCTTCTGTACCGCCTCGATGTCGTCCCGGGACGACACGAAAGCAGATACGTCATCGGCGTACGCGGAAACCCTGGCTCGCCAACCTTTTAGTACTAGGAGATTTATTTGTAAAATTTACAAATTTTGGCACATGGCCGATGAAGGGGAGGGGTAGAGGCTGGTCCAAACTAACTATCCTATACCTAGCTAATCAGATTCACGACCCATTCATACATTACAATTTACCCATTCACCACAAGAACTCGTCCATCACCAAACAATCCTTCAATCACCATAATACCGCATTCTTACCAGGGGGTCCTACAAAAAACGCGCCCCACACCATAAAAATTTGATGATAATACATAAAATACATAAAATTTTAATAATGATAGAATGAGAGGGGAGGGAGATGAACCCACAAATAACTCAAAAGTAACACAAATGCAAACTAAACATAATATATGTTAGTAGGGGACCATCCAACCCTCAAAATAGAGAGGCCGCTGTATTCTGCCCAGGGGACAAAATCAAGAGGCAACTCTCGCTAAGGGAGTGGGAAGAAGGCTAAAATATTATGCGGGAATGGGAAAATATAAAGCTGACCCAGTCGAGATAAAAGGGGGCCGAAACAAACTGGGGAGGTTGGGAATCTCGACTTGGACCATAACCAAAGAGTAGCCGGGTTACAGGCCAGGAACAACACTTACTCACATTAACTAGGTACACTGAAGCTTGTCTAACCTAACCAAGGGGAGGGTTCCACAGGAAGCCACCCCGATGTGCAATAGGTTGACCTAGAAGAGAAAATCAAGGCTAGCCCCGGTCACACGAACCAAGCTCGCCTCTTTTACCCACCTTTCGCTAAAGACTGTCGAATGCAATCGTTTTCTATCAGATCTAATCTTCATCTTGAGCTGATGCTCAAAGAATAGGATTAGATGCTGATGAGAAAGACGGTTGCCCCGCAAGACTTCCTCCTTTCGCGTCGTCCAAATCACCATTCGAGCCGTGGCCAGCAGCGTCAGAAACACCATCCGTTTCACCCCGGAATACGGGGGCGACACATTGTCACACGCGTATGCGCGATCAATGGACACAAGCTGTTCGGGAGCGAGACGAGCCGTCAGCTCGCCGACATGGTCCCATAAGGGGCGGACCCGGGGGCAATGGTAGAAGGCGTGCGGAGCCGTTTCTTCTAAGCCAAGACCACACCGTTCACAGTCTGGCAAATCCGCCAAACCCCATATGAAAGCCTTGTCGTTGAGAGGCAGCCGATTCCGAGCCAATCGCCAGGTAAGCGAAAACTCAGGGTTACTGAGGTAATCCGCCGCTGGCGCCCAAGACCAGTAGGAGCGATACTCCTCCTCCGACAAGCCGAGCGTATCACGTAGGGAATCCTTCGCGGGCCCCTCCACTAATCCACGATAGAAGACCTTCCTAGGCCGTGAAAGGTCACTGGACCGGGGAATGGCCTTCAAGGCCGACCGACACTCGCGGATGAAATCCGACTCGTCCCGGGGTTTACGACGGCGCTCAACCCTCGAGATGGGGGGACTGATGGTAAGGCTAGGGAAGGCGTCCCTAACAATCCCCTCCAGAATCGGATCTCTCCCAGTCAATGCGCGGCGTAGGAAAGCCAACCTAGAGGCACGGACGTGACTCAAGAGGTGCGGCATTCCCAGCCCCCCATGACACGGACGTTTAGTGCAGACTCGTCTGTCGACCCTGTTCACGCGTCCCCTCCATAAAATGGAGGATAGCGATCGCTCGAGCGCCTTCCAATGGGTCTCACAGAGAGGAAGTACAGACAATCGATAAAGAATCAGGGGGAAAATGTATGTAGCACACACCTCCGCCCTGCCCTTCACGGACAACCGCCGTCGATTCCAAGTCTTGCCGGCAGAATCGACCTTTGCAAGTACTTCAGACCAATTCTTCTCCAGCTGGAGGTCCGGTCCAAACCACACTCCAAGAATGCGGACAGGTCCATCCGTCCAACCGAAGCGGCCCGGAAGAGCGACCCCCTTCCAGGCACCTAACCGCAAGCCGGAAGACTTGTCGCGGTTTATCTTGGCCCCTGTCACCTTCTCGTACCGATCAAGCGCCTTCTGTACCGCCTCGATGTCGTCCCGGGACGACACGAAAGCAGATACGTCATCGGCGTACGCGGAAACCCTGGCTCGCCAACCTTTTAGTACTAGATGATTTATTATGTTTTTATACATAAATGTGGCACGTGGCCGATGAAGGGGAGGGGTAAAGGCTGGTCCAAACTAACTATCCTATACCTAGCTAATCAGATTCACGACCCATTCATACATTACAATTTACCCATTCACCACAAGAACTCATCCATCACCAATCGTTCTCTCATGCACCATAATACCACATTCTTACCAGGGGATCCTACAAAAAACGCGCCCCACACCATAAAAATTTGATGATGAAATACATGCTATACATTAAAATTCTAATAATGATAGAATGAGAGGGGAGGGGAGATGAACCCAATAATCAAATAAATATAAACACAAAATATAAACTAAACATAACAGATGTTAGTAGGGGACCGTCCAACCCTCAAAATAGAGAGGCCGCTGTATTCTGCCCAGGGGACAGAATCAAGAAGCTCTCTCGCTAAGGGTGTGGGGAAAAAGGATAAAATATTATGCGGGAATGGGGAAATATAAAGCTGACCCAGTCGAGATGAAAAAGGAGGGTTAAAAACAAACTGGGGAGGTTGGGAATCTCGACTTGGATCATAACCAAAGAGTAGCCGGGTTACAGGCCAGGAACAACACTTACTCACATTAACTAGGTACACTGAAGCTTGTCTAACCTAACCAAGGGGAGGGTTCCGCAGGAAGCCACCCCGATGTGCAATAGGTTGACCTAGAAGAGAAAATCAAGGCTAGCCCCGGTCACACGAACCAAGCTCGCCTCTTTTACCCACCTTTCGCTAAAGACTGTCGAATGCAATCGTTTTCTATCAGATCTAATCTTCATCTTGAGCTGATGCTCAAAGAATTGGATTAGATGCTGATGAGAAAGACGGTTGCCCCGCAAGACTTCCTCCTTTCGCGTCGTCCAAATCACCATTCGAGCCGTGGCCAGCAGCGTCAGAAACACCATTCGTTTCACCCCGGAATACGGGGGCGACACATTGTCACACGCGTATGCGCGATCAATGGACACAAGCTGTTCGGGAGCGAGACGAGCCGTCAGCTCGCCGACATGGTCCCATAAGGGGCGGACCCGGGGGCAATGGTAGAAGGCGTGCGGAGCCGTTTCTTCTAAGCCAAGACCACACCGTTCACAGTCTGGCAAATCCGCCAAACCCCATATGAAAGCCTTGTCGTTGAGAGGCAGCCGATTCCGAGCCAATCGCCAGGTAAGCGAAAACTCAGGGTTACTGAGGTAATCCGCTGCTGGCGCCCAAGACCAGTAGGAGCGATACTCCTCCTCCGACAAGCCGAGCGTATCACGTAGGGAATCCTTCGCGGGCCCCTCCACTAATCAACGATAGAAGACCTTCCTAGGCCGTGACAGGTCACTGGACCGGGGAATGGCCTTCAAGGCCGACCGACACTCGCGGATGAAATCCGACTCGTCCCGGGGTTTACGACGGCGCTCAACCCTCGAGATGGGGGGACTGATGGTAAGGCTAGGGAAGGCGTCCCTAACAATCCCCTCCAGAATCGGATCTCTCCCAGTCAATGCGCGGCGTAGGAAAGCCAACCTAGAGGCACGGACGTGACTCAAGAGGTGCGGCATTCCCAGCCCCCCATGACACGGACGTTTAGTGCAGACTCGTCTGTCGACCCTGTTCACGCGTCCCCTCCATAAAATGGAGGATAGCGATCGCTCGAGCGCCTTCCAATGGGTCTCACAGAGAGGAAGTACAGACAATCGATAAAGAATCAGGGGGAAAATGTATGTAGCACACACCTCCGCCCTGCCCTTCACGGACAACCGCCGTCGATTCCAAGTCTTGCCGGCAGAATCGACCTTTGCAAGTACTTCAGACCAATTCTTCTCCAGCTGGAGGTCCGGTCCAAACCACACTCCAAGAATGCGGACAGGTCCATCCGTCCAACCGAAGCGGCCCGGAAGAGCGACCCCCTTCCAGGCACCTAACCGCAAGCCGGAAGACTTGTCGCGGTTTATCTTGGCCCCTGTCACCTTCTCGTACCGATCAAGCGCCTTCTGTACCGCCTCGATGTCGTCCCGGGACGACACGAAAGCAGATACGTCATCGGCGTACGCGGAAACCCTGGCTCGCCAACCTTTTAGTACTAGGAGATTTATTTGTAAAATTTACAAATTTTGGCACATGGCCGATGAAGGGGAGGGGTAGAGGCTGGTCCAAACTAACTATCCTATACCTAGCTAATCAGATTCACGACCCATTCATACATTACAATTTACCCATTCACCACAAGAACTCGTCCATCACCAAACAATCCTTCAATCACCATAATACCGCATTCTTACCAGGGGGTCCTACAAAAAACGCGCCCCACACCATAAAAATTTGATGATAATACATAAAATACATAAAATTTTAATAATGATAGAATGAGAGGGGAGGGAGATGAACCCACAAATAACTCAAAAGTAACACAAATGCAAACTAAACATAATATATGTTAGTAGGGGACCGTCCAACCCTCAAAATAGAGAGGCCGCTGTATTCTGCCCAGGGGACAAAATCAAGAGGCAACTCTCGCTAAGGGAGTGGGAAGAAGGCTAAAATATTATGCGGGAATGGGAAAATATAAAGCTGACCCAGTCGAGATAAAAGGGGGCCGAAACAAACTGGGGAGGTTGGGAATCTCGACTTGGACCATAACCAAAGAGTAGCCGGGTTACAGGCCAGGAACAACACTTACTCACATTAACTAGGTACACTGAAGCTTGTCTAACCTAACCAAGGGGAGGGATCCACAGGAAGCCACCCCGATGTGCAATAGGTTGACCTAGAAGAGAAAATCAAGGCTAGCCCCGGTCACACGAACCAAGCTCGCCTCTTTTACCCACCTTTCGCTAAAGACTGTCGAATGCAATCGTTTTCTATCAGATCTAATCTTCATCTTGAGCTGATGCTCAAAGAATTGGATTAGATGCTGATGAGAAAGACGGTTGCCCCGCAAGACTTCCTCCTTTCGCGTCGTCCAAATCACCATTCGAGCCGTGGCCAGCAGCGTCAGAAACACCATTCGTTTCACCCGGAATACGGGGGCGACACATTGTCACACGCGTATGCGCGATCAATGGACACAAGCTGTTCGGGAGCGAGACGAGCCGTCAGCTCGCCGACATGGTCCCATAAGGGGCGGACCCGGGGGCAATGGTAGAAGGCGTGCGGAGCCGTTTCTTCTAAGCCAAGACCACACCGTTCACAGTCTGGCAAATCCGCCAAACCCCATATGAAAGCCTTGTCGTTGAGAGGCAGCCGATTCCGAGCCAATCGCCAGGTAAGCGAAAACTCAGGGTTACTGAGGTAATCCGCTGCTGGCGCCCAAGACCAGTAGGAGCGATACTCCTCCTCCGACAAGCCGAGCGTATCACGTAGGGAATCCTTCGCGGGCCCCTCCACTAATCCACGATAGAAGACCTTCCTAGGCCGTGAAAGGTCACTGGACCGGGGAATGGCCTTCAAGGCCGACCGACACTCGCGGATGAAATCCGACTCGTCCCGGGGTTTACGACGGCGCTCAACCCTCGAGATGGGGGGACTGATGGTAAGGCTAGGGAAGGCGTCCCTAACAATCCCCTCCAGAATCGGATCTCTCCCAGTCAATGCGCGGCGTAGGAAAGCCAACCTAGAGGCACGGACGTGACTCAAGAGGTGCGGCATTCCCAGCCCCCCATGACACGGACGTTTAGTGCAGACTCGTCTGTCGACCCTGTTCACGCGTCCCCTCCATAAAATGGAGGATAGCGATCGCTCGAGCGCCTTCCAATGGGTCTCACAGAGAGGAAGTACAGACAATCGATAAAGAATCAGGGGGAAAATGTATGTAGCACACACCTCCGCCATGCCCTTCACGGACAACCGCCGTCGATTCCAAGTCTTGCCGGCAGAATCGACCTTTGCAAGTACTTCAGACCAATTCTTCTCCAGCTGGAGGTCCGGTCCAAACCACACTCCAAGAATGCGGACAGGTCCATCCGTCCAACCGAAGCGGCCCGGAAGAGCGACCCCCTTCCAGGCACCTAACCGCAAGCCGGAAGACTTGTCGCGGTTTATCTTGGCCCCTGTCACCTTCTCGTACCGATCAAGCGCCTTCTGTACCGCCTCGATGTCGTCCCGGGACGACACGAAAGCAGATACGTCATCGGCGTACGCGGAAACCCTGGCTCGCCAACCTTTTAGTACTAGGATATTTATTTGTAAAATTTACAAATTTTGGCACGTGGCCGATGAAGGGGAGGGGTAGAGGCTGGTCCAAACTAACTATCCTATACCTAGCTAATCAGATTCACGACCCATTCATACATTACAATTTACCCATTCACCACAAGAACTCGTCCGTCACCAAACAATCCTCCAACCACCATAATACCGCATCCTCTCAAGGGGAACCTAGCAAAAACGCGCCCCACACCATAAAAATTTGATGATAATACATAAAATACATAAAATTTTAATAATGATAGAATGAGAGGGGAGGGAGATGAACCCAATAATCAAATAAATATAAACACAAAATACAAACTAAACATAACAGATGTTAGTAGGGGACCGTCCATCCCTCAAAATAGAGAGGCCGCTGTATTCTGCCCAGGGGACAAAATCAAGAGGTAACTCTCGCTAAGGGAGTGGGAAGAAGGCTAAAATATTATGCGGGAATGGGAAAATATAAAGCTGACCCAGTCGAGATAAAAGGGGGCCGAAACAAACTGGGGAGGTTGGGAATCTCGACTTGGACCATAACCAAAGAGTAGCCGGGTTACAGGCCAGGAACAACACTTACTCACATTAACTAGGTACACTGAAGCTTGTCTAACCTAACCAAGGGGAGGGTTCCACAGGAAGCCACCCCGATGTGCAATAGGTTGACCTAGAAGAGAAAATCATGGCTAGCCCCGGTCACACGAACCAAGCTCGCCTCTTTTACCCACCTTTCGCTAAAGACTGTCGAATGCAATCGTTTTCTATCAGATCTAATCTTCATCTTGAGCTGATGCTCAAAGAATAGGATTAGATGCTGATGAGAAAGACGGTTGCCCCGCAAGACTTCCTCCTTTCGCGTCGTCCAAATCACCATTCGAGCCGTGGCCAGCAGCGTCAGAAACACCATCCGTTTCACCCCGGAATACGGGGGCGACACATTGTCACACGCGTATGCGCGATCAATGGACACAAGCTGTTCGGGAGCGAGACGAGCCGTCAGCTCGCCGACATGGTCCCATAAGGGGCGGACCCGGGGGCAATGGTAGAAGGCGTGCGGAGCCGTTTCTTCTAAGCCAAGACCACACCGTTCACAGTCTGGCAAATCCGCCAAACCCCATATGAAAGCCTTGTCGTTGAGAGGCAGCCGATTCCGAGCCAATCGCCAGGTAAGCGAAAACTCAGGGTTACTGAGGTAATCCGCCGCTGGCGCCCAAGACCAGTAGGAGCGATACTCCTCCTCCGACAAGCCGAGCGTATCACGTAGGGAATCCTTCGCGGGCCCCTCCACTAATCCACGATAGAAGACCTTCCTAGGCCGTGACAGGTCACTGGACCGGGGAATGGCCTTCAAGGCCGACCGACACTCGCGGATGAAATCCGACTCGTCCCGGGGTTTACGACGGCGCTCAACCCTCGAGATGGGGGGACTGATGGTAAGGCTAGGG
Organism: Acanthosepion lycidas; assembly: GCA_963932145.1. NCBI lineage: Eukaryota > Metazoa > Mollusca > Cephalopoda > Sepiida > Sepiidae > Acanthosepion > Acanthosepion lycidas. Next base: position 68,456,562 of record OZ010583.1, read on the forward strand.
AAGGCGTCCCTAACAATCCCCTCCAGAATCGGATCTCTCCCAGTCAATGCGCGGCGTAGGAAAGCCAACCTAGAGGCACGGACGTGACTCAAGAGGTGCGGCATTCCCAGCCCCCCATGACACGGACGTTTAGTGCAGACTCGTCTGTCGACCCTGTTCACGCGTCCCCTCCATAAAATGGAGGATAGCGATCGCTCGAGCGCCTTCCAATGGGTCTCACAGAGAGGAAGTACAGACAATCGATAAAGAATCAGGGGGAAAATGTATGTAGCACACACCTCCGCCCTGCCCTTCACGGACAACCGCCGTCGATTCCAAGTCTTGCCGGCAGAATCGACCTTTGCAAGTACTTCAGACCAATTCTTCTCCAGCTGGAGGTCCGGTCCAAACCACACTCCAAGAATGCGGACAGGTCCATCCGTCCAACCGAAGCGGCCCGGAAGAGCGACCCCCTTCCAGGCACCTAACCGCAAGCCGGAAGACTTGTCGCGGTTTATCTTGGCCCCTGTCACCTTCTCGTACCGATCAAGCGCCTTCTGTACCGCCTCGATGTCGTCCCGGGACGACACGAAAGCAGATACGTCATCGGCGTACGCGGAAACCCTGGCTCGCCAACCTTTTAGTACTAGATGATTTATTGTAAAAGATTTACAATTGTGGCACGTGGCCGATGAAGGGGAGGGGAAAAGGCTGGTCCAAACTAACTATCCTATACCTAGCTAATCAGATTCACGACCCATTCATACATTACAATTTACCCATTCACCACAAGAACTCGTCCATCACCAAACAATCCTCCAACCACCATAATACCGCATCCTCTCAAGGGGAACCTAGCAAAAACGCGCCCCACACCATAAAAATTTGATGATAATACATATAATACATAAAATTTTAATAATGATAGAATGAGAGGGGAGGGAGATGAACCCAATAATCAAATAAATATAAACACAAAATACAAACTAAACATAACAGATGTTAGTAGGGGACCGTCCAACCCTCAAAATAGAGAGGCCGCTGTATTCTGCCCAGGGGACAAAATCAAGAGGCAACTCTCACTAAGGGAGTGGGAAGAAGGCTAAAATATTATGTGGGAATGGGAAAATATAAAGCTGACCCAGTCGAGATAAAAGGGGGCCAAAACAAACTGGGGAGGTTGGGAATCTCGACTCGGATCATAACCAAAGAGTAGCCGGGTTACAGGCCAGGAACAACACTTACTCACATTAACTAGGTACACTTAAGCTTGTCTAACCTAACCAAGGGGAGGGTTCCACAGGAAGCCACCCCGATGTGCAATAGGTTGACCTAGAAGAGAAAATCAAGGCTAGCCCCGGTCACACGAACCAAGCTCGCCTCTTTTACCCACCTTTCGCTAAAGACTGTCGAATGCAATCGTTTTCTATCAGATCTAATCTTCATCTTGAGCTGATGCTCAAAGAATAGGATTAGATGCTGATGAGAAAGACGGTTGCCCCGCAAGACTTCCTCCTTTCGCGTCGTCCAAATCACCATTCGAGCCGTGGCCAGCAGCGTCAGAAACACCATTCGTTTCACCCCGGAATACGGGGGCGACACATTGTCACACGCGTATGCGCGATCAATGGACACAAGCTGTTCGGGAGCGAGACGAGCCGTCAGCTCGCCGACATGGTCCCATAAGGGGCGGACCCGGGGGCAATGGTAGAAGGCGTGCGGAGCCGTTTCTTCTAAGCAAAGACCACACCGTTCACAGTCTGGCAAATCCGCCAAACCCCATATGAAAGCCTTGTCGTTGAGAGGCAGCCGATTCCGAGCCAATCGCCAGGTAAGCGAAAACTCAGGGTTACTGAGGTAATCCGCCGCTGGCGCCCAAGACCAGTAGGAGCGATACTCCTCCTCCGACAAGCCGAGCGTATCACGTAGGGAATCCTTCGCGGGCCCCTCCACTAATCCACGATAGAAGACCTTCCTAGGCCGTGACAGGTCACTGGACCGGGGAATGGCCTTCAAGGCCGACCGACACTCGCGGATGAAATCCGACTCGTCCCGGGGTCTACGACGGCGCTCAACCCTCGAGATGGGGGGACTGATGGTAAGGCTAGGGAAGGCGTCCCTAACAATCCCCTCCAGAATCGGATCTCTCCCAGTCAATGCGCGGCGTAGGAAAGCCAACCTAGAGGCACGGATGTGACTCAAAAGGTGCGGCATTCCCAGCCCCCCATGACACGGACGTTTAGTGCAGACTCGTCTGTCGACCCTGTTCACGCGTCCCCTCCATAAAATGGAGGATAGCGATCGCTCGAGCGCCTTCCAATGGGTCTCACAGAGAGGAAGTACAGACAATCGATAAAGAATCAGGGGGAAAATGTATGTAGCACACACCTCCGCCCTGCCCTTCACGGACAACCGCCGTCGATTCCAAGTCTTGCCGGCAGAATCGACCTTTGCAAGTACTTCAGACCAATTCTTCTCCAGCTGGAGGTCCGGTCCAAACCACACTCCAAGAATGCGGACAGGTCCATCCGTCCAACCGAAGCGGCCCGGAAGAGCGACCCCCTTCCAGGCACCTAACCGCAAGCCGGAAGACTTGTCGCGGTTTATCTTGGCCCCTGTCACCTTCTCGTACCGATCAAGCGCCTTCTGTACCGCCTCGATGTCGTCCCGGGACGACACGAAAGCAGATACGTCATCGGCGTACGCGGAAACCCTGGCTCGCCAACCTTTTAGTACTAGGAGATTTATTATGATTTGATACATAATTGTGGCACGTGGCCGATGAAGGGGAGGGGTAAAGGCTGGTCCAAACTAACTATCCTATACCTAGCTAATCAGATTCACGACCCATTCATACATTACAATTTACCCATTCACCACAAGAACTCGTCCGTCACCAAACAATCCTCCAACCACCATAATACCGCATCCTCTCAAGGGGAACCTAGCAAAAACGCGCCCCACACCATAAAAATTTGATGATAATACATAAAATACATAAAATTTTAATAATGATAGAATGAGAGGGGAGGGAGATGAACCCAATAATCAAATAAATATAAACACAAAATACAAACTAAACATAACAGATGTTAGTAGGGGACCGTCCATCCCTCAAAATAGAGAGGCCGCTGTATTCTGCCCAGGGGACAAAATCAAGAGGTAACTCTCGCTAAGGGAGTGGGAAGAAGGCTAAAATATTATGCGGGAATGGGAAAAATATAAAGCTGACCCAGTCGAGATAAAAGGGGGGGCCGAAACAAACTGGGGAGGTTGGGAATCTCGACTTGGACCATAACCAAAGAGTAGCCGGGTTACAGGCCAGGAACAACACTTACTCACATTAACTAGGTACACTGAAGCTTGTCTAACCTAACCAAGGGGAGGGTTCCACAGGAAGCCACCCCGATGTGCAATAGGTTGACCTAGAAGAGAAAATCAAGGCTAGCCCCGGTCACACGAACCAAGCTCGCCTCTTTTACCCACCTTTCGCTAAAGACTGTCGAATGCAATCGTTTTCTATCAGATCTAATCTTCATCTTGAGCTGATGCTCAAAGAATAGGATTAGATGCTGATGAGAAAGACGGTTGCCCCGCAAGACTTCCTCCTTTCGCGTCGTCCAAATCACCATTCGAGCCGTGGCCAGCAGCGTCAGAAACACCATTCGTTTCACCCCGGAATACGGGGGCGACACATTGTCACACGCGTATGCGCGATCAATGGACACAAGCTGTTCGGGAGCGAGACGAGCCGTCAGCTCGCCGACATGGTCCCATAAGGGGCGGACCCGGGGGCAATGGTAGAAGGCGTGCGGAGCCGTTTCTTCTAAGCCAAGACCACACCGTTCACAGTCTGGCAAATCCGCCAAACCCCATATGAAAGCCTTGTCGTTGAGAGGCAGCCGATTCCGAGCCAATCGCCAGGTAAGCGAAAACTCAGGGTTACTGAGGTAATCCGCCGCTGGCGCCCAAGACCAGTAGGAGCGATACTCCTCCTCCGACAAGCCGAGCGTATCACGTAGGGAATCCTTCGCGGGCCCCTCCACTAATCCACGATAGAAGACCTTCCTAGGCCGTGACAGGTCACTGGACCGGGGAATGGCCTTCAAGGCCGACCGACACTCGCGGATGAAATCCGACTCGTCCCGGGGTCTACGACGGCGCTCAACCCTCGAGATGGGGGGACTGATGGTAAGGCTAGGGAAGGCGTCCCTAACAATCCCCTCCAGAATCGGATCTCTCCCAGTCAATGCGCGGCGTAGGAAAGCCAACCTAGAGGCACGGATGTGACTCAAAAGGTGCGGCATTCCCAGCCCCCCATGACACGGACGTTTAGTGCAGACTCGTCTGTCGACCCTGTTCACGCGTCCCCTCCATAAAATGGAGGATAGCGATCGCTCGAGCGCCTTCCAATGGGTCTCACAGAGAGGAAGTACAGACAATCGATAAAGAATCAGGGGGAAAATGTATGTAGCACACACCTCCGCCCTGCCCTTCACGGACAACCGCCGTCGATTCCAAGTCTTGCCGGCAGAATCGACCTTTGCAAGTACTTCAGACCAATTCTTCTCCAGCTGGAGGTCCGGTCCAAACCACACTCCAAGAATGCGGACAGGTCCATCCGTCCAACCGAAGCGGCCCGGAAGAGCGACCCCCTTCCAGGCACCTAACCGCAAGCCGGAAGACTTGTCGCGGTTTATCTTGGCCCCTGTCACCTTCTCGTACCGATCAAGCGCCTTCTGTACCGCCTCGATGTCGTCCCGGGACGACACGAAAGCAGATACGTCATCGGCGTACGCGGAAACCCTGGCTCGCCAACCTTTTAGTACTAGATGATTTATTATGTTTTTATACATAAATGTGGCACGTGGCCGATGAAGGGGAGGGGTAAAGGCTGGTCCAAACTAACTATCCTATACCTAGCTAATCAGATTCACGACCCATTCATACATTACAATTTACCCATTCACCACAAGAACTCATCCATCACCAATCGTTCTCTCATGCACCATAATACCACATTCTTACCAGGGGATCCTACAAAAAACGCGCCCCACACCATAAAAATTTGATGATGAAATACATGCTATACATTAAAATTCTAATAATGATAGAATGAGAGGGGAGGGGAGATGAACCCAATAATCAAATAAATATAAACACAAAATATAAACTAAACATAACAGATGTTAGTAGGGGACCGTCCAACCCTCAAAATAGAGAGGCCGCTGTATTCTGCCCAGGGGACAGAATCAAGAAGCTCTCTCGCTAAGGGTGTGGGGAAAAAGGATAAAATATTATGCGGGAATGGGGAAATATAAAGCTGACCCAGTCGAGATGAAAAAGGAGGGTTAAAAACAAACTGGGGAGGTTGGGAATCTCGACTTGGATCATAACCAAAGAGTAGCCGGGTTACAGGCCAGGAACAACACTTACTCACATTAACTAGGTACACTGAAGCTTGTCTAACCTAACCAAGGGGAGGGTTCCGCAGGAAGCCACCCCGATGTGCAATAGGTTGACCTAGAAGAGAAAATCAAGGCTAGCCCCGGTCACACGAACCAAGCTCGCCTCTTTTACCCACCTTTCGCTAAAGACTGTCGAATGCAATCATTTTCTATCAGATCTAATCTTCATCTTGAGCTGATGCTCAAAGAATTGGATTAGATGCTGATGAGAAAGACGGTTGCCCCGCAAGACTTCCTCCTTTCGCGTCGTCCAAATCACCATTCGAGCCGTGGCCAGCAGCGTCAGAAACACCATTCGTTTCACCCCGGAATACGGGGGCGACACATTGTCACACGCGTATGCGCGATCAATGGACACAAGCTGTTCGGGAGCGAGACGAGCCGTCAGCTCGCCGACATGGTCCCATAAGGGGCGGACCCGGGGGCAATGGTAGAAGGCGTGCGGAGCCGTTTCTTCTAAGCCAAGACCACACCGTTCACAGTCTGGCAAATCCGCCAAACCCCATATGAAAGCCTTGTCGTTGAGAGGCAGCCGATTCCGAGCCAATCGCCAGGTAAGCGAAAACTCAGGGTTACTGAGGTAATCCGCTGCTGGCGCCCAAGACCAGTAGGAGCGATACTCCTCCTCCGACAAGCCGAGCGTATCACGTAGGGAATCCTTCGCGGGCCCCTCCACTAATCCACGATAGAAGACCTTCCTAGGCCGTGACAGGTCACTGGACCGGGGAATGGCCTTCAAGGCCGACCGACACTCGCGGATGAAATCCGACTCGTCCCGGGGTTTACGACGGCGCTCAACCCTCGAGATGGGGGGACTGATGGTAAGGCTAGGGAAGGCGTCCCTAACAATCCCCTCCAGAATCGGATCTCTCCCAGTCAATGCGCGGCGTAGGAAAGCCAACCTAGAGGCACGGACGTGACTCAAGAGGTGCGGCATTCCCAGCCCCCCATGACACGGACGTTTAGTGCAGACTCGTCTGTCGACCCTGTTCACGCGTCCCCTCCATAAAATGGAGGATAGCGATCGCTCGAGCGCCTTCCAATGGGTCTCACAGAGAGGAAGTACAGACAATCGATAAAGAATCAGGGGGAAAATGTATGTAGCACACACCTCCGCCCTGCCCTTCACGGACAACCGCCGTCGATTCCAAGTCTTGCCGGCAGAATCGACCTTTGCAAGTACTTCAGACCAATTCTTCTCCAGCTGGAGGTCCGGTCCAAACCACACTCCAAGAATGCGGACAGGTCCATCCGTCCAACCGAAGCGGCCCGGAAGAGCGACCCCCTTCCAGGCACCTAACCGCAAGCCGGAAGACTTGTCGCGGTTTATCTTGGCCCCTGTCACCTTCTCGTACCGATCAAGCGCCTTCTGTACCGCCTCGATGTCGTCCCGGGACGACACGAAAGCAGATACGTCATCGGCGTACGCGGAAACCCTGGCTCGCCAACCTTTTAGTACTAGGAGATTTATTTGTAAAATTTACAAATTTTGGCACATGGCCGATGAAGGGGAGGGGTAGAGGCTGGTCCAAACTAACTATCCTATACCTAGCTAATCAGATTCACGACCCATTCATACATTACAATTTACCCATTCACCACAAGAACTCGTCCATCACCAAACAATCCTTCAATCACCATAATACCGCATTCTTACCAGGGGGTCCTACAAAAAACGCGCCCCACACCATAAAAATTTGATGATAATACATAAAATACATAAAATTTTAATAATGATAGAATGAGAGGGGAGGGAGATGAACTCACAAATAACTCAAAAGTAACACAAATGCAAACTAAACATAATATATGTTAGTAGGGGACCATCCAACCCTCAAAATAGAGAGGCCGCTGTATTCTGCCCAGGGGACAAAATCAAGAGGCAACTCTCGCTAAGGGAGTGGGAAGAAGGCTAAAATATTATGCGGGAATGGGAAAATATAAAGCTGACCCAGTCGAGATAAAAGGGGGCCGAAAAAAACTGGGGAGGTTGGGAATCTCGACTTGGACCATAACCAAAGAGTAGCCGGGTTACAGGCCAGGAACAACACTTACTCACATTAACTAGGTACACTGAAGCTTGTCTAACCTAACCAAGGGGAGGGATCCACAGGAAGCCACCCCGATGTGCAATAGGTTGACCTAGAAGAGAAAATCAAGGCTAGCCCCGGTCACACGAACCAAGCTCGCCTCTTTTACCCACCTTTCGCTAAAGACTGTCGAATGCAATCGTTTTCTATCAGATCTAATCTTCATCTTGAGCTGATGCTCAAAGAATAGGATTAGATGCTGATGAGAAAGACGGTTGCCCCGCAAGACTTCCTCCTTTCGCGTCGTCCAAATCACCATTCGAGCCGTGGCCAGCAGCGTCAGAAACACCATTCGTTTCACCCCGGAATACGGGGGCGACACATTGTCACACGCGTATGCGCGATCAATGGACACAAGCTGTTCGGGAGCGAGACGAGCCGTCAGCTCGCCGACATGGTCCCATAAGGGGCGGACCCGGGGGCAATGGTAGAAGGCGTGCGGAGCCGTTTCTTCTAAGCCAAGACCACACCGTTCACAGTCTGGCAAATCCGCCAAACCCCATATGAAAGCCTTGTCGTTGAGAGGCAGCCGATTCCGAGCCAATCGCCAGGTAAGCGAAAACTCAGGGTTACTGAGGTAATCCGCCGCTGGCGCCCAAGACCAGTAGGAGCGATACTCCTCCTCCGACAAGCCGAGCGTATCACGTAGGGAATCCTTCGCGGGCCCCTCCACTAATCCACGATAGAAGACCTTCCTAGGCCGTGACAGGTCACTGGACCGGGGAATGGCCTTCAAGGCCGACCGACACTCGCGGATGAAATCCGACTCGTCCCGGGGTCTACGACGGCGCTCAACCCTCGAGATGGGGGGACTGATGGTAAGGCTAGGGAAGGCGTCCCTAACAATCCCCTCCAGAATCGGATCTCTCCCAGTCAATGCGCGGCGTAGGAAAGCCAACCTAGAGGCACGGATGTGACTCAAAAGGTGCGGCATTCCCAGCCCCCCATGACACGGACGTTTAGTGCAGACTCGTCTGTCGACCCTGTTCACGCGTCCCCTCCATAAAATGGAGGATAGCGATCGCTCGAGCGCCTTCCAATGGGTCTCACAGAGAGGAAGTACAGACAATCGATAAAGAATCAGGGGGAAAATGTATGTAGCACACACCTCCGCCCTGCCCTTCACGGACAACCGCCGTCGATTCCAAGTCTTGCCGGCAGAATCGACCTTTGCAAGTACTTCAGACCAATTCTTCTCCAGCTGGAGGTCCGGTCCAAACCACACTCCAAGAATGCGGACAGGTCCATCCGTCCAACCGAAGCGGCCCGGAAGAGCGACCCCCTTCCAGGCACCTAACCGCAAGCCGGAAGACTTGTCGCGGTTTATCTTGGCCCCTGTCACCTTCTCGTACCGATCAAGCGCCTTCTGTACCGCCTCGATGTCGTCCCGGGACGACACGAAAGCAGATACGTCATCGGCGTACGCGGAAACCCTGGCTCGCCAACCTTTTAGTACTAGATGATTTATTATGTTTTTATACATAAATGTGGCACGTGGCCGATGAAGGGGAGGGGTAAAGGCTGGTCCAAACTAACTATCCTATACCTAGCTAATCAGATTCACGACCCATTCATACATTACAATTTACCCATTCACCACAAGAACTCATCCATCACCAATCGTTCTCTCATGCACCATAATACCACATTCTTACCAGGGGATCCTACAAAAAACGCGCCCCACACCATAAAAATTTGATGATGAAATACATGCTATACATTAAAATTCTAATAATGATAGAATGAGAGGGGAGGGGAGATGAACCCAATAATCAAATAAATATAAACACAAAATATAAACTAAACATAACAGATGTTAGTAGGGGACCGTCCAACCCTCAAAATAGAGAGGCCGCTGTATTCTGCCCAGGGGACAGAATCAAGAAGCTCTCTCGCTAAGGGTGTGGGGAAAAAGGATAAAATATTATGCGGGAATGGGGAAATATAAAGCTGACCCAGTCGAGATGAAAAAGGAGGGTTAAAAACAAACTGGGGAGGTTGGGAATCTCGACTTGGATCATAACCAAAGAGTAGCCGGGTTACAGGCCAGGAACAACACTTACTCACATTAACTAGGTACACTGAAGCTTGTCTAACCTAACCAAGGGGAGGGTTCCGCAGGAAGCCACCCCGATGTGCAATAGGTTGACCTAGAAGAGAAAATCAAGGCTAGCCCCGGTCACACGAACCAAGCTCGCCTCTTTTACCCACCTTTCGCTAAAGACTGTCGAATGCAATCGTTTTCTATCAGATCTAATCTTCATCTTGAGCTGATGCTCAAAGAATTGGATTAGATGCTGATGAGAAAGACGGTTGCCCCGCAAGACTTCCTCCTTTCGCGTCGTCCAAATCACCATTCGAGCCGTGGCCAGCAGCGTCAGAAACACCATTCGTTTCACCCCGGAATACGGGGGCGACACATTGTCACACGCGTATGCGCGATCAATGGACACAAGCTGTTCGGGAGCGAGACGAGCCGTCAGCTCGCCGACATGGTCCCATAAGGGGCGGACCCGGGGGCAATGGTAGAAGGCGTGCGGAGCCGTTTCTTCTAAGCCAAGACCACACCGTTCACAGTCTGGCAAATCCGCCAAACCCCATATGAAAGCCTTGTCGTTGAGAGGCAGCCGATTCCGAGCCAATCGCCAGGTAAGCGAAAACTCAGGGTTACTGAGGTAATCCGCTGCTGGCGCCCAAGACCAGTAGGAGCGATACTCCTCCTCCGACAAGCCGAGCGTATCACGTAGGGAATCCTTCGCGGGCCCCTCCACTAATCCACGATAGAAGACCTTCCTAGGCCGTGACAGGTCACTGGACCGGGGAATGGCCTTCAAGGCCGACCGACACTCGCGGATGAAATCCGACTCGTCCCGGGGTTTACGACGGCGCTCAACCCTCGAGATGGGGGGACTGATGGTAAGGCTAGGGAAGGCGTCCCTAACAATCCCCTCCAGAATCGGATCTCTCCCAGTCAATGCGCGGCGTAGGAAAGCCAACCTAGAGGCACGGACGTGACTCAAGAGGTGCGGCATTCCCAGCCCCCCATGACACGGACGTTTAGTGCAGACTCGTCTGTCGACCCTGTTCACGCGTCCCCTCCATAAAATGGAGGATAGCGATCGCTCGAGCGCCTTCCAATGGGTCTCACAGAGAGGAAGTACAGACAATCGATAAAGAATCAGGGGGAAAATGTATGTAGCACACACCTCCGCCCTGCCCTTCACGGACAACCGCCGTCGATTCCAAGTCTTGCCGGCAGAATCGACCTTTGCAAGTACTTCAGACCAATTCTTCTCCAGCTGGAGGTCCGGTCCAAACCACACTCCAAGAATGCGGACAGGTCCATCCGTCCAACCGAAGCGGCCCGGAAGAGCGACCCCCTTCCAGGCACCTAACCGCAAGCCGGAAGACTTGTCGCGGTTTATCTTGGCCCCTGTCACCTTCTCGTACCGATCAAGCGCCTTCTGTACCGCCTCGATGTCGTCCCGGGACGACACGAAAGCAGATACGTCATCGGCGTACGCGGAAACCCTGGCTCGCCAACCTTTTAGTACTAGGAGATTTATTTGTAAAATTTACAAATTTTGGCACATGGCCGATGAAGGGGAGGGGTAGAGGCTGGTCCAAACTAACTATCCTATACCTAGCTAATCAGATTCACGACCCATTCATACATTACAATTTACCCATTCACCACAAGAACTCGTCCATCACCAAACAATCCTTCAATCACCATAATACCGCATTCTTACCAGGGGGTCCTACAAAAAACGCGCCCCACACCATAAAAATTTGATGATAATACATAAAATACATAAAATTTTAATAATGATAGAATGAGAGGGGAGGGAGATGAACCCACAAATAACTCAAAAGTAACACAAATGCAAACTAAACATAATATATGTTAGTAGGGGACCATCCAACCCTCAAAATAGAGAGGCCGCTGTATTCTGCCCAGGGGACAAAATCAAGAGGCAACTCTCGCTAAGGGAGTGGGAAGAAGGCTAAAATATTATGCGGGAATGGGAAAATATAAAGCTGACCCAGTCGAGATAAAAGGGGGCCGAAACAAACTGGGGAGGTTGGGAATCTCGACTTGGACCATAACCAAAGAGTAGCCGGGTTACAGGCCAGGAACAACACTTACTCACATTAACTAGGTACACTGAAGCTTGTCTAACCTAACCAAGGGGAGGGATCCACAGGAAGCCACCCCGATGTGCAATAGGTTGACCTAGAAGAGAAAATCAAGGCTAGCCCCGGTCACACGAACCAAGCTCGCCTCTTTTACCCACCTTTCGCTAAAGACTGTCGAATGCAATCGTTTTCTATCAGATCTAATCTTCATCTTGAGCTGATGCTCAAAGAATTGGATTAGATGCTGATGAGAAAGACGGTTGCCCCGCAAGACTTCCTCCTTTCGCGTCGTCCAAATCACCATTCGAGCCGTGGCCAGCAGCGTCAGAAACACCATTCGTTTCACCCCGGAATACGGGGGCGACACATTGTCACACGCGTATGCGCGATCAATGGACACAAGCTGTTCGGGAGCGAGACGAGCCGTCAGCTCGCCGACATGGTCCCATAAGGGGCGGACCCGGGGGCAATGGTAGAAGGCGTGCGGAGCCGTTTCTTCTAAGCCAAGACCACACCGTTCACAGTCTGGCAAATCCGCCAAACCCCATATGAAAGCCTTGTCGTTGAGAGGCAGCCGATTCCGAGCCAATCGCCAGGTAAGCGAAAACTCAGGGTTACTGAGGTAATCCGCTGCTGGCGCCCAAGACCAGTAGGAGCGATACTCCTCCTCCGACAAGCCGAGCGTATCACGTAGGGAATCCTTCGCGGGCCCCTCCACTAATCCACGATAGAAGACCTTCCTAGGCCGTGACAGGTCACTGGACCGGGGAATGGCCTTCAAGGCCGACCGACACTCGCGGATGAAATCCGACTCGTCCCGGGGTTTACGACGGCGCTCAACCCTCGAGATGGGGGGACTGATGGTAAGGCTAGGGAAGGCGTCCCTAACAATCCCCTCCAGAATCGGATCTCTCCCAGTCAATGCGCGGCGTAGGAAAGCCAACCTAGAGGCACGGACGTGACTCAAGAGGTGCGGCATTCCCAGCCCCCCATGACACGGACGTTTAGTGCAGACTCGTCTGTCGACCCTGTTCACGCGTCCCCTCCATAAAATGGAGGATAGCGATCGCTCGAGCGCCTTCCAATGGGTCTCACAGAGAGGAAGTACAGACAATCGATAAAGAATCAGGGGGAAAATGTATGTAGCACACACCTCCGCCCTGCCCTTCACGGACAACCGCCGTCGATTCCAAGTCTTGCCGGCAGAATCGACCTTTGCAAGTACTTCAGACCAATTCTTCTCCAGCTGGAGGTCCGGTCCAAACCACACTCCAAGAATGCGGACAGGTCCATCCGTCCAACCGAAGCGGCCCGGAAGAGCGACCCCCTTCCAGGCACCTAACCGCAAGCCGGAAGACTTGTCGCGGTTTATCTTGGCCCCTGTCACCTTCTCGTACCGATCAAGCGCCTTCTGTACCGCCTCGATGTCGTCCCGGGACGACACGAAAGCAGATACGTCATCGGCGTACGCGGAAACCCTGGCTCGCCAACCTTTTAGTACTAGGAGATTTATTTGTAAAATTTACAAATTTTGGCACATGGCCGATGAAGGGGAGGGGTAGAGGCTGGTCCAAACTAACTATCCTATACCTAGCTAATCAGATTCACGACCCATTCATACATTACAATTTACCCATTCACCACAAGAACTCGTCCATCACCAAACAATCCTTCAATCACCATAATACCGCATTCTTACCAGGGGGTCCTACAAAAAACGCGCCCCACACCATAAAAATTTGATGATAATACATAAAATACATAAAATTTTAATAATGATAGAATGAGAGGGGAGGGAGATGAACCCACAAATAACTCAAAAGTAACACAAATGCAAACTAAACATAATATATGTTAGTAGGGGACCATCCAACCCTCAAAATAGAGAGGCCGCTGTATTCTGCCCAGGGGACAAAATCAAGAGGCAACTCTCGCTAAGGGAGTGGGAAGAAGGCTAAAATATTATGCGGGAATGGGAAAATATAAAGCTGACCCAGTCGAGATAAAAGGGGGCCGAAACAAACTGGGGAGGTTGGGAATCTCGACTTGGACCATAACCAAAGAGTAGCCGGGTTACAGGCCAGGAACAACACTTACTCACATTAACTAGGTACACTGAAGCTTGTCTAACCTAACCAAGGGGAGGGATCCACAGGAAGCCACCCCGATGTGCAATAGGTTGACCTAGAAGAGAAAATCAAGGCTAGCCCCGGTCACACGAACCAAGCTCGCCTCTTTTACCCACCTTTCGCTAAAGACTGTCGAATGCAATCGTTTTCTATCAGATCTAATCTTCATCTTGAGCTGATGCTCAAAGAATTGGATTAGATGCTGATGAGAAAGACGGTTGCCCCGCAAGACTTCCTCCTTTCGCGTCGTCCAAATCACCATTCGAGCCGTGGCCAGCAGCGTCAGAAACACCATTCGTTTCACCCCGGAATACGGGGGCGACACATTGTCACACGCGTATGCGCGATCAATGGACACAAGCTGTTCGGGAGCGAGACGAGCCGTCAGCTCGCCGACATGGTCCCATAAGGGGCGGACCCGGGGGCAATGGTAGAAGGCGTGCGGAGCCGTTTCTTCTAAGCCAAGACCACACCGTTCACAGTCTGGCAAATCCGCCAAACCCCATATGAAAGCCTTGTCGTTGAGAGGCAGCCGATTCCGAGCCAATCGCCAGGTAAGCGAAAACTCAGGGTTACTGAGGTAATCCGCTGCTGGCGCCCAAGACCAGTAGGAGCGATACTCCTCCTCCGACAAGCCGAGCGTATCACGTAGGGAATCCTTCGCGGGCCCCTCCACTAATCCACGATAGAAGACCTTCCTAGGCCGTGACAGGTCACTGGACCGGGGAATGGCCTTCAAGGCCGACCGACACTCGCGGATGAAATCCGACTCGTCCCGGGGTTTACGACGGCGCTCAACCCTCGAGATGGGGGGACTGATGGTAAGGCTAGGGAAGGCGTCCCTAACAATCCCCTCCAGAATCGGATCTCTCCCAGTCAATGCGCGGCGTAGGAAAGCCAACCTAGAGGCACGGACGTGACTCAAGAGGTGCGGCATTCCCAGCCCCCCATGACACGGACGTTTAGTGCAGACTCGTCTGTCGACCCTGTTCACGCGTCCCCTCCATAAAATGGAGGATAGCGATCGCTCGAGCGCCTTCCAATGGGTCTCACAGAGAGGAAGTACAGACAATCGATAAAGAATCAGGGGGAAAATGTATGTAGCACACACCTCCGCCCTGCCCTTCACGGACAACCGCCGTCGATTCCAAGTCTTGCCGGCAGAATCGACCTTTGCAAGTACTTCAGACCAATTCTTCTCCAGCTGGAGGTCCGGTCCAAACCACACTCCAAGAATGCGGACAGGTCCATCCGTCCAACCGAAGCGGCCCGGAAGAGCGACCCCCTTCCAGGCACCTAACCGCAAGCCGGAAGACTTGTCGCGGTTTATCTTGGCCCCTGTCACCTTCTCGTACCGATCAAGCGCCTTCTGTACCGCCTCGATGTCGTCCCGGGACGACACGAAAGCAGATACGTCATCGGCGTACGCGGAAACCCTGGCTCGCCAACCTTTTAGTACTAGGGTATTTATTTGCATTGAAATACAAATTGTGGCACAAGGCCGAAAAGGGGAGGGGTAGAGGCTGGTCAACGCTAACTATCTTATACCTAGCTAATCTGACTCACGACCCATTCATACATTACAATTTGCTCATTCACCACAAGAACTCGTCCATCACCGAACAATCCTCCAATCACCATAATACCACATCCTCTCTAGGGGAACCTACCAAAACGCGCCCCACACCATAAAAATTTGATGATGATACATAAAATACATAAAATTTTAATAATGATAGAATGAGAGGGGAGGGAGATGAACCCAATAATCAAATAAATATAAACACAAAATACAAACTAAACATAACAGATGTTAGTAGGGGACCGTCCAACCCTCAAAATAGAGAGGCCGCTGTATTCTGCCCAGGGGACAGAATCAAGAAGCTCTCTCGCTAAGGGAGTGGGGAAAAGGGAAAAATATTATGCGGGAATGGGGAAATATAAAGCTGACCCAGTCGAGATGAAAAGGAGGGTTAAAAACAAACTGGGGAGGTTGGGAATCTCGACTTGGACCATAACCAAAGAGTAGCCGGGTTACAGGGCAGGAACAACACTTACTCACATTAACTAGGTACACTGAAGCTTGTCTAACCTAACCAAGGGGAGGGTTCCACAGGAAGCCACCCCGATGTGCAATAGGTTGACCTAGAAGAGAAAATCAAGGCTAGCCCCGGTCACACGAACCAAGCTCGCCTCTTTTACCCACCTTTCGCTAAAGACTGTCGAATGCAATCGTTTTCTATCAGATCTAATCTTCATCTTGAGCTGATGCTCAAAGAATAGGATTAGATGCTGATGAGAAAGACGGTTGCCCCGCAAGACTTCCTCCTTTCGCGTCGTCCAAATCACCATTCGAGCCGTGGCCAGCAGCGTCAGAAACACCATCCGTTTCACCCCGGAATACGGGGGCGACACATTGTCACACGCGTATGCGCGATCAATGGACACAAGCTGTTCGGGAGCGAGACGAGCCGTCAGCTCGCCGACATGGTCCCATAAGGGGCGGACCCGGGGGCAATGGTAGAAGGCGTGCGGAGCCGTTTCCTCTAAGCCAAAATCACACCGTTCACAGTCTGGCAAATCCGCCAAACCCCATATGAAAGCCTTGTCGTTGAGAGGCAGCCGATTCCGAGCCAATCGCCAGGTAAGCGAAAACTCAGGGTTACTGAGGTAATCCGCCGCTGGCGCCCAAGACCAGTAGGAGCGATACTCCTCCTCCGACAAGCCGAGCGTATCACGTAGGGAATCCTTCGCGGGCCCCTCCACTAATCCACGATAGAAGACCTTCCTAGGCCGTGACAGGTCACTGGACCGGGGAACGGCCCTCAAGGCCGACCGACACTCGCGGATGAAATCCGACTCGTCCCGGGGTTTACGACGGCGCTCAACCCTCGAGATGGGGGGACTGATGGTAAGGCTAGGGAAGGCGTCCCTAACAATCCCCTCCAGAATCGGATCTCTCCCAGTCAATGCGCGGCGTAGGAAAGCCAACCTAGAGGCACGGACGTGACTCAAGAGGTGCGGCATTCCCAGCCCCCCATGACACGGACGTTTAGTGCAGACTCGTCTGTCGACCCTGTTCACGCGTCCCCTCCATAAAATGGAGGATAGCGATCGCTCGAGCGCCTTCCAATGGGTCTCACAGAGAGGAAGTACAGACAATCGATAAAGAATCAGGGGGAAAATGTATGCAGCACACACCTCCGCCCTGCCCTTCACGGACAACCGCCGTCGATTCCAAGTCTTGCCGGCAGAATCGACCTTTGCAAGTACTTCAGACCAATTCTTCTCCAGCTGGAGGTCCGGTCCAAACCACACTCCAAGAATGCGGACAGGTCCATCCGTCCAACCGAAGCGGCCCGGAAGAGCGACCCCCTTCCAGGCACCTAACCGCAAGCCGGAAGACTTGTCGCGGTTTATCTTGGCCCCTGTCACCTTCTCGTACCGATCAAGCGCCTTCTGTACCGCCTCGATGTCGTCCCGGGACGACACGAAAGCAGATACGTCATCGGCGTACGCGGAAACCCTGGCTCGCCAACCTTTTAGTACTAGATGATTTATTATGTTTTTATACATAATTGTGGCACGTGGCCGATGAAGGGGAGGGGTAAAGGCTGGTCCAAACTAACTATCCTATACCTAGCTAATCAGATTCACGACCCATTCATACATTACAATTTACCCATTCACCACAAGAACTCATCCATCACCAATCGTTCTCTCATGCACCATAATACCACATTCTTACCAGGGGATCCTACAAAAAACGCGCCCCACACCATAAAAATTTGATGATGAAATACATGCTATACATTAAAATTCTAATAATGATAGAATGAGAGGGGAGGGGAGATGAACCCAATAATCAAATAAATATAAACACAAAATATAAACTAAACATAACAGATGTTAGTAGGGGACCGTCCAACCCTCAAAATAGAGAGGCCGCTGTATTCTGCCCAGGGGACAGAATCAAGAAGCTCTCTCGCTAAGGGAGTGGGGAAAAAGGATAAAATATTATGCGGGAATGGGGAAATATAAAGCTGACCCAGTCGAGATGAAAAAGGAGGGTAAAAAACAAACTGGGGAGGTTGGGAATCTCGACTTGGATCATAACCAAAGAGTAGCCGGGTTACAGGCCAGGAACAACAATTACTCACATTAACTAGGTACACTGAAGCTTGTCTAACCTAACCAAGGGGAGGGTTCCGCAGGAAGCCACCCCGATGTGCAATAGGTTGACCTAGAAGAGAAAATCAAGGCTAGCCCCGGTCACACGAACCAAGCTCGCCTCTTTTACCCACCTTTCGCTAAAGACTGTCGAATGCAATCGTTTTCTATCAGATCTAATCTTCATCTTGAGCTGATGCTCAAAGAATTGGATTAGATGCTGATGAGAAAGACGGTTGCCCCGCAAGACTTCCTCCTTTCGCGTCGTCCAAATCACTATTCGAGCCGTGGCCAGCAGCGTCAGAAACACCATTCGTTTCACCCCGGAATACGGGGGCGACACATTGTCACACGCGTATGCGCGATCAATGGACACAAGCTGTTCGGGAGCGAGACGAGCCGTCAGCTCGCCGACATGGTCCCATAAGGGGCGGACCCGGGGGCAATGGTAGAAGGCGTGCGGAGCCGTTTCCTCTAAGCCAAAACCACACCGTTCACAGTCTGGCAAATCCGCCAAACCCCATATGAAAGCCTTGTCGTTGAGAGGCAGCCGATTCCGAGCCAATCGCCAGGTAAGCGAAAACTCAGGGTTACTGAGGTAATCCGCCGCTGGCGCCCAAGACCAGTAGGAGCGATACTCCTCCTCCGACAAGCCGAGCGTATCACGTAGGGAATCCTTCGCGGGCCCCTCCACTAATCCACGATAGAAGACCTTCCTAGGCCGTGACAGGTCACTGGACCGGGGAACGGCCCTCAAGGCCGACCGACACTCGCGGATGAAATCCGACTCGTCCCGGGGTTTACGACGGCGCTCAACCCTCGAGATGGGGGGACTGATGGTAAGGCTAGGGAAGGCGTCCCTAACAATCCCCTCCAGAATCGGATCTCTCCCAGTCAATGCGCGGCGTAGGAAAGCCAACCTAGAGGCACGGACGTGACTCAAGAGGTGCGGCATTCCCAGCCCCCCATGACACGGACGTTTAGTGCAGACTCGTCTGTCGACCCTGTTCACGCGTCCCCTCCATAAAATGGAGGATAGCGATCGCTCGAGCGCCTTCCAATGGGTCTCACAGAGAGGAAGTACAGACAATCGATAAAGAATCAGGGGGAAAATGTATGCAGCACACACCTCCGCCCTGCCCTTCACGGACAACCGCCGTCGATTCCAAGTCTTGCCGGCAGAATCGACCTTTGCAAGTACTTCAGACCAATTCTTCTCCAGCTGGAGGTCCGGTCCAAACCACACTCCAAGAATGCGGACAGGTCCATCCGTCCAACCGAAGCGGCCCGGAAGAGCGACCCCCTTCCAGGCACCTAACCGCAAGCCGGAAGACTTGTCGCGGTTTATCTTGGCCCCTGTCACCTTCTCGTACCGATCAAGCGCCTTCTGTACCGCCTCGATGTCGTCCCGGGACGACACGAAAGCAGATACGTCATCGGCGTACGCGGAAACCCTGGCTCGCCAACCTTTTAGTACTAGGATATTTATTTGTAAAATTTACAAATTTTGGCACGTGGCCGATGAAGGGGAGGGGTAGAGGCTGGTCCAAACTAACTATCCTATACCTAGCTAATCAGATTCACGACCCATTCATACATTACAATTTACCCATTCACCACAAGATCTCGTCCGTCACCAAACAATCCTCCAACCACCATAATACCGCATCCTCTCAAGGGGAACCTAGCAAAAACGCGCCCCACACCATAAAAATTTGATGATAATACATAAAATACATAAAATTTTAATAATGATAGAATGAGAGGGGAGGGAGATGAACCCAATAATCAAATAAATATAAACACAAAATACAAACTAAACATAACAGATGTTAGTAGGGGACCGTCCATCCCTCAAAATAGAGAGGCCGCTGTATTCTGCCCAGGGGACAAAATCAAGAGGCAACTCTCGCTAAGGGAGTGGGAAGAAGGCTAAAATATTATGCGGGAATGGGAAAATATAAAGCTGACCCAGTCGAGATAAAAGGGGGCCGAAACAAACTGGGGAGGTTGGGAATCTCGACTTGGACCATAACCAAAGAGTAGCCGGGATACAGGCCAGGAACAACACTTACTCACATTAACTAGGTACACTGAAGCTTGTCTAACCTAACCAAGGGGAGGGTTCCACAGGAAGCCACCCCGATGTGCAATAGGTTGACCTAGAAGAGAAAATCAAGGCTAGCCCCGGTCACACGAACCAAGCTCGCCTCTTTTACCCACCTTTCGCTAAAGACTGTCGAATGCAATCGTTTTCTATCAGATCTAATCTTCATCTTGAGCTGATGCTCAAAGAATAGGATTAGATGCTGATGAGAAAGACGGTTGCCCCGCAAGACTTCCTCCTTTCGCGTCGTCCAAATCACCATTCGAGCCGTGGCCAGCAGCGTCAGAAACACCATCCGTTTCACCCCGGAATACGGGGGCGACACATTGTCACACGCGTATGCGCGATCAATGGACACAAGCTGTTCGGGAGCGAGACGAGCCGTCAGCTCGCCGACATGGTCCCATAAGGGGCGGACCCGGGGGCAATGGTAGAAGGCGTGCGGAGCCGTTTCTTCTAAGCCAAGACCACACCGTTCACAGTCTGGCAAATCCGCCAAACCCCATATGAAAGCCTTGTCGTTGAGAGGCAGCCGATTCCGAGCCAATCGCCAGGTAAGCGAAAACTCAGGGTTACTGAGGTAATCCGCCGCTGGCGCCCAAGACCAGTAGGAGCGATACTCCTCCTCCGACAAGCCGAGCGTATCACGTAGGGAATCCTTCGCGGGCCCCTCCACTAATCCACGATAGAAGACCTTCCTAGGCCGTGACAGGTCACTGGACCGGGGAATGGCCTTCAAGGCCGACCGACACTCGCGGATGAAATCCGACTCGTCCCGGGGTTTACGACGGCGCTCAACCCTCGAGATGGGGGGACTGATGGTAAAGCTAGGGAAGGCGTCCCTAACAATCCCCTCCAGAATCGGATCTCTCCCAGTCAATGCGCGGCGCAGGAAAGCCAACATAGAGGCACGGACGTGACTCAAGAGGTGCGGCATTCCCAGCCCCCCATGACACGGACGTTTAGTGCAGACTCGTCTGTCGACCCTGTTCACGCGTCCCCTCCATAAAATGGAGGATAGCGATCGCTCGAGCGCCTTCCAATGGGTCTCACAGAGAGGAAGTACAGACAATCGATAAAGAATCAGGGGGAAAATGTATGTAGCACACACCTCCGCCCTGCCCTTCACGGACAACCGCCGTCGATTCCAAGTCTTGCCGGCAGAATCGACCTTTGCAAGTACTTCAGACCAATTCTTCTCCAGCTGGAGGTCCGGTCCAAACCACACTCCAAGAATGCGGACAGGTCCATCCGTCCAACCGAAGCGGCCCGGAAGAGCGACCCCCTTCCAGGCACCTAACCGCAAGCCGGAAGACTTGTCGCGGTTTATCTTGGCCCCTGTCACCTTCTCGTACCGATCAAGCGCCTTCTGTACCGCCTCGATGTCGTCCCGGGACGACACGAAAGCAGATACGTCATCGGCGTACGCGGAAACCCTGGCTCGCCAACCTTTTAGTACTAGATGATTTATTATGTTTTTATACATAATTGTGGCACGTGGCCGATGAAGGGGAGGGGTAAAGGCTGGTCCAAACTAACTATCCTATACCTAGCTAATCAGATTCACGACCCATTCATACATTACAATTTACCCATTCACCACAAGAACTCATCCATCACCAATCGTTCTCTCATGCACCATAATACCACATTCTTACCAGGGGATCCTACAAAAAACGCGCCCCACACCATAAAAATTTGATGATGAAATACATGCTATACATTAAAATTCTAATAATGATAGAATGAGAGGGGAGGGGAGATGAACCCAATAATCAAATAAATATAAACACAAAATATAAACTAAACATAACAGATGTTAGTAGGGGACCGTCCAACCCTCAAAATAGAGAGGCCGCTGTATTCTGCCCAGGGGACAGAATCAAGAAGCTCTCTCGCTAAGGGAGTGGGGAAAAAGGATAAAATATTATGCGGGAATGGGGAAATATAAAGCTGACCCAGTCGAGATGAAAAAGGAGGGTTAAAAACAAACTGGGGAGGTTGGGAATCTCGACTTGGATCATAACCAAAGAGTAGCCGGGTTACAGGCCAGGAACAACACTTACTCACATTAACTAGGTACACTGAAGCTTGTCTAACCTAACCAAGGGGAGGGTTCCGCAGGAAGCCACCCCGATGTGCAATAGGTTGACCTAGAAGAGAAAATCAAGGCTAGCCCCGGTCACACGAACCAAGCTCGCCTCTTTTACCCACCTTTCGCTAAAGACTGTCGAATGCAATCGTTTTCTATCAGATCTAATCTTCATCTTGAGCTGATGCTCAAAGAATTGGATTAGATGCTGATGAGAAAGACGGTTGCCCCGCAAGACTTCCTCCTTTCGCGTCGTCCAAATCACCATTCGAGCCGTGGCCAGCAGCGTCAGAAACACCATTCGTTTCACCCCGGAATACGGGGGCGACACATTGTCACACGCGTATGCGCGATCAATGGACACAAGCTGTTCGGGAGCGAGACGAGCCGTCAGCTCGCCGACATGGTCCCATAAGGGGCGGACCCGGGGGCAATGGTAGAAGGCGTGCGGAGCCGTTTCTTCTAAGCCAAGACCACACCGTTCACAGTCTGGCAAATCCGCCAAACCCCATATGAAAGCCTTGTCGTTGAGAGGCAGCCGATTCCGAGCCAATCGCCAGGTAAGCGAAAACTCAGGGTTACTGAGGTAATCCGCCGCTGGCGCCCAAGACCAGTAGGAGCGATACTCCTCCTCCGACAAGCCGAGCGTATCACGTAGGGAATCCTTCGCGGGCCCCTCCACTAATCCACGATAGAAGACCTTCCTAGGCCGTGACAGGTCACTGGACCGGGGAATGGCCTTCAAGGCCGACCGACACTCGCGGATGAAATCCGACTCGTCCCGGGGTTTACGACGGCGCTCAACCCTCGAGGTGGGGGGACTGATGGTAAGGCTAGGGAAGGCGTCCCTAACAATCCCCTCCAGAATCGGATCTCTCCCAGTCAATGCGCGGCGTAGGAAAGCCAACCTAGAGGCACGGACGTGACTCAAGAGGTGCGGCATTCCCAGCCCCCCATGACACGGACGTTTAGTGCAGACTCGTCTGTCGACCCTGTTCACGCGTCCCCTCCATAAAATGGAGGATAGCGATCGCTCGAGCGCCTTCCAATGGGTCTCACAGAGAGGAAGTACAGACAATCGATAAAGAATCAGGGGGAAAATGTATGTAGCACACACCTCCGCCCTGCCCTTCACGGACAACCGCCGTCGATTCCAAGTCTTGCCGGCAGAATCGACCTTTGCAAGTACTTCAGACCAATTCTTCTCCAGCTGGAGGTCCGGTCCAAACCACACTCCAAGAATGCGGACAGGTCCATCCGTCCAACCGAAGCGGCCCGGAAGAGCGACCCCCTTCCAGGCACCTAACCGCAAGCCGGAAGACTTGTCGCGGTTTATCTTGGCCCCTGTCACCTTCTCGTACCGATCAAGCGCCTTCTGTACCGCCTCGATGTCGTCCCGGGACGACACGAAAGCAGATACGTCATCGGCGTACGCGGAAACCCTGGCTCGCCAACCTTTTAGTACTAGAATATTTATTTGTAAAATTTACAAATTTTGGCACGTGGCCGATGAAGGGGAGGGGTAGAGGCTGGTCCAAACTAACTATCCTATACCTAGCTAATCAGATTCACGACCCATTCATACATTACAATTTACCCATTCACCACAAGAACTCGTCCATCACCAAACAATCCTCCAACCACCATAATACCGCATCCTCTCAAGGGGAACCTAGCAAAAACGCGCCCCACACCATAAAAATTTGATGATAATACATAAAATACATAAAATTTTAATAATGATAGAATGAGAAGGGAGGGAGATGAACCCAATAATCAAATAAATATAAACACAAAATACAAACTAAACATAACAGATGTTAGTAGGGGACCGTCCAACCATCAAAAATAGAGAGGCCGCTGTATTCTGCCCAGGGGACAAAATCAAGAGGCAACTCTCGCTAAGGGAGTGGGAAGAAGGCTAAAATATTATGCGGGAATGGGAAAATATAAAGCTGACCCAGTCGAGATGAAAAGGAGGGTTAAAAACAAACTGGGGAGGTTGGGAATCTCGACTTGGACCATAACCAAAGAGTAGCCGGGTTACAGGCCAGGAACAACACTTACTCACATTAACTAGGTACACTGAAGCTTGTCTAACCTAACCAAGGGGAGGGTTCCACAGGAAGCCACCCCGATGTGCAATAGGTTGACCTAGAAGAGAAAATCAAGGCTAGCCCCGGTCACACGAACCAAGCTCGCCTCTTTTACCCACCTTTCGCTAAAGACTGTCGAATGCAATCGTTTTCTATCAGATCTAATCTTCATCTTGAGCTGATGCTCAAAGAATAGGATTAGATGCTGATGAGAAAGACGGTTGCCCCGCAAGACTTCCTCCTTTCGCGTCGTCCAAATCACCATTCGAGCCGTGGCCAGCAGCGTCAGAAACACCATTCGTTTCACCCCGGAATACGGGGGCGACACATTGTCACACGCGTATGCGCGATCAATGGACACAAGCTGTTCGGGAGCGAGACGAGCCGTCAGCTCGCCGACATGGTCCCATAAGGGGCGGACCCGGGGGCAATGGTAGAAGGCGTGCGGAGCCGTTTCTTCTAAGCCAAGACCACACCGTTCACAGTCTGGCAAATCCGCCAAACCCCATATGAAAGCCTTGTCGTTGAGAGGCAGCCGATTCCGAGCCAATCGCCAGGTAAGCGAAAACTCAGGGTTACTGAGGTAATCCGCCGCTGGCGCCCAAGACCAGTAGGAGCGATACTCCTCCTCCGACAAGCCGAGCGTATCACGTAGGGAATCCTTCGCGGGCCCCTCCACTAATCCACGATAGAAGACCTTCCTAGGCCGTGACAGGTCACTGGACCGGGGAATGGCCTTCAAGGCCGACCGACACTCGCGGATGAAATCCGACTCGTCCCGGGGTCTACGACGGCGCTCAACCCTCGAGATGGGGGGACTGATGGTAAGGCTAGGGAAGGCGTCCCTAACAATCCCCTCCAGAATCGGATCTCTCCCAGTCAATGCGCGGCGTAGGAAAGCCAACCTAGAGGCACGGATGTGACTCAAAAGTTGCGGCATTCCCAGCCCCCCATGACACGGACGTTTAGTGCAGACTCGTCTGTCGACCCTGTTCACGCGTCCCCTCCATAAAATGGAGGATAGCGATCGCTCGAGCGCCTTCCAATGGGTCTCACAGAGAGGAAGTACAGACAATCGATAAAGAATCAGGGGGAAAATGTATGTAGCACACACCTCCGCCCTGCCCTTCACGGACAACCGCCGTCGATTCCAAGTCTTGCCGGCAGAATCGACCTTTGCAAGTACTTCAGACCAATTCTTCTCCAGCTGGAGGTCCGGTCCAAACCACACTCCAAGAATGCGGACAGGTCCATCCGTCCAACCGAAGCGGCCCGGAAGAGCGACCCCCTTCCAGGCACCTAACCGCAAGCCGGAAGACTTGTCGCGGTTTATCTTGGCCCCTGTCACCTTCTCGTACCGATCAAGCGCCTTCTGTACCGCCTCGATGTCGTCCCGGGACGACACGAAAGCAGATACGTCATCGGCGTACGCGGAAACCCTGGCTCGCCAACCTTTTAGTACTAGGATATTTATTTGTAAAATTTACAAATTTTGGCACGTGGCCGATGAAGGGGAGGGGTAGAGGCTGGTCCAAACTAACTATCCTATACCTAGCTAATCAGATTCACGACCCATTCATACATTACAATTTACCCATTCACCACAAGAACTCGTCCGTCACCAAACAATCCTCCAACCACCATAATACCGCATCCTCTCAAGGGGAACCTAGCAAAAACGCGCCCCACACCATAAAAATTTGATGATAATACATAAAATACATAAAATTTTAATAATGATAGAATGAGAGGGGAGGGAGATGAACCCAATAATCAAATAAATATAAACACAAAATACAAACTAAACATAACAGATGTTAGTAGGGGACCGTCCATCCCTCAAAATAGAGAGGCCGCTGTATTCTGCCCAGGGGACAAAATCAAGAGGTAACTCTCGCTAAGGGAGTGGGAAGAAGGCTAAAATATTATGCGGGAATGGGAAAAATATAAAGCTGACCCAGTCGAGATAAAAGGGGGGGCCGAAACAAACTGGGGAGGTTGGGAATCTCGACTTGGACCATAACCAAAGAGTAGCCGGGTTACAGGCCAGGAACAACACTTACTCACATTAACTAGGTACACTGAAGCTTGTCTAACCTAACCAAGGGGAGGGTTCCACAGGAAGCCACCCCGATGTGCAATAGGTTGACCTAGAAGAGAAAATCAAGGCTAGCCCCGGTCACACGAACCAAGCTCGCCTCTTTTACCCACCTTTCGCTAAAGACTGTCGAATGCAATCGTTTTCTATCAGATCTAATCTTCATCTTGAGCTGATGCTCAAAGAATAGGATTAGATGCTGATGAGAAAGACGGTTGCCCCGCAAGACTTCCTCCTTTCGCGTCGTCCAAATCACCATTCGAGCCGTGGCCAGCAGCGTCAGAAACACCATTCGTTTCACCCCGGAATACGGGGGCGACACATTGTCACACGCGTATGCGCGATCAATGGACACAAGCTGTTCGGGAGCGAGACGAGCCGTCAGCTCGCCGACATGGTCCCATAAGGGGCGGACCCGGGGGCAATGGTAGAAGGCGTGCGGAGCCGTTTCTTCTAAGCCAAGACCACACCGTTCACAGTCTGGCAAATCCGCCAAACCCCATATGAAAGCCTTGTCGTTGAGAGGCAGCCGATTCCGAGCCAATCGCCAGGTAAGCGAAAACTCAGGGTTACTGAGGTAATCCGCCGCTGGCGCCCAAGACCAGTAGGAGCGATACTCCTCCTCCGACAAGCCGAGCGTATCACGTAGGGAATCCTTCGCGGGCCCCTCCACTAATCCACGATAGAAGACCTTCCTAGGCCGTGACAGGTCACTGGACCGGGGAATGGCCTTCAAGGCCGACCGACACTCGCGGATGAAATCCGACTCGTCCCGGGGTCTACGACGGCGCTCAACCCTCGAGATGGGGGGACTGATGGTAAGGCTAGGGAAGGCGTCCCTAACAATCCCCTCCAGAATCGGATCTCTCCCAGTCAATGCGCGGCGTAGGAAAGCCAACCTAGAGGCACGGATGTGACTCAAAAGGTGCGGCATTCCCAGCCCCCCATGACACGGACGTTTAGTGCAGACTCGTCTGTCGACCCTGTTCACGCGTCCCCTCCATAAAATGGAGGATAGCGATCGCTCGAGCGCCTTCCAATGGGTCTCACAGAGAGGAAGTACAGACAATCGATAAAGAATCAGGGGGAAAATGTATGTAGCACACACCTCCGCCCTGCCCTTCACGGACAACCGCCGTCGATTCCAAGTCTTGCCGGCAGAATCGACCTTTGCAAGTACTTCAGACCAATTCTTCTCCAGCTGGAGGTCCGGTCCAAACCACACTCCAAGAATGCGGACAGGTCCATCCGTCCAACCGAAGCGGCCCGGAAGAGCGACCCCCTTCCAGGCACCTAACCGCAAGCCGGAAGACTTGTCGCGGTTTATCTTGGCCCCTGTCACCTTCTCGTACCGATCAAGCGCCTTCTGTACCGCCTCGATGTCGTCCCGGGACGACACGAAAGCAGATACGTCATCGGCGTACGCGGAAACCCTGGCTCGCCAACCTTTTAGTACTAGGAGATTTATTATGATTTGATACATAATTGTGGCACGTGGCCGATGAAGGGGAGGGGTAAAGGCTGGTCCAAACTAACTATCCTATACCTAGCTAATCAGATTCACGACCCATTCATACATTACAATTTACCCATTCACCACAAGAACTCGTCCGTCACCAAACAATCCTCCAACCACCATAATACCGCATCCTCTCAAGGGGAACCTAGCAAAAACGCGCCCCACACCATAAAAATTTGATGATAATACATAAAATACATAAAATTTTAATAATGATAGAATGAGAGGGGAGGGAGATGAACCCAATAATCAAATAAATATAAACACAAAATACAAACTAAACATAACAGATGTTAGTAGGGGACCGTCCATCCCTCAAAATAGAGAGGCCGCTGTATTCTGCCCAGGGGACAAAATCAAGAGGTAACTCTCGCTAAGGGAGTGGGAAGAAGGCTAAAATATTATGCGGGAATGGGAAAAATATAAAGCTGAACCAGTCGAGATAAAAGGGGGGGCCGAAACAAACTGGGGAGGTTGGGAATCTCGACTTGGACCATAACCAAAGAGTAGCCGGGTTACAGGCCAGGAACAACACTTACTCACATTAACTAGGTACACTGAAGCTTGTCTAACCTAACCAAGGGGAGGGTTCCACAGGAAGCCACCCCGATGTGCAATAGGTTGACCTAGAAGAGAAAATCAAGGCTAGCCCCGGTCACACGAACCAAGCTCGCCTCTTTTACCCACCTTTCGCTAAAGACTGTCGAATGCAATCGTTTTCTATCAGATCTAATCTTCATCTTGAGCTGATGCTCAAAGAATAGGATTAGATGCTGATGAGAAAGACGGTTGCCCCGCAAGACTTCCTCCTTTCGCGTCGTCCAAATCACCATTCGAGCCGTGGCCAGCAGCGTCAGAAACACCATTCGTTTCACCCCGGAATACGGGGGCGACACATTGTCACACGCGTATGCGCGATCAATGGACACAAGCTGTTCGGGAGCGAGACGAGCCGTCAGCTCGCCGACATGGTCCCATAAGGGGCGGACCCGGGGGCAATGGTAGAAGGCGTGCGGAGCCGTTTCTTCTAAGCCAAGACCACACCGTTCACAGTCTGGCAAATCCGCCAAACCCCATATGAAAGCCTTGTCGTTGAGAGGCAGCCGATTCCGAGCCAATCGCCAGGTAAGCGAAAACTCAGGGTTACTGAGGTAATCCGCCGCTGGCGCCCAAGACCAGTAGGAGCGATACTCCTCCTCCGACAAGCCGAGCGTATCACGTAGGGAATCCTTCGCGGGCCCCTCCACTAATCCACGATAGAAGACCTTCCTAGGCCGTGACAGGTCACTGGACCGGGGAATGGCCTTCAAGGCCGACCGACACTCGCGGATGAAATCCGACTCGTCCCGGGGTCTACGACGGCGCTCAACCCTCGAGATGGGGGGACTGATGGTAAGGCTAGGGAAGGCGTCCCTAACAATCCCCTCCAGAATCGGATCTCTCCCAGTCAATGCGCGGCGTAGGAAAGCCAACCTAGAGGCACGGATGTGACTCAAAAGGTGCGGCATTCCCAGCCCCCCATGACACGGACGTTTAGTGCAGACTCGTCTGTCGACCCTGTTCACGCGTCCCCTCCATAAAATGGAGGATAGCGATCGCTCGAGCGCCTTCCAATGGGTCTCACAGAGAGGAAGTACAGACAATCGATAAAGAATCAGGGGGAAAATGTATGTAGCACACACCTCCGCCCTGCCCTTCACGGACAACCGCCGTCGATTCCAAGTCTTGCCGGCAGAATCGACCTTTGCAAGTACTTCAGACCAATTCTTCTCCAGCTGGAGGTCCGGTCCAAACCACACTCCAAGAATGCGGACAGGTCCATCCGTCCAACCGAAGCGGCCCGGAAGAGCGACCCCCTTCCAGGCACCTAACCGCAAGCCGGAAGACTTGTCGCGGTTTATCTTGGCCCCTGTCACCTTCTCGTACCGATCAAGCGCCTTCTGTACCGCCTCGATGTCGTCCCGGGACGACACGAAAGCAGATACGTCATCGGCGTACGCGGAAACCCTGGCTCGCCAACCTTTTAGTACTAGATGATTTATTGTAAAAGATTTACAATTGTGGCACGTGGCCGATGAAGGGGAGGGGAAAAGGCTGGTCCAAACTAACTATCCTATACCTAGCTAATGAGATTCACGACCCATTCATACATTACAATTTACCCATTCACCACAAGAACTCGTCCATCACCAAACAATCCTCCAACCACCATAATACCGCATCCTCTCAAGGGGAACCTAGCAAAAACGCGCCCCACACCATAAAAATTTGATGATAATACATAAAATACATAAAATTTTAATAATGATAGAATGAGAGGGGAGGGAGATGAACCCAATAATCAAATAAATATAAACACAAAATACAAACTAAACATAACAGATGTTAGTAGGGGACCGTCCAACCATCAAAAATAGAGAGGCCGCTGTATTCTGCCCAGGGGACAAAATCAAGAGGCAACTCTCGCTAAGGGAGTGGGAAGAAGGCTAAAATATTATGCGGGAATGGGAAAATATAAAGCTGACCCAGTCGAGATGAAAAGGAGGGTTAAAAACAAACTGGGGAGGTTGGGAATCTCGACTTGGACCATAACCAAAGAGTAGCCGGGTTACAGGCCAGGAACAACACTTACTCACATTAACTAGGTACACTGAAGCTTGTCTAACCTAACCAAGGGGAGGGTTCCACAGGAAGCCACCCCGATGTGCAATAGGTTGACCTAGAAGAGAAAATCAAGGCTAGCCCCGGTCACACGAACCAAGCTCGCCTCTTTTACCCACCTTTCGCTAAAGACTGTCGAATGCAATCGTTTTCTATCAGATCTAATCTTCATCTTGAGCTGATGCTCAAAGAATAGGATTAGATGCTGATGAGAAAGACGGTTGCCCCGCAAGACTTCCTCCTTTCGCGTCGTCCAAATCACCATTCGAGCCGTGGCCAGCAGCGTCAGAAACACCATCCGTTTCACCCCGGAATACGGGGGCGACACATTGTCACACGCGTATGCGCGATCAATGGACACAAGCTGTTCGGGAGCGAGACGAGCCGTCAGCTCGCCGACATGGTCCCATAAGGGGCGGACCCGGGGGCAATGGTAGAAGGCGTGCGGAGCCGTTTCCTCTAAGCCAAGACCACACCGTTCACAGTCTGGCAAATCCGCCAAACCCCATATGAAAGCCTTGTCGTTGAGAGGCAGCCGATTCCGAGCCAATCGCCAGGTAAGCGAAAACTCAGGCTTACTGAGGTAATCCGCCGCTGGCGCCCAAGACCAGTAGGAGCGATACTCCTCCTCCGACAAGCCGAGCGTATCACGTAGGGAATCCTTCGCGGGCCCCTCCACTAATCCACGATAGAAGACCTTCCTAGGCCGTGACAGGTCACTGGACCGGGGAATGGCCTTCAAGGCCGACCGACACTCGCGGATGAAATCCGACTCGTCCCGGGGTTTACGACGGCGCTCAACCCTCGAGATGGGGGGACTGATGGTAAGACTAGGGAAGGCGTCCCTAACAATCCCCTCCAGAATCGGATCTCTCCCAGTCAATGCGCGGCGTAGGAAAGCCAACCTAGAGGCACGGACGTGACTCAAAAGGTGCGGCATTCCCAGCCCCCCATGACACGGACGTTTAGTGCAGACTCGTCTGTCGACCCTGTTCACGCGTCCCCTCCATAAAATGGAGGATAGCGATCGCTCGAGCGCCTTCCAATGGGTCTCACAGAGAGGAAGTACAGACAATCGATAAAGAATCAGGGGGAAAATGTATGTAGCACACACCTCCGCCCTGCCCTTCACGGACAACCGCCGTCGATTCCAAGTCTTGCCGGCAGAATCGACCTTTGCAAGTACTTCAGACCAATTCTTCTCCAGCTGGAGGTCCGGTCCAAACCACACTCCAAGAATGCGGACAGGTCCATCCGTCCAACCGAAGCGGCCCGGAAGAGCGACCCCCTTCCAGGCACCTAACCGCAAGCCGGAAGACTTGTCGCGGTTTATCTTGGCCCCTGTCACCTTCTCGTACCGATCAAGCGCCTTCTGTACCGCCTCGATGTCGTCCCGGGACGACACGAAAGCAGATACGTCATCGGCGTACGCGGAAACCCTGGCTCGCCAACCTTTTAGTACTAGGAGATTTATTTGTAAAATTTACAAATTTTGGCACATGGCCGATGAAGCGGAGGGGTAGAGGCTGGTCCAAACTAACTATCCTATACCTAGCTAATCAGATTCACGACCCATTCATACATTACAATTTACCCATTCACCACAAGAACTCGTCCATCACCAAACAATCCTTCAATCACCATAATACCGCATTCTTACCAGGGGGTCCTACAAAAAACGCGCCCCACACCATAAAAATTTGATGATAATACATAAAATACATAAAATTTTAATAATGATAGAATGAGAAGGGAGGGAGATGAACCCACAAATAACTCAAAAGTAACACAAATGCAAACTAAACATAATATATGTTAGTAGGGGACCGTCCATCCCTCAAAATAGAGAGGCCGCTGTATTCTGCCCAGGGGACAAAATCAAGAGGCAACTCTCGCTAAGGGAGTGGGAAGAAGGCTAAAATATTATGCGGGAATGGGAAAAATATAAAGCTGACCCAGTCGAGATAAAAGGGGGCCGAAACAAACTGGGGAGGTTGGGAATCTCGACTTGGATCATAACCAAAGAGTAGCCGGGTTACAGACCAGGAACAACACTTACTCACATTAACTAGGTACACTGAAGCTTGTCTAATCCTAACCAAGGGGAGGGATCCACAGGAAGCCACCCCGATGTGCAATAGGTTGACCTAGAAGAGAAAATCAAGGCTAGCCCCGGTCACACGAACCAAGCTCGCCTCTTTTACCCACCTTTCGCTAAAGACTGTCGAATGCAATCGTTTTCTATCAGATCTAATCTTCATCTTGAGCTGATGCTCAAAGAATTGGATTAGATGCTGATGAGAAAGACGGTTGCCCCGCAAGACTTCCTCCTTTCGCGTCGTCCAAATCACCATTCGAGCCGTGGCCAGCAGCGTCAGAAACACCATTCGTTTCACCCCGGAATACGGGGGCGACACATTGTCACACGCGTATGCGCGATCAATGGACACAAGCCGTTCGGGAGCGAGACGAGCCGTCAGCTCGCCGACATGGTCCCATAAGGGGCGCACCCGGGGGCAATGGTAGAAGGCGTGCGGAACCGTTTCTTCTAAGCCAAGACCACACCGTTCACAGTCTGGCAAATCCGCCAAACCCCATATGAAAGCCTTGTCGTTGAGAGGCAGCCGATTCCGAGCCAATCGCCAGGTAAGCGAAAACTCAGGGTTACTGAGGTAATCCGCCGCTGGCGCCCAAGACCAGTAGGAGCGATACTCCTCCTCCGACAAGCCGAGCGTATCACGTAGGGAATCCTTCGCGGGCCCCTCCACTAATCCACGATAGAAGACCTTCCTAGGCCGTGACAGGTCACTGGACCGGGGAATGGCCTTCAAGGCCGACCGACACTCGCGGATGAAATCCGACTCGTCCCGGGGTTTACGACGGCGCTCAACCCTCGAGATGGGGGGACTGATGGTAAGGCTAGGGAAGGCGTCCCTAACAATCCCCTCCAGAATCGGATCTCTCCCAGTCAATGCGCGGCGTAGGAAAGCCAACCTAGAGGCACGGACGTGACTCAAGAGGTGCGGCATTCCCAGCCCCCCATGACACGGACGTTTAGTGCAGACTCGTCTGTCGACCCTGTTCACGCGTCCCCTCCATAAAATGGAGGATAGCGATCGCTCGAGCGCCTTCCAATGGGTCTCACAGAGAGGAAGTACAGACAATCGATAAAGAATCAGGGGGAAAATGTATGTAGCACACACCTCCGCCCTGCCCTTCACGGACAACCGCCGTCGATTCCAAGTCTTGCCGGCAGAATCGACCTTTGCAAGTACTTCAGACCAATTCTTCTCCAGCTGGAGGTCCGGTCCAAACCACACTCCAAGAATGCGGACAGGTCCATCCGTCCAACCGAAGCGGCCCGGAAGAGCGACCCCCTTCCAGGCACCTAACCGCAAGCCGGAAGACTTGTCGCGGTTTATCTTGGCCCCTGTCACCTTCTCGTACCGATCAAGCGCCTTCTGTACCGCCTCGATGTCGTCCCGGGACGACACGAAAGCAGATACGTCATCGGCGTACGCGGAAACCCTGGCTCGCCAACCTTTTAGTACTAGATGATTTATTATGTTTTTATACATAATTGTGGCACGTGGCCGATGAAGGGGAGGGGTAAAGGCTGGTCCAAACTAACTATCCTATACCTAGCTAATCAGATTCACGACCCATTCATACATTACAATTTACCCATTCACCACAAGAACTCGTCCGTCACCAAACAATCCTCCAACCACCATAATACCGCATCCTCTCAAGGGGAACCTAGCAAAAACGCGCCCCACACCATAAAAATTTGATGATAATACATAAAATACATAAAATTTTAATAATGATAGAATGAGAGGGGAGGGAGATGAACCCAATAATCAAATAAATATAAACACAAAATACAAACTAAACATAACAGATGTTAGTAGGGGACCGTCCATCCCTCAAAATAGAGAGGCCGCTGTATTCTGCCCAGGGGACAAAATCAAGAGGCAACTCTCGCTAAGGGAGTGGGAAGAAGGCTAAAATATTATGCGAGAATGGGAAAAATATAAAGCTGACCCAGTCGAGATAAAAGGGGGCCGAAACAAACTGGGGAGGTTGGGAATCTCGACTTGGATCATAACCAAAGAGTAGCCGGGTTACAGACCAGGAACAACACTTACTCACATTAACTAGGTACACTGAAGCTTGTCTAATCCTAACCAAGGGGAGGGTTCCACAGGAAGCCACCCCGATGTGCAATAGTTTGACCTAGAAGAGAAAATCAAGGCTAGCCCCGGTCACACGAACCAAGCTCGCCTCTTTTACCCACCTTTCGCTAAAGACTGTCGAATGCAATCGTTTTCTATCAGATCTAATCTTCATCTTGAGCTGATGCTCAAAGAATAGGATTAGATGCTGATGAGAAAGACGGTTGCCCCGCAAGACTTCCTCCTTTCGCGTCGTCCAAATCACCATTCGAGCCGTGGCCAGCAGCGTCAGAAACACCATCCGTTTCACCCCGGAATACGGGGGCGACACATTGTCACACGCGTATGCGCGATCAATGGACACAAGCTGTTCGGGAGCGAGACGAGCCGTCAGCTCGCCGACATGGTCCCATAAGGGGCGGACCCGGGGGCAATGGTAGAAGGCGTGCGGAGCCGTTTCTTCTAAGCCAAGACCACACCGTTCACAGTCTGGCAAATCCGCCAAACCCCATATGAAAGCCTTGTCGTTGAGAGGCAGCCGATTCCGAGCCAATCGCCAGGTAAGCGAAAACTCAGGGTTACTGAGGTAATCCGCCGCTGGCGCCCAAGACCAGTAGGAGCGATACTCCTCCTCCGACAAGCCGAGCGTATCACGTAGGGAATCCTTCGCGGGCCCCTCCACTAATCCACGATAGAAGACCTTCCTAGGCCGTGACAGGTCACTGGACCGGGGAATGGCCTTCAAGGCCGACCGACACTCGCGGATGAAATCCGACTCGTCCCGGGGTTTACGACGGCGCTCAACCCTCGAGATGGGGGGACTGATGGTAAAGCTAGGGAAGGCGTCCCTAACAATCCCCTCCAGAATCGGATCTCTCCCAGTCAATGCGCGGCGTAGGAAAGCCAACCTAGAGGCACGGACGTGACTCAAGAGGTGCGGCATTCCCAGCCCCCCATGACACGGACGTTTAGTGCAGACTCGTCTGTCGACCCTGTTCACGCGTCCCCTCCATAAAATGGAGGATAGCGATCGCTCGAGCGCCTTCCAATGGGTCTCACAGAGAGGAAGTACAGACAATCGATAAAGAATCAGGGGGAAAATGTATGTAGCACACACCTCCGCCCTGCCCTTCACGGACAACCGCCGTCGATTCCAAGTCTTGCCGGCAGAATCGACCTTTGCAAGTACTTCAGACCAATTCTTCTCCAGCTGGAGGTCCGGTCCAAACCACACTCCAAGAATGCGGACAGGTCCATCCGTCCAACCGAAGCGGCCCGGAAGAGCGACCCCCTTCCAGGCACCTAACCGCAAGCCGGAAGACTTGTCGCGGTTTATCTTGGCCCCTGTCACCTTCTCGTACCGATCAAGCGCCTTCTGTACCGCCTCGATGTCGTCCCGGGACGACACGAAAGCAGATACGTCATCG
Organism: Acanthosepion lycidas; assembly: GCA_963932145.1. Classification (NCBI taxonomy): domain Eukaryota; kingdom Metazoa; phylum Mollusca; class Cephalopoda; order Sepiida; family Sepiidae; genus Acanthosepion; species Acanthosepion lycidas. The sequence goes on from OZ010583.1 coordinate 68,492,716, forward strand.
GCGTACGCGGAAACCCTGGCTCGCCAACCTTTTAGTACTAGATGATTTATTATGTTTTTATACATAATTGTGGCACGTGGCCGATGAAGGGGAGGGGTAAAGGCTGGTCCAAACTAACTATCCTATACCTAGCTAATCAGATTCACGACCCATTCATACATTACAATTTACCCATTCACCACAAGAACTCATCCATCACCAATCGTTCTCTCATGCACCATAATACCACATTCTTACCAGGGGATCCTACAAAAAACGCGCCCCACACCATAAAAATTTGATGATGAAATACATGCTATACATTAAAATTCTAATAATGATAGAATGAGAGGGGAGGGGAGATGAACCCAATAATCAAATAAATATAAACACAAAATATAAACTAAACATAACAGATGTTAGTAGGGGACCGTCCAACCCTCAAAATAGAGAGGCCGCTGTATTCTGCCCAGGGGACAGAATCAAGAAGCTCTCTCGCTAAGGGAGTGGGGAAAAAGGATAAAATATTATGCGGGAATGGGGAAATATAAAGCTGACCCAGTCGAGATGAAAAAGGAGGGTTAAAAACAAACTGGGGAGGTTGGGAATCTCGACTTGGATCATAACCAAAGAGTAGCCGGGTTACAGGCCAGGAACAACACTTACTCACATTAACTAGGTACACTGAAGCTTGTCTAACCTAACCAAGGGGAGGGTTCCGCAGGAAGCCACCCCGATGTGCAATAGGTTGACCTAGAAGAGAAAATCAAGGCTAGCCCCGGTCACACGAACCAAGCTCGCCTCTTTTACCCACCTTTCGCTAAAGACTGTCGAATGCAATCGTTTTCTATCAGATCTAATCTTCATCTTGAGCTGATGCTCAAAGAATTGGATTAGATGCTGATGAGAAAGACGGTTGCCCCGCAAGACTTCCTCCTTTCGCGTCGTCCAAATCACCATTCGAGCCGTGGCCAGCAGCGTCAGAAACACCATTCGTTTCACCCCGGAATACGGGGGCGACACATTGTCACACGCGTATGCGCGATCAATGGACACAAGCTGTTCGGGAGCGAGACGAGCCGTCAGCTCGCCGACATGGTCCCATAAGGGGCGGACCCGGGGGCAATGGTAGAAGGCGTGCGGAGCCGTTTCTTCTAAGCCAAGACCACACCGTTCACAGTCTGGCAAATCCGCCAAACCCCATATGAAAGCCTTGTCGTTGAGAGGCAGCCGATTCCGAGCCAATCGCCAGGTAAGCGAAAACTCAGGGTTACTGAGGTAATCCGCCGCTGGCGCCCAAGACCAGTAGGAGCGATACTCCTCCTCCGACAAGCCGAGCGTATCACGTAGGGAATCCTTCGCGGGCCCCTCCACTAATCCAGGATAGAAGACCTTCCTAGGCCGTGACAGGTCACTGGACCGGGGAATGGCCTTCAAGGCCGACCGACACTCGCGGATGAAATCCGACTCGTCCCGGGGTTTACGACGGCGCTCAACCCTCGAGATGGGGGGACTGATGGTAAGGCTAGGGAAGGCGTCCCTAACAATCCCCTCCAGAATCGGATCTCTCCCAGTCAATGCGCGGCGTAGGAAAGCCAACCTAGAGGCACGGACGTGACTCAAGAGGTGCGGCATTCCCAGCCCCCCATGACACGGACGTTTAGTGCAGACTCGTCTGTCGACCCTGTTCACGCGTCCCCTCCATAAAATGGAGGATAGCGATCGCTCGAGCGCCTTCCAATGGGTCTCACAGAGAGGAAGTACAGACAATCGATAAAGAATCAGGGGGAAAATGTATGTAGCACACACCTCCGCCCTGCCCTTCACGGACAACCGCCGTCGATTCCAAGTCTTGCCGGCAGAATCGACCTTTGCAAGTACTTCAGACCAATTCTTCTCCAGCTGGAGGTCCGGTCCAAACCACACTCCAAGAATGCGGACAGGTCCATCCGTCCAACCGAAGCGGCCCGGAAGAGCGACCCCCTTCCAGGCACCTAACCGCAAGCCGGAAGACTTGTCGCGGTTTATCTTGGCCCCTGTCACCTTCTCGTACCGATCAAGCGCCTTCTGTACCGCCTCGATGTCGTCCCGGGACGACACGAAAGCAGATACGTCATCGGCGTACGCGGAAACCCTGGCTCGCCAACCTTTTAGTACTAGAATATTTATTTGTAAAATTTACAAATTTTGGCACGTGGCCGATGAAGGGGAGGGGTAGAGGCTGGTCCAAACTAACTATCCTATACCTAGCTAATCAGATTCACGACCCATTCATACATTACAATTTACCCATTCACCACAAGAACTCGTCCATCACCAAACAATCCTCCAACCACCATAATACCGCATCCTCTCAAGGGGAACCTAGCAAAAACGCGCCCCACACCATAAAAATTTGATGATAATACATAAAATACATAAAATTTTAATAATGATAGAATGAGAGGGGAGGGAGATGAACCCAATAATCAAATAAATATAAACACAAAATACAAACTAAACATAACAGATGTTAGTAGGGGACCGTCCAACCATCAAAAATAGAGAGGCCGCTGTATTCTGCCCAGGGGACAAAATCAAGAGGCAACTCTCGCTAAGGGAGTGGGAAGAAGGCTAAAATATTATGCGGGAATGGGAAAATATAAAGCTGACCCAGTCGAGATGAAAAGGAGGGTTAAAAACAAACTGGGGAGGTTGGGAATCTCGACTTGGACCATAACCAAAGAGTAGCCGGGTTACAGGCCAGGAACAACACTTACTCACATTAACTAGGTACACTGAAGCTTGTCTAACCTAACCAAGGGGAGGGTTCCACAGGAAGCCACCCCGATGTGCAATAGGTTGACCTAGAAGAGAAAATCAAGGCTAGCCCCGGTCACACGAACCAAGCTCGCCTCTTTTACCCACCTTTCGCTAAAGACTGTCGAATGCAATCGTTTTCTATCAGATCTAATCTTCATCTTGAGCTGATGCTCAAAGAATAGGATTAGATGCTGATGAGAAAGACGGTTGCCCCGCAAGACTTCCTCCTTTCGCGTCGTCCAAATCACCATTCGAGCCGTGGCCAGCAGCGTCAGAAACACCATCCGTTTCACCCCGGAATACGGGGGCGACACATTGTCACACGCGTATGCGCGATCAATGGACACAAGCTGTTCGGGAGCGAGACGAGCCGTCAGCTCGCCGACATGGTCCCATAAGGGGCGGACCCGGGGGCAATGGTAGAAGGCGTGCGGAGCCGTTTCTTCTAAGCCAAGACCACACCGTTCACAGTCTGGCAAATCCGCCAAACCCCATATGAAAGCCTTGTCGTTGAGAGGCAGCCGATTCCGAGCCAATCGCCAGGTAAGCGAAAACTCAGGGTTACTGAGGTAATCCGCCGCTGGCGCCCAAGACCAGTAGGAGCGATACTCCTCCTCCGACAACCGAGCGTATCACGTAGGGAATCCTTCGCGGGCCCCTCCACTAATCCACGATAGAAGACCTTCCTAGGCCGTGACAGGTCACTGGACCGGGGAATGGCCTTCAAGGCCGACCGACACTCGCGGATGAAATCCGACTCGTCCCGGGGTTTACGACGGCGCTCAACCCTCGAGATGGGGGGACTGATGGTAAGGCTAGGGAAGGCGTCCCTAACAATCCCCTCCAGAATCGGATCTCTCCCAGTCAATGCGCGGCGTAGGAAAGCCAACCTAGAGGCACGGACGTGACTCAAGAGGTGCGGCATTCCCAGCCCCCCATGACACGGACGTTTAGTGCAGACTCGTCTGTCGACCCTGTTCACGCGTCCCCTCCATAAAATGGAGGATAGCGATCGCTCGAGCGCCTTCCAATGGGTCTCACAGAGAGGAAGTACAGACAATCGATAAAGAATCAGGGGGAAAATGTATGTAGCACACACCTCCGCCCTGCCCTTCACGGACAACCGCCGTCGATTCCAAGTCTTGCCGGCAGAATCGACCTTTGCAAGTACTTCAGACCAATTCTTCTCCAGCTGGAGGTCCGGTCCAAACCACACTCCAAGAATGCGGACAGGTCCATCCGTCCAACCGAAGCGGCCCGGAAGAGCGACCCCCTTCCAGGCACCTAACCGCAAGCCGGAAGACTTGTCGCGGTTTATCTTGGCCCCTGTCACCTTCTCGTACCGATCAAGCGCCTTCTGTACCGCCTCGATGTCGTCCCGGGACGACACGAAAGCAGATACGTCATCGGCGTACGCGGAAACCCTGGCTCGCCAACCTTTTAGTACTAGGATATTTATTTGTAAAATTTACAAATTTTGGCACGTGGCCGATGAAGGGGAGGGGTAGAGGCTGGTCCAAACTAACTATCCTATACCTAGCTAATCAGATTCACGACCCATTCATACATTACAATTTACCCATTCACCACAAGAACTCGTCCGTCACCAAACAATCCTCCAACCACCATAATACCACATCCTCTCAAGGGGAACCTAGCAAAAACGCGCCCCACACCATAAAAATTTGATGATAATACATAAAATACATAAAATTTTAATAATGATAGAATGAGAGGGGAGGGAGATGAACCCAATAATCAAATAAATATAAACACAAAATACAAACTAAACATAACAGATGTTAGTAGGGGACCGTCCAACCCTCAAAATAGAGAGGCCGCTGTATTCTGCCCAGGGGACAAAATCAAGAGGCAACTCTCGCTAAGGGAGTGGGAAGAAGGCTAAAATATTATGCGGGAATGGGAAAAATATAAAGCTGACCCAGTCGAGATAAAAGGGGGGGCCGAAACAAACTGGGGAGGTTGGGAATCTCGACTTGGACCATAACCAAAGAGTAGCCGGGTTACAGGCCAGGAACAACACTTACTCACATTAACTAGGTACACTGAAGCTTGTCTAACCTAACCAAGGGGAGGGTTCCACAGGAAGCCACCCCGATGTGCAATAGGTTGACCTAGAAGAGAAAATCAAGGCTAGCCCCGGTCACACGAACCAAGCTCGCCTCTTTTACCCACCTTTCGCTAAAGACTGTCGAATGCAATCGTTTTCTATCAGATCTAATCTTCATCTTGAGCTGATGCTCAAAGAATAGGATTAGATGCTGATGAGAAAGACGGTTGCCCCGCAAGACTTCCTCCTTTCGCGTCGTCCAAATCACCATTCGAGCCGTGGCCAGCAGCGTCAGAAACACCATTCGTTTCACCCCGGAATACGGGGGCGACACATTGTCACACGCGTATGCGCGATCAATGGACACAAGCTGTTCGGGAGCGAGACGAGCCGTCAGCTCGCCGACATGGTCCCATAAGGGGCGGACCCGGGGGCAATGGTAGAAGGCGTGCGGAGCCGTTTCTTCTAAGCCAAGACCACACCGTTCACAGTCTGGCAAATCCGCCAAACCCCATATGAAAGCCTTGTCGTTGAGAGGCAGCCGATTCCGAGCCAATCGCCAGGTAAGCGAAAACTCAGGGTTACTGAGGTAATCCGCCGCTGGCGCCCAAGACCAGTAGGAGCGATACTCCTCCTCCGACAAGCCGAGCGTATCACGTAGGGAATCCTTCGCGGGCCCCTCCACTAATCCACGATAGAAGACCTTCCTAGGCCGTGACAGGTCACTGGACCGGGGAATGGCCTTCAAGGCCGACCGACACTCGCGGATGAAATCCGACTCGTCCCGGGGTCTACGACGGCGCTCAACCCTCGAGATGGGGGGACTGATGGTAAGGCTAGGGAAGGCGTCCCTAACAATCCCCTCCAGAATCGGATCTCTCCCAGTCAATGCGCGGCGTAGGAAAGCCAACCTAGAGGCACGGATGTGACTCAAAAGGTGCGGCATTCCCAGCCCCCCATGACACGGACGTTTAGTGCAGACTCGTCTGTCGACCCTGTTCACGCGTCCCCTCCATAAAATGGAGGATAGCGATCGCTCGAGCGCCTTCCAATGGGTCTCACAGAGAGGAAGTACAGACAATCGATAAAGAATCAGGGGGAAAATGTATGTAGCACACACCTCCGCCCTGCCCTTCACGGACAACCGCCGTCGATTCCAAGTCTTGCCGGCAGAATCGACCTTTGCAAGTACTTCAGACCAATTCTTCTCCAGCTGGAGGTCCGGTCCAAACCACACTCCAAGAATGCGGACAGGTCCATCCGTCCAACCGAAGCGGCCCGGAAGAGCGACCCCCTTCCAGGCACCTAACCGCAAGCCGGAAGACTTGTCGCGGTTTATCTTGGCCCCTGTCACCTTCTCGTACCGATCAAGCGCCTTCTGTACCGCCTCGATGTCGTCCCGGGACGACACGAAAGCAGATACGTCATCGGCGTACGCGGAAACCCTGGCTCGCCAACCTTTTAGTACTAGGATATTTATTTGTAAAATTTACAAATTTTGGCACGTGGCCGATGAAGGGGAGGGGTAGAGGCTGGTCCAAACTAACTATCCTATACCTAGCTAATCAGATTCACGACCCATTCATACATTACAATTTACCCATTCACCACAAGAACTCGTCCGTCACCAAACAATCCTCCAACCACCATAATACCGCATCCTCTCAAGGGGAACCTAGCAAAAACGCGCCCCACACCATAAAAATTTGATGATAATACATAAAATACATAAAATTTTAATAATGATAGAATGAGAGGGGAGGGAGATGAACCCAATAATCAAATAAATATAAACACAAAATACAAACTAAACATAACAGATGTTAGTAGGGGACCGTCCATCCCTCAAAATAGAGAGGCCGCTGTATTCTGCCCAGGGGACAAAATCAAGAGGTAACTCTCGCTAAGGGAGTGGGAAGAAGGCTAAAATATTATGCGGGAATGGGAAAAATATAAAGCTGACCCAGTCGAGATAAAAGGGGGGGCCGAAACAAACTGGGGAGGTTGGGAATCTCGACTTGGACCATAACCAAAGAGTAGCCGGGTTACAGGCCAGGAACAACACTTACTCACATTAACTAGGTACACTGAAGCTTGTCTAACCTAACCAAGGGGAGGGTTCCACAGGAAGCCACCCCGATGTGCAATAGGTTGACCTAGAAGAGAAAATCAAGGCTAGCCCCGGTCACACGAACCAAGCTCGCCTCTTTTACCCACCTTTCGCTAAAGACTGTCGAATGCAATCGTTTTCTATCAGATCTAATCTTCATCTTGAGCTGATGCTCAAAGAATAGGATTAGATGCTGATGAGAAAGACGGTTGCCCCGCAAGACTTCCTCCTTTCGCGTCGTCCAAATCACCATTCGAGCCGTGGCCAGCAGCGTCAGAAACACCATTCGTTTCACCCCGGAATACGGGGGCGACACATTGTCACACTCGTATGCGCGATCAATGGACACAAGCTGTTCGGGAGCGAGACGAGCCGTCAGCTCGCCGACATGGTCCCATAAGGGGCGGACCCGGGGGCAATGGTAGAAGGCGTGCGGAGCCGTTTCTTCTAAGCCAAGACCACACCGTTCACAGTCTGGCAAATCCGCCAAACCCCATATGAAAGCCTTGTCGTTGAGAGGCAGCCGATTCCGAGCCAATCGCCAGGTAAGCGAAAACTCAGGGTTACTGAGGTAATCCGCCGCTGGCGCCCAAGACCAGTAGGAGCGATACTCCTCCTCCGACAAGCCGAGCGTATCACGTAGGGAATCCTTCGCGGGCCCCTCCACTAATCCACGATAGAAGACCTTCCTAGGCCGTGACAGGTCACTGGACCGGGGAATGGCCTTCAAGGCCGACCGACACTCGCGGATGAAATCCGACTCGTCCCGGGGTCTACGACGGCGCTCAACCCTCGAGATGGGGGGACTGATGGTAAGGCTAGGGAAGGCGTCCCTAACAATCCCCTCCAGAATCGGATCTCTCCCAGTCAATGCGCGGCGTAGGAAAGCCAACCTAGAGGCACGGATGTGACTCAAAAGGTGCGGCATTCCCAGCCCCCCATGACACGGACGTTTAGTGCAGACTCGTCTGTCGACCCTGTTCACGCGTCCCCTCCATAAAATGGAGGATAGCGATTGCTCGAGCGCCTTCCAATGGGTCTCACAGAGAGGAAGTACAGACAATCGATAAAGAATCAGGGGGAAAATGTATGTAGCACACACCTCCGCCCTGCCCTTCACGGACAACCGCCGTCGATTCCAAGTCTTGCCGGCAGAATCGACCTTTGCAAGTACTTCAGACCAATTCTTCTCCAGCTGGAGGTCCGGTCCAAACCACACTCCAAGAATGCGGACAGGTCCATCCGTCCAACCGAAGCGGCCCGGAAGAGCGACCCCCTTCCAGGCACCTAACCGCAAGCCGGAAGACTTGTCGCGGTTTATCTTGGCCCCTGTCACCTTCTCGTACCGATCAAGCGCCTTCTGTACCGCCTCGATGTCGTCCCGGGACGACACGAAAGCAGATACGTCATCGGCGTACGCGGAAACCCTGGCTCGCCAACCTTTTAGTACTAGGAGATTTATTATGATTTGATACATAATTGTGGCACGTGGCCGATGAAGGGGAGGGGTAAAGGCTGGTCCAAACTAACTATCCTATACCTAGCTAATCAGATTCACGACCCATTCATACATTACAATTTACCCATTCACCACAAGAACTCGTCCGTCACCAAACAATCCTCCAACCACCATAATACCGCATCCTCTCAAGGGGAACCTAGCAAAAACGCGCCCCACACCATAAAAATTTGATGATAATACATAAAATACATAAAATTTTAATAATGATAGAATGAGAGGGGAGGGAGATGAACCCAATAATCAAATAAATATAAACACAAAATACAAACTAAACATAACAGATGTTAGTAGGGGACCGTCCATCCCTCAAAATAGAGAGGCCGCTGTATTCTGCCCAGGGGACAAAATCAAGAGGTAACTCTCGCTAAGGGAGTGGGAAGAAGGCTAAAATATTATGCGGGAATGGGAAAAATATAAAGCTGACCCAGTCGAGATAAAAGGGGGGGCCGAAACAAACTGGGGAGGTTGGGAATCTCGACTTGGACCATAACCAAAGAGTAGCCGGGTTACAGGCCAGGAACAACACTTACTCACATTAACTAGGTACACTGAAGCTTGTCTAACCTAACCAAGGGGAGGGTTCCACAGGAAGCCACCCCGATGTGCAATAGGTTGACCTAGAAGAGAAAATCAAGGCTAGCCCCGGTCACACGAACCAAGCTCGCCTCTTTTACCCACCTTTCGCTAAAGACTGTCGAATGCAATCGTTTTCTATCAGATCTAATCTTCATCTTGAGCTGATGCTCAAAGAATAGGATTAGATGCTGATGAGAAAGACGGTTGCCCCGCAAGACTTCCTCCTTTCGCGTCGTCCAAATCACCATTCGAGCCGTGGCCAGCAGCGTCAGAAACACCATTCGTTTCACCCCGGAATACGGGGGCGACACATTGTCACACGCGTATGCGCGATCAATGGACACAAGCTGTTCGGGAGCGAGACGAGCCGTCAGCTCGCCGACATGGTCCCATAAGGGGCGGACCCGGGGGCAATGGTAGAAGGCGTGCGGAGCCGTTTCTTCTAAGCCAAGACCACACCGTTCACAGTCTGGCAAATCCGCCAAACCCCATATGAAAGCCTTGTCGTTGAGAGGCAGCCGATTCCGAGCCAATCGCCAGGTAAGCGAAAACTCAGGGTTACTGAGGTAATCCGCCGCTGGCGCCCAAGACCAGTAGGAGCGATACTCCTCCTCCGACAAGCCGAGCGTATCACGTAGGGAATCCTTCGCGGGCCCCTCCACTAATCCACGATAGAAGACCTTCCTAGGCCGTGACAGGTCACTGGACCGGGGAATGGCCTTCAAGGCCGACCGACACTCGCGGATGAAATCCGACTCGTCCCGGGGTCTACGACGGCGCTCAACCCTCGAGATGGGGGGACTGATGGTAAGGCTAGGGAAGGCGTCCCTAACAATCCCCTCCAGAATCGGATCTCTCCCAGTCAATGCGCGGCGTAGGAAAGCCAACCTAGAGGCACGGATGTGACTCAAAAGGTGCGGCATTCCCAGCCCCCCATGACACGGACGTTTAGTGCAGACTCGTCTGTCGACCCTGTTCACGCGTCCCCTCCATAAAATGGAGGATAGCGATCGCTCGAGCGCCTTCCAATGGGTCTCACAGAGAGGAAGTACAGACAATCGATAAAGAATCAGGGGGAAAATGTATGTAGCACACACCTCCGCCCTGCCCTTCACGGACAACCGCCGTCGATTCCAAGTCTTGCCGGCAGAATCGACCTTTGCAAGTACTTCAGACCAATTCTTCTCCAGCTGGAGGTCCGGTCCAAACCACACTCCAAGAATGCGGACAGGTCCATCCGTCCAACCGAAGCGGCCCGGAAGAGCGACCCCCTTCCAGGCACCTAACCGCAAGCCGGAAGACTTGTCGCGGTTTATCTTGGCCCCTGTCACCTTCTCGTACCGATCAAGCGCCTTCTGTACCGCCTCGATGTCGTCCCGGGACGACACGAAAGCAGATACGTCATCGGCGTACGCGGAAACCCTGGCTCGCCAACCTTTTAGTACTAGGAGATTTATTTGTAAAATTTACAAATTTTGGCACATGGCCGATGAAGGGGAGGGGTAGAGGCTGGTCCAAACTAACTATCCTATACCTAGCTAATCAGATTCACGACCCATTCATACATTACAATTTACCCATTCACCACAAGAACTCGTCCATCACCAAACAATCCTTCAATCACCATAATACCGCATTCTTACCAGGGGGTCCTACAAAAAACGCGCCCCACACCATAAAAATTTGATGATAATACATAAAATACATAAAATTTTAATAATGATAGAATGAGAAGGGAGGGAGATGAACCCACAAATAACTCAAAAGTAACACAAATGCAAACTAAACATAATATATGTTAGTAGGGGACCGTCCATCCCTCAAAATAGAGAGGCCGCTGTATTCTGCCCAGGGGACAAAATCAAGAGGCAACTCTCGCTAAGGGAGTGGGAAGAAGGCTAAAATATTATGCGGGAATGGGAAAAATATAAAGCTGACCCAGTCGAGATAAAAGGGGGCCGAAACAAACTGGGGAGGTTGGGAATCTCGACTTGGATCATAACCAAAGAGTAGCCGGGTTACAGACCAGGAACAACACTTACTCACATTAACTAGGTACACTGAAGCTTGTCTAATCCTAACCAAGGGGAGGGATCCACAGGAAGCCACCCCGATGTGCAATAGGTTGACCTAGAAGAGAAAATCAAGGCTAGCCCCGGTCACACGAACCAAGCTCGCCTCTTTTACCCACCTTTCGCTAAAGACTGTCGAATGCAATCGTTTTCTATCAGATCTAATCTTCATCTTGAGCTGATGCTCAAAGAATTGGATTAGATGCTGATGAGAAAGACGGTTGCCCCGCAAGACTTCCTCCTTTCGCGTCGTCCAAATCACCATTCGAGCCGTGGCCAGCAGCGTCAGAAACACCATTCGTTTCACCCCGGAATACGGGGGCGACACATTGTCACACGCGTATGCGCGATCAATGGACACAAGCCGTTCGGGAGCGAGACGAGCCGTCAGCTCGCCGACATGGTCCCATAAGGGGCGCACCCGGGGGCAATGGTAGAAGGCGTGCGGAGCCGTTTCTTCTAAGCCAAGACCACACCGTTCACAGTCTGGCAAATCCGCCAAACCCCATATGAAAGCCTTGTCGTTGAGAGGCAGCCGATTCCGAGCCAATCGCCAGGTAAGCGAAAACTCAGGGTTACTGAGGTAATCCGCCGCTGGCGCCCAAGACCAGTAGGAGCGATACTCCTCCTCCGACAAGCCGAGCGTATCACGTAGGGAATCCTTCGCGGGCCCCTCCACTAATCCACGATAGAAGACCTTCCTAGGCCGTGACAGGTCACTGGACCGGGGAATGGCCTTCAAGGCCGACCGACACTCGCGGATGAAATCCGACTCGTCCCGGGGTTTACGACGGCGCTCAACCCTCGAGATGGGGGGACTGATGGTAAGGCTAGGGAAGGCGTCCCTAACAATCCCCTCCAGAATCGGATCTCTCCCAGTCAATGCGCGGCGTAGGAAAGCCAACCTAGAGGCACGGACGTGACTCAAGAGGTGCGGCATTCCCAGCCCCCCATGACACGGACGTTTAGTGCAGACTCGTCTGTCGACCCTGTTCACGCGTCCCCTCCATAAAATGGAGGATAGCGATCGCTCGAGCGCCTTCCAATGGGTCTCACAGAGAGGAAGTACAGACAATCGATAAAGAATCAGGGGGAAAATGTATGTAGCACACACCTCCGCCCTGCCCTTCACGGACAACCGCCGTCGATTCCAAGTCTTGCCGGCAGAATCGACCTTTGCAAGTACTTCAGACCAATTCTTCTCCAGCTGGAGGTCCGGTCCAAACCACACTCCAAGAATGCGGACAGGTCCATCCGTCCAACCGAAGCGGCCCGGAAGAGCGACCCCCTTCCAGGCACCTAACCGCAAGCCGGAAGACTTGTCGCGGTTTATCTTGGCCCCTGTCACCTTCTCGTACCGATCAAGCGCCTTCTGTACCGCCTCGATGTCGTCCCGGGACGACACGAAAGCAGATACGTCATCGGCGTACGCGGAAACCCTGGCTCGCCAACCTTTTAGTACTAGGAGATTTATTTGTATAATTTACAAATTTTGGCACGTGGCCGATGAAGGGGAGGGGTAGAGGCTGGTCCAAACTAACTATCCTATACCTAGCTAATGAGATTCACGACCCATTCATACATTACAATTTACCCATTCACCACAAGAACTCGTCCGTCACCAAACAATCCTCCAACCACCATAATACCGCATCCTCTCAAGGGGAACCTAGCAAAAACGCGCCCCACACCATAAAAATTTGATGATAATACATAAAATACATAAAATTTTAATAATGATAGAATGAGAGGGGAGGGAGATGAACCCAATAATCAAATAAATATAAACACAAAATACAAACTAAACATAACAGATGTTAGTAGGGGACCGTCCATCCCTCAAAATAGAGAGGCCGCTGTATTCTGCCCAGGGGACAAAATCAAGAGGCAACTCTCGCTAAGGGAGTGGGAAGAAGGCTAAAATATTATGCGGGAATGGGAAAATATAAAGCTGACCCAGTCGAGATGAAAAGGAGGGTTAAAAACAAACTGGGGAGGTTGGGAATCTCGACTTGGACCATAACCAAAGAGTAGCCGGGTTATAGGCCAGGAACAACACTTACTCACATTAACTAGGTACACTGAAGCTTGTCTAACCTAACCAAGGGGAGGGTTCCACAGGAAGCCACCCCGATGTGCAATAGGTTGACCTAGAAGAGAAAATCAAGGCTAGCCCCGGTCACACGAACCAAGCTCGCCTCTTTTACCCACCTTTCGCTAAAGACTGTCGAATGCAATCGTTTTCTATCAGATCTAATCTTCATCTTGAGCTGATGCTCAAAGAATAGGATTAGATGCTGATGAGAAAGACGGTTGCCCCGCAAGACTTCCTCCTTTCGCGTCGTCCAAATCACCATTCGAGCCGTGGCCAGCAGCGTCAGAAACACCATCCGTTTCACCCCGGAATACGGGGGCGACACATTGTCACACGCGTATGCGCGATCAATGGACACAAGCTGTTCGGGAGCGAGACGAGCCGTCAGCTCGCCGACATGGTCCCATAAGGGGCGGACCCGGGGGCAATGGTAGAAGGCGTGCGGAGCCGTTTCCTCTAAGCCAAGACCACACCGTTCACAGTCTGGCAAATCCGCCAAACCCCATATGAAAGCCTTGTCGTTGAGAGGCAGCCGATTCCGAGCCAATCGCCAGGTAAGCGAAAACTCAGGCTTACTGAGGTAATCCGCCGCTGGCGCCCAAGACCAGTAGGAGCGATACTCCTCCTCCGACAAGCCGAGCGTATCACGTAGGGAATCCTTCGCGGGCCCCTCCACTAATCCACGATAGAAGACCTTCCTAGGCCGTGACAGGTCACTGGACCGGGGAATGGCCTTCAAGGCCGACCGACACTCGCGGATGAAATCCGACTCGTCCCGGGGTTTACGACGGCGCTCAACCCTCGAGATGGGGGGACTGATGGTAAGGCTAGGGAAGGCGTCCCTAACAATCCCCTCCAGAATCGGATCTCTCCCAGTCAATGCGCGGCGTAGGAAAGCCAACCTAGAGGCACGGACGTGACTCAAGAGGTGCGGCATTCCCAGCCCCCCATGACACGGACGTTTAGTGCAGACTCGTCTGTCGACCCTGTTCACGCGTCCCCTCCATAAAATGGAGGATAGCGATCGCTCGAGCGCCTTCCAATGGGTCTCACAGAGAGGAAGTACAGACAATCGATAAAGAATCAGGGGGAAAATGTATGTAGCACACACCTCCGCCCTGCCCTTCACGGACAACCGCCGTCGATTCCAAGTCTTGCCGGCAGAATCGACCTTTGCAAGTACTTCAGACCAATTCTTCTCCAGCTGGAGGTCCGGTCCAAACCACACTCCAAGAATGCGGACAGGTCCATCCGTCCAACCGAAGCGGCCCGGAAGAGCGACCCCCTTCCAGGCACCTAACCGCAAGCCGGAAGACTTGTCGCGGTTTATCTTGGCCCCTGTCACCTTCTCGTACCGATCAAGCGCCTTCTGTACCGCCTCGATGTCGTCCCGGGACGACACGAAAGCAGATACGTCATCGGCGTACGCGGAAACCCTGGCTCGCCAACCTTTTAGTACTAGGAGATTTATTTGTAAAATTTACAAATTTTGGCACATGGCCGATGAAGGGGAGGGGTAGAGGCTGGTCCAAACTAACTATCCTATACCTAGCTAATCAGATTCACGACCCATTCATACATTACAATTTACCCATTCACCACAAGAACTCGTCCATCACCAAACAATCCTTCAATCACCATAATACCGCATTCTTACCAGGGGGTCCTACAAAAAACGCGCCCCACACCATAAAAATTTGATGATAATACATAAAATACATAAAATTTTAATAATGATAGAATGAGAAGGGAGGGAGATGAACCCACAAATAACTCAAAAGTAACACAAATGCAAACTAAACATAATATATGTTAGTAGGGGACCGTCCATCCCTCAAAATAGAGAGGCCGCTGTATTCTGCCCAGGGGACAAAATCAAGAGGCAACTCTCGCTAAGGGAGTGGGAAGAAGGCTAAAATATTATGCGGGAATGGGAAAAATATAAAGCTGACCCAGTCGAGATAAAAGGGGGCCGAAACAAACTGGGGAGGTTGGGAATCTCGACTTGGATCATAACCAAAGAGTAGCCGGGTTACAGACCAGGAACAACACTTACTCACATTAACTAGGTACACTGAAGCTTGTCTAATCCTAACCAAGGGGAGGGATCCACAGGAAGCCACCCCGATGTGCAATAGGTTGACCTAGAAGAGAAAATCAAGGCTAGCCCCGGTCACACGAACCAAGCTCGCCTCTTTTACCCACCTTTCGCTAAAGACTGTCGAATGCAATCGTTTTCTATCAGATCTAATCTTCATCTTGAGCTGATGCTCAAAGAATTGGATTAGATGCTGATGAGAAAGACGGTTGCCCCGCAAGACTTCCTCCTTTCGCGTCGTCCAAATCACCATTCGAGCCGTGGCCAGCAGCGTCAGAAACACCATTCGTTTCACCCCGGAATACGGGGGCGACACATTGTCACACGCGTATGCGCGATCAATGGACACAAGCCGTTCGGGAGCGAGACGAGCCGTCAGCTCGCCGACATGGTCCCATAAGGGGCGCACCCGGGGGCAATGGTAGAAGGCGTGCGGAGCCGTTTCTTCTAAGCCAAGACCACACCGTTCACAGTCTGGCAAATCCGCCAAACCCCATATGAAAGCCTTGTCGTTGAGAGGCAGCCGATTCCGAGCCAATCGCCAGGTAAGCGAAAACTCAGGGTTACTGAGGTAATCCGCCGCTGGCGCCCAAGACCAGTAGGAGCGATACTCCTCCTCCGACAAGCCGAGCGTATCACGTAGGGAATCCTTCGCGGGCCCCTCCACTAATCCACGATAGAAGACCTTCCTAGGCCGTGACAGGTCACTGGACCGGGGAATGGCCTTCAAGGCCGACCGACACTCGCGGATGAAATCCGACTCGTCCCGGGGTTTACGACGGCGCTCAACCCTCGAGATGGGGGGACTGATGGTAAGGCTAGGGAAGGCGTCCCTAACAATCCCCTCCAGAATCGGATCTCTCCCAGTCAATGCGCGGCGTAGGAAAGCCAACCTAGAGGCACGGACGTGACTCAAGAGGTGCGGCATTCCCAGCCCCCCATGACACGGACGTTTAGTGCAGACTCGTCTGTCGACCCTGTTCACGCGTTCCCTCCATAAAATGGAGGATAGCGATCGCTCGAGCGCCTTCCAATGGGTCTCACAGAGAGGAAGTACAGACAATCGATAAAGAATCAGGGGGAAAATGTATGTAGCACACACCTCCGCCCTGCCCTTCACGGACAACCGCCGTCGATTCCAAGTCTTGCCGGCAGAATCGACCTTTGCAAGTACTTCAGACCAATTCTTCTCCAGCTGGAGGTCCGGTCCAAACCACACTCCAAGAATGCGGACAGGTCCATCCGTCCAACCGAAGCGGCCCGGAAGAGCGACCCCCTTCCAGGCACCTAACCGCAAGCCGGAAGACTTGTCGCGGTTTATCTTGGCCCCTGTCACCTTCTCGTACCGATCAAGCGCCTTCTGTACCGCCTCGATGTCGTCCCGGGACGACACGAAAGCAGATACGTCATCGGCGTACGCGGAAACCCTGGCTCGCCAACCTTTTAGTACTAGGATATTTATTTGTAAAATTTACAAATTTTGGCACGTGGCCGATGAAGGGGAGGGGTAGAGGCTGGTCCAAACTAACTATCCTATACCTAGCTAATCAGATTCACGACCCATTCATACATTACAATTTACCCATTCACCACAAGAACTCGTCCGTCACCAAACAATCCTCCAACCACCATAATACCACATCCTCTCAAGGGGAACCTAGCAAAAACGCGCCCCACACCATAAAAATTTGATGATAATACATAAAATACATAAAATTTTAATAATGATAGAATGAGAGGGGAGGGAGATGAACCCAATAATCAAATAAATATAAACACAAAATACAAACTAAACATAACAGATGTTAGTAGGGGACCGTCCAACCCTCAAAATAGAGAGGCCGCTGTATTCTGCCCAGGGGACAAAATCAAGAGGCAACTCTCGCTAAGGGAGTGGGAAGAAGGCTAAAATATTATGCGGGAATGGGAAAAATATAAAGCTGACCCAGTCGAGATAAAAGGGGGGGCCGAAACAAACTGGGGAGGTTGGGAATCTCGACTTGGACCATAAACAAAGAGTAGCCGGGTTACAGGCCAGGAACAACACTTACTCACATTAACTAGGTACACTGAAGCTTGTCTAACCTAACCAAGGGGAGGGTTCCACAGGAAGCCACCCCGATGTGCAATAGGTTGACCTAGAAGAGAAAATCAAGGCTAGCCCCGGTCACACGAACCAAGCTCGCCTCTTTTACCCACCTTTCGCTAAAGACTGTCGAATGCAATCGTTTTCTATCAGATCTAATCTTCATCTTGAGCTGATGCTCAAAGAATAGGATTAGATGCTGATGAGAAAGACGGTTGCCCCGCAAGACTTCCTCCTTTCGCGTCGTCCAAATCACCATTCGAGCCGTGGCCAGCAGCGTCAGAAACACCATTCGTTTCACCCCGGAATACGGGGGCGACACATTGTCACACGCGTATGCGCGATCAATGGACACAAGCTGTTCGGGAGCGAGACGAGCCGTCAGCTCGCCGACATGGTCCCATAAGGGGCGGACCCGGGGGCAATGGTAGAAGGCGTGCGGAGCCGTTTCTTCTAAGCCAAGACCACACCGTTCACAGTCTGGCAAATCCGCCAAACCCCATATGAAAGCCTTGTCGTTGAGAGGCAGCCGATTCCGAGCCAATCGCCAGGTAAGCGAAAACTCAGGGTTACTGAGGTAATCCGCCGCTGGCGCCCAAGACCAGTAGGAGCGATACTCCTCCTCCGACAAGCCGAGCGTATCACGTAGGGAATCCTTCGCGGGCCCCTCCACTAATCCACGATAGAAGACCTTCCTAGGCCGTGACAGGTCACTGGACCGGGGAATGGCCTTCAAGGCCGACCGACACTCGCGGATGAAATCCGACTCGTCCCGGGGTCTACGACGGCGCTCAACCCTCGAGATGGGGGGACTGATGGTAAGGCTAGGGAAGGCGTCCCTAACAATCCCCTCCAGAATCGGATCTCTCCCAGTCAATGCGCGGCGTAGGAAAGCCAACCTAGAGGCACGGATGTGACTCAAAAGGTGCGGCATTCCCAGCCCCCCATGACACGGACGTTTAGTGCAGACTCGTCTGTCGACCCTGTTCACGCGTCCCCTCCATAAAATGGAGGATAGCGATCGCTCGAGCGCCTTCCAATGGGTCTCACAGAGAGGAAGTACAGACAATCGATAAAGAATCAGGGGGAAAATGTATGTAGCACACACCTCCGCCCTGCCCTTCACGGACAACCGCCGTCGATTCCAAGTCTTGCCGGCAGAATCGACCTTTGCAAGTACTTCAGACCAATTCTTCTCCAGCTGGAGGTCCGGTCCAAACCACACTCCAAGAATGCGGACAGGTCCATCCGTCCAACCGAAGCGGCCCGGAAGAGCGACCCCCTTCCAGGCACCTAACCGCAAGCCGGAAGACTTGTCGCGGTTTATCTTGGCCCCTGTCACCTTCTCGTACCGATCAAGCGCCTTCTGTACCGCCTCGATGTCGTCCCGGGACGACACGAAAGCAGATACGTCATCGGCGTACGCGGAAACCCTGGCTCGCCAACCTTTTAGTACTAGATGATTTATTGTAAAAGATTTACAATTGTGGCACGTGGCCGATGAAGGGGAGGGGAAAAGGCTGGTCCAAACTAACTATCCTATACCTAGCTAATCAGATTCACGACCCATTCATACATTACAATTTACCCATTCACCACAAGAACTCGTCCGTCACCAAACAATCCTCCAACCACCATAATACCGCATCCTCTCAAGGGGAACCTAGCAAAAACGCGCCCCACACCATAAAAATTTGATGATAATACATAAAATACATAAAATTTTAATAATGATAGAATGAGAGGGGAGGGAGATGAACCCAATAATCAAATAAATATAAACACAAAATACAAACTAAACATAACAGATGTTAGTAGGGGACCGTCCATCCCTCAAAATAGAGAGGCCGCTGTATTCTGCCCAGGGGACAAAATCAAGAGGTAACTCTCGCTAAGGGAGTGGGAAGAAGGCTAAAATATTATGCGGGAATGGGAAAAATATAAAGCTGACCCAGTCGAGATAAAAGGGGGGGCCGAAACAAACTGGGGAGGTTGGGAATCTCGACTTGGACCATAACCAAAGAGTAGCCGGGTTACAGGCCAGGAACAACACTTACTCACATTAACTAGGTACACTGAAGCTTGTCTAACCTAACCAAGGGGAGGGTTCCACAGGAAGCCACCCCGATGTGCAATAGGTTGACCTAGAAGAGAAAATCAAGGCTAGCCCCGGTCACACGAACCAAGCTCGCCTCTTTTACCCACCTTTCGCTAAAGACTGTCGAATGCAATCGTTTTCTATCAGATCTAATCTTCATCTTGAGCTGATGCTCAAAGAATAGGATTAGATGCTGATGAGAAAGACGGTTGCCCCGCAAGACTTCCTCCTTTCGCGTCGTCCAAATCACCATTCGAGCCGTGGCCAGCAGCGTCAGAAACACCATTCGTTTCACCCCGGAATACGGGGGCGACACATTGTCACACGCGTATGCGCGATCAATGGACACAAGCTGTTCGGGAGCGAGACGAGCCGTCAGCTCGCCGACATGGTCCCATAAGGGGCGGACCCGGGGGCAATGGTAGAAGGCGTGCGGAGCCGTTTCTTCTAAGCCAAGACCACACCGTTCACAGTCTGGCAAATCCGCCAAACCCCATATGAAAGCCTTGTCGTTGAGAGGCAGCCGATTCCGAGCCAATCGCCAGGTAAGCGAAAACTCAGGGTTACTGAGGTAATCCGCCGCTGGCGCCCAAGACCAGTAGGAGCGATACTCCTCCTCCGACAAGCCGAGCGTATCACGTAGGGAATCCTTCGCGGGCCCCTCCACTAATCCACGATAGAAGACCTTCCTAGGCCGTGACAGGTCACTGGACCGGGGAATGGCCTTCAAGGCCGACCGACACTCGCGGATGAAATCCGACTCGTCCCGGGGTCTACGACGGCGCTCAACCCTCGAGATGGGGGGACTGATGGTAAGGCTAGGGAAGGCGTCCCTAACAATCCCCTCCAGAATCGGATCTCTCCCAGTCAATGCGCGGCGTAGGAAAGCCAACCTAGAGGCACGGATGTGACTCAAAAGGTGCGGCATTCCCAGCCCCCCATGACACGGACGTTTAGTGCAGACTCGTCTGTCGACCCTGTTCACGCGTCCCCTCCATAAAATGGAGGATAGCGATCGCTCGAGCGCCTTCCAATGGGTCTCACAGAGAGGAAGTACAGACAATCGATAAAGAATCAGGGGGAAAATGTATGTAGCACACACCTCCGCCCTGCCCTTCACGGACAACCGCCGTCGATTCCAAGTCTTGCCGGCAGAATCGACCTTTGCAAGTACTTCAGACCAATTCTTCTCCAGCTGGAGGTCCGGTCCAAACCACACTCCAAGAATGCGGACAGGTCCATCCGTCCAACCGAAGCGGCCCGGAAGAGCGACCCCCTTCCAGGCACCTAACCGCAAGCCGGAAGACTTGTCGCGGTTTATCTTGGCCCCTGTCACCTTCTCGTACCGATCAAGCGCCTTCTGTACCGCCTCGATGTCGTCCCGGGACGACACGAAAGCAGATACGTCATCGGCGTACGCGGAAACCCTGGCTCGCCAACCTTTTAGTACTAGGAGATTTATTATGATTTGATACATAATTGTGGCACGTGGCCGATGAAGGGGAGGGGTAAAGGCTGGTCCAAACTAACTATCCTATACCTAGCTAATCAGATTCACGACCCATTCATACATTACAATTTACCCATTCACCACAAGAACTCGTCCGTCACCAAACAATCCTCCAACCACCATAATACCGCATCCTCTCAAGGGGAACCTAGCAAAAACGCGCCCCACACCATAAAAATTTGATGATAATACATAAAATACATAAAATTTTAATAATGATAGAATGAGAGGGGAGGGAGATGAACCCAATAATCAAATAAATATAAACACAAAATACAAACTAAACATAACAGATGTTAGTAGGGGACCGTCCATCCCTCAAAATAGAGAGGCCGCTGTATTCTGCCCAGGGGACAAAATCAAGAGGTAACTCTCGCTAAGGGAGTGGGAAGAAGGCTAAAATATTATGCGGGAATGGGAAAAATATAAAGCTGACCCAGTCGAGATAAAAGGGGGGGCCGAAACAAACTGGGGAGGTTGGGAATCTCGACTTGGACCATAACCAAAGAGTAGCCGGGTTACAGGCCAGGAACAACACTTACTCACATTAACTAGGTACACTGAAGCTTGTCTAACCTAACCAAGGGGAGGGTTCCACAGGAAGCCACCCCGATGTGCAATAGGTTGACCTAGAAGAGAAAATCAAGGCTAGCCCCGGTCACACGAACCAAGCTCGCCTCTTTTACCCACCTTTCGCTAAAGACTGTCGAATGCAATCGTTTTCTATCAGATCTAATCTTCATCTTGAGCTGATGCTCAAAGAATAGGATTAGATGCTGATGAGAAAGACGGTTGCCCCGCAAGACTTCCTCCTTTCGCGTCGTCCAAATCACCATTCGAGCCGTGGCCAGCAGCGTCAGAAACACCATTCGTTTCACCCCGGAATACGGGGGCGACACATTGTCACACGCGTATGCGCGATCAATGGACACAAGCTGTTCGGGAGCGAGACGAGCCGTCAGCTCGCCGACATGGTCCCATAAGGGGCGGACCCGGGGGCAATGGTAGAAGGCGTGCGGAGCCGTTTCTTCTAAGCCAAGACCACACCGTTCACAGTCTGGCAAATCCGCCAAACCCCATATGAAAGCCTTGTCGTTGAGAGGCAGCCGATTCCGAGCCAATCGCCAGGTAAGCGAAAACTCAGGGTTACTGAGGTAATCCGCCGCTGGCGCCCAAGACCAGTAGGAGCGATACTCCTCCTCCGACAAGCCGAGCGTATCACGTAGGGAATCCTTCGCGGGCCCCTCCACTAATCCACGATAGAAGACCTTCCTAGGCCGTGACAGGTCACTGGACCGGGGAATGGCCTTCAAGGCCGACCGACACTCGCGGATGAAATCCGACTCGTCCCGGGGTCTACGACGGCGCTCAACCCTCGAGATGGGGGGACTGATGGTAAGGCTAGGGAAGGCGTCCCTAACAATCCCCTCCAGAATCGGATCTCTCCCAGTCAATGCGCGGCGTAGGAAAGCCAACCTAGAGGCACGGATGTGACTCAAAAGGTGCGGCATTCCCAGCCCCCCATGACACGGACGTTTAGTGCAGACTCGTCTGTCGACCCTGTTCACGCGTCCCCTCCATAAAATGGAGGATAGCGATCGCTCGAGCGCCTTCCAATGGGTCTCACAGAGAGGAAGTACAGACAATCGATAAAGAATCAGGGGGAAAATGTATGTAGCACACACCTCCGCCCTGCCCTTCACGGACAACCGCCGTCGATTCCAAGTCTTGCCGGCAGAATCGACCTTTGCAAGTACTTCAGACCAATTCTTCTCCAGCTGGAGGTCCGGTCCAAACCACACTCCAAGAATGCGGACAGGTCCATCCGTCCAACCGAAGCGGCCCGGAAGAGCGACCCCCTTCCAGGCACCTAACCGCAAGCCGGAAGACTTGTCGCGGTTTATCTTGGCCCCTGTCACCTTCTCGTACCGATCAAGCGCCTTCTGTACCGCCTCGATGTCGTCCCGGGACGACACGAAAGCAGATACGTCATCGGCGTACGCGGAAACCCTGGCTCGCCAACCTTTTAGTACTAGATGATTTATTGTAAAAGATTTACAATTGTGGCACGTGGCCGATGAAGGGGAGGGGAAAAGGCTGGTCCAAACTAACTATCCTATACCTAGCTAATCAGATTCACGACCCATTCATACATTACAATTTACCCATTCACCACAAGAACTCGTCCATCACCAAACAATCCTCCAACCACCATAATACCGCATCCTCTCAAGGGGAACCTAGCAAAAACGCGCCCCACACCATAAAAATTTGATGATAATACATAAAATACATAAAATTTTAATAATGATAGAATGAGAGGGGAGGGAGATGAACCCAATAATCAAATAAATATAAACACAAAATACAAACTAAACATAACAGATGTTAGTAGGGGACCGTCCAACCATCAAAAATAGAGAGGCCGCTGTATTCTGCCCAGGGGACAAAATCAAGAGGCAACTCTCGCTAAGGGAGTGGGAAGAAGGCTAAAATATTATGCGGGAATGGGAAAATATAAAGCTGACCCAGTCGAGATGAAAAGGAGGGTTAAAAACAAACTGGGGAGGTTGGGAATCTCGACTTGGACCATAACCAAAGAGTAGCCGGGTTATAGGCCAGGAACAACACTTACTCACATTAACTAGGTACACTGAAGCTTGTCTAACCTAACCAAGGGGAGGGTTCCACAGGAAGCCACCCCGATGTGCAATAGGTTGACCTAGAAGAGAAAATCAAGGCTAGCCCCGGTCACACGAACCAAGCTCGCCTCTTTTACCCACCTTTCGCTAAAGACTGTCGAATGCAATCGTTTTCTATCAGATCTAATCTTCATCTTGAGCTGATGCTCAAAGAATAGGATTAGATGCTGATGAGAAAGACGGTTGCCCCGCAAGACTTCCTCCTTTCGCGTCGTCCAAATCACCATTCGAGCCGTGGCCAGCAGCGTCAGAAACACCATCCGTTTCACCCCGGAATACGGGGGCGACACATTGTCACACGCGTATGCGCGATCAATGGACACAAGCTGTTCGGGAGCGAGACGAGCCGTCAGCTCGCCGACATGGTCCCATAAGGGGCGGACCCGGGGGCAATGGTAGAAGGCGTGCGGAGCCGTTTCCTCTAAGCCAAGACCACACCGTTCACAGTCTGGCAAATCCGCCAAACCCCATATGAAAGCCTTGTCGTTGAGAGGCAGCCGATTCCGAGCCAATCGCCAGGTAAGCGAAAACTCAGGCCTACTGAGGTAATCCGCCGCTGGCGCCCAAGACCAGTAGGAGCGATACTCCTCCTCCGACAAGCCGAGCGTATCACGTAGGGAATCCTTCGCGGGCCCCTCCACTAATCCACGATAGAAGACCTTCCTAGGCCGTGACAGGTCACTGGACCGGGGAATGGCCTTCAAGGCCGACCGACACTCGCGGATGAAATCCGACTCGTCCCGGGGTTTACGACGGCGCTCAACCCTCGAGATGGGGGGACTGATGGTAAGGCTAGGGAAGGCGTCCCTAACAATCCCCTCCAGAATCGGATCTCTCCCAGTCAATGCGCGGCGTAGGAAAGCCAACCTAGAGGCACGGACGTGACTCAAGAGGTGCGGCATTCCCAGCCCCCCATGACACGGACGTTTAGTGCAGACTCGTCTGTCGACCCTGTTCACGCGTCCCCTCCATAAAATGGAGGATAGCGATCGCTCGAGCGCCTTCCAATGGGTCTCACAGAGAGGAAGTACAGACAATCGATAAAGAATCAGGGGGAAAATGTATGTAGCACACACCTCCGCCCTGCCCTTCACGGACAACCGCCGTCGATTCCAAGTCTTGCCGGCAGAATCGACCTTTGCAAGTACTTCAGACCAATTCTTCTCCAGCTGGAGGTCCGGTCCAAACCACACTCCAAGAATGCGGACAGGTCCATCCGTCCAACCGAAGCGGCCCGGAAGAGCGACCCCCTTCCAGGCACCTAACCGCAAGCCGGAAGACTTGTCGCGGTTTATCTTGGCCCCTGTCACCTTCTCGTACCGATCAAGCGCCTTCTGTACCGCCTCGATGTCGTCCCGGGACGACACGAAAGCAGATACGTCATCGGCGTACGCGGAAACCCTGGCTCGCCAACCTTTTAGTACTAGGAGATTTATTTGTAAAATTTACAAATTTTGGCACATGGCCGATGAAGGGGAGGGGTAGAGGCTGGTCCAAACTAACTATCCTATACCTAGCTAATCAGATTCACGACCCATTCATACATTACAATTTACCCATTCACCACAAGAACTCGTCCATCACCAAACAATCCTCCAACCACCATAATACCGCATCCTCTCAAGGGGAACCTAGCAAAAACGCGCCCCACACCATAAAAATTTGATGATAATACATAAAATACATAAAATTTTAATAATGATAGAATGAGAGGGGAGGGAGATGAACCCAATAATCAAATAAATATAAACACAAAATACAAACTAAACATAACAGATGTTAGTAGGGGACCGTCCAACCATCAAAAATAGAGAGGCCGCTGTATTCTGCCCAGGGGACAAAATCAAGAGGCAACTCTCGCTAAGGGAGTGGGAAGAAGGCTAAAATATTATGCGGGAATGGGAAAATATAAAGCTGACCCAGTCGAGATGAAAAGGAGGGTTAAAAACAAACTGGGGAGGTTGGGAATCTCGACTTGGACCATAACCAAAGAGTAGCCGGGTTATAGGCCAGGAACAACACTTACTCACATTAACTAGGTACACTGAAGCTTGTCTAACCTAACCAAGGGGAGGGTTCCACAGGAAGCCACCCCGATGTGCAATAGGTTGACCTAGAAGAGAAAATCAAGGCTAGCCCCGGTCACACGAACCAAG
Organism: Acanthosepion lycidas; assembly: GCA_963932145.1. Lineage (NCBI taxonomy): Eukaryota > Metazoa > Mollusca > Cephalopoda > Sepiida > Sepiidae > Acanthosepion > Acanthosepion lycidas. Next base: position 68,518,593 of record OZ010583.1, read on the forward strand.
CTCGCCTCTTTTACCCACCTTTCGCTAAAGACTGTCGAATGCAATCGTTTTCTATCAGATCTAATCTTCATCTTGAGCTGATGCTCAAAGAATAGGATTAGATGCTGATGAGAAAGACGGTTGCCCCGCAAGACTTCCTCCTTTCGCGTCGTCCAAATCACCATTCGAGCCGTGGCCAGCAGCGTCAGAAACACCATTCGTTTCACCCCGGAATACGGGGGCGACACATTGTCACACGCGTATGCGCGATCAATGGACACAAGCCGTTCGGGAGCGAGACGAGCCGTCAGCTCGCCGACATGGTCCCATAAGGGGCGCACCCGGGGGCAATGGTAGAAGGCGTGCGGAGCCGTTTCTTCTAAGCCAAGACCACACCGTTCACAGTCTGGCAAATCCGCCAAACCCCATATGAAAGCCTTGTCGTTGAGAGGCAGCCGATTCCGAGCCAATCGCCAGGTAAGCGAAAACTCAGGGTTACTGAGGTAATCCGCCGCTGGCGCCCAAGACCAGTAGGAGCGATACTCCTCCTCCGACAAGCCGAGCGTATCACGTAGGGAATCCTTCGCGGGCCCCTCCACTAATCCACGATAGAAGACCTTCCTAGGCCGTGACAGGTCACTGGACCGGGGAATGGCCTTCAAGGCCGACCGACACTCGCGGATGAAATCCGACTCGTCCCGGGGTTTACGACGGCGCTCAACCCTCGAGATGGGGGGACTGATGGTAAGGCTAGGGAAGGCGTCCCTAACAATCCCCTCCAGAATCGGATCTCTCCCAGTCAATGCGCGGCGTAGGAAAGCCAACCTAGAGGCACGGACGTGACTCAAGAGGTGCGGCATTCCCAGCCCCCCATGACACGGACGTTTAGTGCAGACTCGTCTGTCGACCCTGTTCACGCGTCCCCTCCATAAAATGGAGGATAGCGATCGCTCGAGCGCCTTCCAATGGGTCTCACAGAGAGGAAGTACAGACAATCGATAAAGAATCAGGGGGAAAATGTATGTAGCACACACCTCCGCCCTGCCCTTCACGGACAACCGCCGTCGATTCCAAGTCTTGCCGGCAGAATCGACCTTTGCAAGTACTTCAGACCAATTCTTCTCCAGCTGGAGGTCCGGTCCAAACCACACTCCAAGAATGCGGACAGGTCCATCCGTCCAACCGAAGCGGCCCGGAAGAGCGACCCCCTTCCAGGCACCTAACCGCAAGCCGGAAGACTTGTCGCGGTTTATCTTGGCCCCTGTCACCTTCTCGTACCGATCAAGCGCCTTCTGTACCGCCTCGATGTCGTCCCGGGACGACACGAAAGCAGATACGTCATCGGCGTACGCGGAAACCCTGGCTCGCCAACCTTTTAGTACTAGGAGATTTATTTGTATAATTTACAAATTTTGGCACGTGGCCGATGAAGGGGAGGGGTAGAGGCTGGTCCAAACTAACTATCCTATACCTAGCTAATGAGATTCACGACCCATTCATACATTACAATTTACCCATTCACCACAAGAACTCGTCCGTCACCAAACAATCCTCCAACCACCATAATACCGCATCCTCTCAAGGGGAACCTAGCAAAAACGCGCCCCACACCATAAAAATTTGATGATAATACATAAAATACATAAAATTTTAATAATGATAGAATGAGAGGGGAGGGAGATGAACCCAATAATCAAATAAATATAAACACAAAATACAAACTAAACATAACAGATGTTAGTAGGGGACCGTCCATCCCTCAAAATAGAGAGGCCGCTGTATTCTGCCCAGGGGACAAAATCAAGAGGCAACTCTCGCTAAGGGAGTGGGAAGAAGGCTAAAATATTATGCGGGAATGGGAAAATATAAAGCTGACCCAGTCGAGATGAAAAGGAGGGTTAAAAACAAACTGGGGAGGTTGGGAATCTCGACTTGGACCATAACCAAAGAGTAGCCGGGTTATAGGCCAGGAACAACACTTACTCACATTAACTAGGTACACTGAAGCTTGTCTAACCTAACCAAGGGGAGGGTTCCACAGGAAGCCACCCCGATGTGCAATAGGTTGACCTAGAAGAGAAAATCAAGGCTAGCCCCGGTCACACGAACCAAGCTCGCCTCTTTTACCCACCTTTCGCTAAAGACTGTCGAATGCAATCGTTTTCTATCAGATCTAATCTTCATCTTGAGCTGATGCTCAAAGAATAGGATTAGATGCTGATGAGAAAGACGGTTGCCCCGCAAGACTTCCTCCTTTCGCGTCGTCCAAATCACCATTCGAGCCGTGGCCAGCAGCGTCAGAAACACCATCCGTTTCACCCCGGAATACGGGGGCGACACATTGTCACACGCGTATGCGCGATCAATGGACACAAGCTGTTCGGGAGCGAGACGAGCCGTCAGCTCGCCGACATGGTCCCATAAGGGGCGGACACGGGGGCAATGGTAGAAGGCGTGCGGAGCCGTTTCCTCTAAGCCAAGACCACACCGTTCACAGTCTGGCAAATCCGCCAAACCCCATATGAAAGCCTTGTCGTTGAGAGGCAGCCGATTCCGAGCCAATCGCCAGGTAAGCGAAAACTCAGGCTTACTGAGGTAATCCGCCGCTGGCGCCCAAGACCAGTAGGAGCGATACTCCTCCTCCGACAAGCCGAGCGTATCACGTAGGGAATCCTTCGCGGGCCCCTCCACTAATCCACGATAGAAGACCTTCCTAGGCCGTGACAGGTCACTGGACCGGGGAATGGCCTTCAAGGCCGACCGACACTCGCGGATGAAATCCGACTCGTCCCGGGGTTTACGACGGCGCTCAACCCTCGAGATGGGGGGACTGATGGTAAGGCTAGGGAAGGCGTCCCTAACAATCCCCTCCAGAATCGGATCTCTCCCAGTCAATGCGCGGCGTAGGAAAGCCAACCTAGAGGCACGGACGTGACTCAAGAGGTGCGGCATTCCCAGCCCCCCATGACACGGACGTTTAGTGCAGACTCGTCTGTCGACCCTGTTCACGCGTCCCCTCCATAAAATGGAGGATAGCGATCGCTCGAGCGCCTTCCAATGGGTCTCACAGAGAGGAAGTACAGACAATCGATAAAGAATCAGGGGGAAAATGTATGTAGCACACACCTCCGCCCTGCCCTTCACGGACAACCGCCGTCGATTCCAAGTCTTGCCGGCAGAATCGACCTTTGCAAGTACTTCAGACCAATTCTTCTCCAGCTGGAGGTCCGGTCCAAACCACACTCCAAGAATGCGGACAGGTCCATCCGTCCAACCGAAGCGGCCCGGAAGAGCGACCCCCTTCCAGGCACCTAACCGCAAGCCGGAAGACTTGTCGCGGTTTATCTTGGCCCCTGTCACCTTCTCGTACCGATCAAGCGCCTTCTGTACCGCCTCGATGTCGTCCCGGGACGACACGAAAGCAGATACGTCATCGGCGTACGCGGAAACCCTGGCTCGCCAACCTTTTAGTACTAGGAGATTTATTTGTAAAATTTACAAATTTTGGCACATGGCCGATGAAGGGGAGGGGTAGAGGCTGGTCCAAACTAACTATCCTATACCTAGCTAATCAGATTCACGACCCATTCATACATTACAATTTACCCATTCACCACAAGAACTCGTCCATCACCAAACAATCCTTCAATCACCATAATACCGCATTCTTACCAGGGGGTCCTACAAAAAACGCGCCCCACACCATAAAAATTTGATGATAATACATAAAATACATAAAATTTTAATAATGATAGAATGAGAAGGGAGGGAGATGAACCCACAAATAACTCAAAAGTAACACAAATGCAAACTAAACATAATATATGTTAGTAGGGGACCGTCCATCCCTCAAAATAGAGAGGCCGCTGTATTCTGCCCAGGGGACAAAATCAAGAGGCAACTCTCGCTAAGGGAGTGGGAAGAAGGCTAAAATATTATGCGGGAATGGGAAAAATATAAAGCTGACCCAGTCGAGATAAAAGGGGGCCGAAACAAACTGGGGAGGTTGGGAATCTCGACTTGGATCATAACCAAAGAGTAGCCGGGTTACAGACCAGGAACAACACTTACTCACATTAACTAGGTACACTGAAGCTTGTCTAATCCTAACCAAGGGGAGGGATCCACAGGAAGCCACCCCGATGTGCAATAGGTTGACCTAGAAGAGAAAATCAAGGCTAGCCCCGGTCACACGAACGAAGCTCGCCTCTTTTACCCACCTTTCGCTAAAGACTGTCGAATGCAATCGTTTTCTATCAGATCTAATCTTCATCTTGAGCTGATGCTCAAAGAATTGGATTAGATGCTGATGAGAAAGACGGTTGCCCCGCAAGACTTCCTCCTTTCGCGTCGTCCAAATCACCATTCGAGCCGTGGCCAGCAGCGTCAGAAACACCATTCGTTTCACCCCGGAATACGGGGGCGACACATTGTCACACGCGTATGCGCGATCAATGGACACAAGCCGTTCGGGAGCGAGACGAGCCGTCAGCTCGCCGACATGGTCCCATAAGGGGCGCACCCGGGGGCAATGGTAGAAGGCGTGCGGAGCCGTTTCTTCTAAGCCAAGACCACACCGTTCACAGTCTGGCAAATCCGCCAAACCCCATATGAAAGCCTTGTCGTTGAGAGGCAGCCGATTCCGAGCCAATCGCCAGGTAAGCGAAAACTCAGGGTTACTGAGGTAATCCGCCGCTGGCGCCCAAGACCAGTAGGAGCGATACTCCTCCTCCGACAAGCCGAGCGTATCACGTAAAGAATCCTTCGCGGGCCCCTCCACTAATCCACGATAGAAGACCTTCCTAGGCCGTGACAGGTCACTGGACCGGGGAATGGCCTTCAAGGCCGACCGACACTCGCGGATGAAATCCGACTCGTCCCGGGGTTTACGACGGCGCTCAACCCTCGAGATGGGGGGACTGATGGTAAGGCTAGGGAAGGCGTCCCTAACAATCCCCTCCAGAATCGGATCTCTCCCAGTCAATGCGCGGCGTAGGAAAGCCAACCTAGAGGCACGGACGTGACTCAAGAGGTGCGGCATTCCCAGCCCCCCATGACACGGACGTTTAGTGCAGACTCGTCTGTCGACCCTGTTCACGCGTCCCCTCCATAAAATGGAGGATAGCGATCGCTCGAGCGCCTTCCAATGGGTCTCACAGAGAGGAAGTACAGACAATCGATAAAGAATCAGGGGGAAAATGTATGTAGCACACACCTCCGCCCTGCCCTTCACGGACAACCGCCGTCGATTCCAAGTCTTGCCGGCAGAATCGACCTTTGCAAGTACTTCAGACCAATTCTTCTCCAGCTGGAGGTCCGGTCCAAACCACACTCCAAGAATGCGGACAGGTCCATCCGTCCAACCGAAGCGGCCCGGAAGAGCGACCCCCTTCCAGGCACCTAACCGCAAGCCGGAAGACTTGTCGCGGTTTATCTTGGCCCCTGCCACCTTCTCGTACCGATCAAGCGCCTTCTGTACCGCCTCGATGTCGTCCCGGGACGACACGAAAGCAGATACGTCATCGGCGTACGCGGAAACCCTGGCTCGCCAACCTTTTAGTACTAGGATATTTATTTGTAAAATTTACAAATTTTGGCACGTGGCCGATGAAGGGGAGGGGTAGAGGCTGGTCCAAACTAACTATCCTATACCTAGCTAATCAGATTCACGACCCATTCATACATTACAATTTACCCATTCACCACAAGAACTCGTCCGTCACCAAACAATCCTCCAACCACCATAATACCACATCCTCTCAAGGGGAACCTAGCAAAAACGCGCCCCACACCATAAAAATTTGATGATAATACATAAAATACATAAAATTTTAATAATGATAGAATGAGAGGGGAGGGAGATGAACCCAATAATCAAATAAATATAAACACAAAATACAAACTAAACATAACAGATGTTAGTAGGGGACCGTCCAACCCTCAAAATAGAGAGGCCGCTGTATTCTGCCCAGGGGACAAAATCAAGAGGCAACTCTCGCTAAGGGAGTGGGAAGAAGGCTAAAATATTATGCGGGAATGGGAAAAATATAAAGCTGACCCAGTCGAGATAAAAGGGGGGGCCGAAACAAACTGGGGAGGTTGGGAATCTCGACTTGGACCATAACCAAAGAGTAGCCGGGTTACAGGCCAGGAACAACACTTACTCACATTAACTAGGTACACTGAAGCTTGTCTAACCTAACCAAGGGGAGGGTTCCACAGGAAGCCACCCCGATGTGCAATAGGTTGACCTAGAAGAGAAAATCAAGGCTAGCCCCGGTCACACGAACCAAGCTCGCCTCTTTTACCCACCTTTCGCTAAAGACTGTCGAATGCAATCGTTTTCTATCAGATCTAATCTTCATCTTGAGCTGATGCTCAAAGAATAGGATTAGATGCTGATGAGAAAGACGGTTGCCCCGCAAGACTTCCTCCTTTCGCGTCGTCCAAATCACCATTCGAGCCGTGGCCAGCAGCGTCAGAAACACCATTCGTTTCACCCCGGAATACGGGGGCGACACATTGTCACACGCGTATGCGCGATCAATGGACACAAGCTGTTCGGGAGCGAGACGAGCCGTCAGCTCGCCGACATGGTCCCATAAGGGGCGGACCCGGGGGCAATGGTAGAAGGCGTGCGGAGCCGTTTCTTCTAAGCCAAGACCACACCGTTCACAGTCTGGCAAATCCGCCAAACCCCATATGAAAGCCTTGTCGTTGAGAGGCAGCCGATTCCGAGCCAATCGCCAGGTAAGCGAAAACTCAGGGTTACTGAGGTAATCCGCCGCTGGCGCCCAAGACCAGTAGGAGCGATACTCCTCCTCCGACAAGCCGAGCGTATCACGTAGGGAATCCTTCGCGGGCTCCTCCACTAATCCACGATAGAAGACCTTCCTAGGCCGTGACAGGTCACTGGACCGGGGAATGGCCTTCAAGGCCGACCGACACTCGCGGATGAAATCCGACTCGTCCCGGGGTCTACGACGGCGCTCAACCCTCGAGATGGGGGGACTGATGGTAAGGCTAGGGAAGGCGTCCCTAACAATCCCCTCCAGAATCGGATCTCTCCCAGTCAATGCGCGGCGTAGGAAAGCCAACCTAGAGGCACGGATGTGACTCAAAAGGTGCGGCATTCCCAGCCCCCCATGACACGGACGTTTAGTGCAGACTCGTCTGTCGACCCTGTTCACGCGTCCCTTCCATAAAATGGAGGATAGCGATCGCTCGAGCGCCTTCCAATGGGTCTCACAGAGAGGAAGTACAGACAATCGATAAAGAATCAGGGGGAAAATGTATGTAGCACACACCTCCGCCCTGCCCTTCACGGACAACCGCCGTCGATTCCAAGTCTTGCCGGCAGAATCGACCTTTGCAAGTACTTCAGACCAATTCTTCTCCAGCTGGAGGTCCGGTCCAAACCACACTCCAAGAATGCGGACAGGTCCATCCGTCCAACCGAAGCGGCCCGGAAGAGCGACCCCCTTCCAGGCACCTAACCGCAAGCCGGAAGACTTGTCGCGGTTTATCTTGGCCCCTGTCACCTTCTCGTACCGATCAAGCGCCTTCTGTACCGCCTCGATGTCGTCCCGGGACGACACGAAAGCAGATACGTCATCGGCGTACGCGGAAACCCTGGCTCGCCAACCTTTTAGTACTAGGATATTTATTTGTAAAATTTACAAATTTTGGCACGTGGCCGATGAAGGGGAGGGGTAGAGGCTGGTCCAAACTAACTATCCTATACCTAGCTAATCAGATTCACGACCCATTCATACATTACAATTTACCCATTCACCACAAGAACTCGTCCGTCACCAAACAATCCTCCAACCACCATAATACCGCATCCTCTCAAGGGGAACCTAGCAAAAACGCGCCCCACACCATAAAAATTTGATGATAATACATAAAATACATAAAATTTTAATAATGATAGAATGAGAGGGGAGGGAGATGAACCCAATAATCAAATAAATATAAACACAAAATACAAACTAAACATAACAGATGTTAGTAGGGGACCGTCCATCCCTCAAAATAGAGAGGCCGCTGTATTCTGCCCAGGGGACAAAATCAAGAGGTAACTCTCGCTAAGGGAGAGGGAAGAAGGCTAAAATATTATGCGGGAATGGGAAAAATATAAAGCTGACCCAGTCGAGATAAAAGGGGGCCGAAACAAACTGGGGAGGTTGGGAATCTCGACTTGGATCATAACCAAAGAGTAGCCGGGTTACAGACCAGGAACAACACTTACTCACATTAACTAGGTACACTGAAGCTTGTCTAATCCTAACCAAGGGGAGGGTTCCACAGGAAGCCCCCCCGATGTGCAATAGGTTGACCTAGAAGAGAAAATCAAGGCTAGCCCCGGTCACACGAACCAAGCTCGCCTCTTTTACCCACCTTTCGCTAAAGACTGTCGAATGCAATCGTTTTCTATCAGATCTAATCTTCATCTTGAGCTGATGCTCAAAGAATTGGATTAGATGCTGATGAGAAAGACGGTTGCCCCGCAAGACTTCCTCCTTTCGCGTCGTCCAAATCACCATTCGAGCCGTGGCCAGCAGCGTCAGAAACACCATTCGTTTCACCCCGGAATACGGGGGCGACACATTGTCACACGCGTATGCGCGATCAATGGACACAAGCTGTTCGGGAGCGAGACGAGCCGTCAGCTCGCCGACATGGTCCCATAAGGGGCGGACCCGGGGGCAATGGTAGAAGGCGTGCGGAGCCGTTTCTTCTAAGCCAAGACCACACCGTTCACAGTCTGGCAAATCCGCCAAACCCCATATGAAAGCCTTGTCGTTGAGAGGCAGCCGATTCCGAGCCAATCGCCAGGTAAGCGAAAACTCAGGGTTACTGAGGTAATCCGCCGCTGGCGCCCAAGACCAGTAGGAGCGATACTCCTCCTCCGACAAGCCGAGCGTATCACGTAGGGAATCCTTCGCGGGCCCCTCCACTAATCCACGATAGAAGACCTTCCTAGGCCGTGACAGGTCACTGGACCGGGGAATGGCCTTCAAGGCCGACCGACACTCGCGGATGAAATCCGACTCGTCCCGGGGTCTACGACGGCGCTCAACCCTCGAGATGGGGGGACTGATGGTAAGGCTAGGGAAGGCGTCCCTAACAATCCCCTCCAGAATCGGATCTCTCCCAGTCAATGCGCGGCGTAGGAAAGCCAACCTAGAGGCACGGATGTGACTCAAAAGGTGCGGCATTCCCAGCCCCCCATGACACGGACGTTTAGTGCAGACTCGTCTGTCGACCCTGTTCACGCGTCCCCTCCATAAAATGGAGGATAGCGATCGCTCGAGCGCCTTCCAATGGGTCTCACAGAGAGGAAGTACAGACAATCGATAAAGAATCAGGGGGAAAATGTATGTAGCACACACCTCCGCCCTGCCCTTCACGGACAACCGCCGTCGATTCCAAGTCTTGCCGGCAGAATCGACCTTTGCAAGTACTTCAGACCAATTCTTCTCCAGCTGGAGGTCCGGTCCAAACCACACTCCAAGAATGCGGACAGGTCCATCCGTCCAACCGAAGCGGCCCGGAAGAGCGACCCCCTTCCAGGCACCTAACCGCAAGCCGGAAGACTTGTCGCGGTTTATCTTGGCCCCTGTCACCTTCTCGTACCGATCAAGCGCCTTCTGTACCGCCTCGATGTCGTCCCGGGACGACACGAAAGCAGATACGTCATCGGCGTACGCGGAAACCCTGGCTCGCCAACCTTTTAGTACTAGGAGATTTATTATGATTTGATACATAATTGTGGCACGTGGCCGATGAAGGGGAGGGGTAAAGGCTGGTCCAAACTAACTATCCTATACCTAGCTAATCAGATTCACGACCCATTCATACATTACAATTTACCCATTCACCACAAGAACTCGTCCGTCACCAAACAATCCTCCAACCACCATAATACCGCATCCTCTCAAGGGGAACCTAGCAAAAACGCGCCCCACACCATAAAAATTTGATGATAATACATAAAATACATAAAATTTTAATAATGATAGAATGAGAGGGGAGGGAGATGAACCCAATAATCAAATAAATATAAACACAAAATACAAACTAAACATAACAGATGTTAGTAGGGGACCGTCCATCCCTCAAAATAGAGAGGCCGCTGTATTCTGCCCAGGGGACAAAATCAAGAGGTAACTCTCGCTAAGGGAGTGGGAAGAAGGCTAAAATATTATGCGGGAATGGGAAAAATATAAAGCTGACCCAGTCGAGATAAAAGGGGGGGCCGAAACAAACTGGGGAGGTTGGGAATCTCGACTTGGACCATAACCAAAGAGTAGCCGGGTTACAGGCCAGGAACAACACTTACTCACATTAACTAGGTACACTGAAGCTTGTCTAACCTAACCAAGGGGAGGGTTCCACAGGAAGCCACCCCGATGTGCAATAGGTTGACCTAGAAGAGAAAATCAAGGCTAGCCCCGGTCACACGAACCAAGCTCGCCTCTTTTACCCACCTTTCGCTAAAGACTGTCGAATGCAATCGTTTTCTATCAGATCTAATCTTCATCTTGAGCTGATGCTCAAAGAATAGGATTAGATGCTGATGAGAAAGACGGTTGCCCCGCAAGACTTCCTCCTTTCGCGTCGTCCAAATCACCATTCGAGCCGTGGCCAGCAGCGTCAGAAACACCATTCGTTTCACCCCGGAATACGGGGGCGACACATTGTCACACGCGTATGCGCGATCAATGGACACAAGCTGTTCGGGAGCGAGACGAGCCGTCAGCTCGCCGACATGGTCCCATAAGGGGCGGACCCGGGGGCAATGGTAGAAGGCGTGCGGAGCCGTTTCTTCTAAGCCAAGACCACACCGTTCACAGTCTGGCAAATCCGCCAAACCCCATATGAAAGCCTTGTCGTTGAGAGGCAGCCGATTCCGAGCCAATCGCCAGGTAAGCGAAAACTCAGGGTTACTGAGGTAATCCGCCGCTGGCGCCCAAGACCAGTAGGAGCGATACTCCTCCTCCGACAAGCCGAGCGTATCACGTAGGGAATCCTTCGCGGGCCCCTCCACTAATCCACGATAGAAGACCTTCCTAGGCCGTGACAGGTCACTGGACCGGGGAATGGCCTTCAAGGCCGACCGACACTCGCGGATGAAATCCGACTCGTCCCGGGGTCTACGACGGCGCTCAACCCTCGAGATGGGGGGACTGATGGTAAGGCTAGGGAAGGCGTCCCTAACAATCCCCTCCAGAATCGGATCTCTCCCAGTCAATGCGCGGCGTAGGAAAGCCAACCTAGAGGCACGGATGTGACTCAAAAGGTGCGGCATTCCCAGCCCCCCATGACACGGACGTTTAGTGCAGACTCGTCTGTCGACCCTGTTCACGCGTCCCCTCCATAAAATGGAGGATAGCGATCGCTCGAGCGCCTTCCAATGGGTCTCACAGAGAGGAAGTACAGACAATCGATAAAGAATCAGGGGGAAAATGTATGTAGCACACACCTCCGCCCTGCCCTTCACGGACAACCGCCGTCGATTCCAAGTCTTGCCGGCAGAATCGACCTTTGCAAGTACTTCAGACCAATTCTTCTCCAGCTGGAGGTCCGGTCCAAACCACACTCCAAGAATGCGGACAGGTCCATCCGTCCAACCGAAGCGGCCCGGAAGAGCGACCCCCTTCCAGGCACCTAACCGCAAGCCGGAAGACTTGTCGCGGTTTATCTTGGCCCCTGTCACCTTCTCGTACCGATCAAGCGCCTTCTGTACCGCCTCGATGTCGTCCCGGGACGACACGAAAGCAGATACGTCATCGGCGTACGCGGAAACCCTGGCTCGCCAACCTTTTAGTACTAGATGATTTATTGTAAAAGATTTACAATTGTGGCACGTGGCCGATGAAGGGGAGGGGAAAAGGCTGGTCCAAACTAACTATCCTATACCTAGCTAATCAGATTCACGACCCATTCATACATTACAATTTACCCATTCACCACAAGAACTCGTCCATCACCAAACAATCCTCCAACCACCATAATACCGCATCCTCTCAAGGGGAACCTAGCAAAAACGCGCCCCACACCATAAAAATTTGATGATAATACATAAAATACATAAAATTTTAATAATGATAGAATGAGAGGGGAGGGAGATGAACCCAATAATCAAATAAATATAAACACAAAATACAAACTAAACATAACAGATGTTAGTAGGGGACCGTCCAACCATCAAAAATAGAGAGGCCGCTGTATTCTGCCCAGGGGACAAAATCAAGAGGCAACTCTCGCTAAGGGAGTGGGAAGAAGGCTAAAATATTATGCGGGAATGGGAAAATATAAAGCTGACCCAGTCGAGATGAAAAGGAGGGTTAAAAACAAACTGGGGAGGTTGGGAATCTCGACTTGGACCATAACCAAAGAGTAGCCGGGTTATAGGCCAGGAACAACACTTACTCACATTAACTAGGTACACTGAAGCTTGTCTAACCTAACCAAGGGGAGGGTTCCACAGGAAGCCACCCCGATGTGCAATAGGTTGACCTAGAAGAGAAAATCAAGGCTAGCCCCGGTCACACGAACCAAGCTCGCCTCTTTTACCCACCTTTCGCTAAAGACTGTCGAATGCAATCGTTTTCTATCAGATCTAATCTTCATCTTGAGCTGATGCTCAAAGAATAGGATTAGATGCTGATGAGAAAGACGGTTGCCCCGCAAGACTTCCTCCTTTCGCGTCGTCCAAATCACCATTCGAGCCGTGGCCAGCAGCGTCAGAAACACCATCCGTTTCACCCCGGAATACGGGGGCGACACATTGTCACACGCGTATGCGCGATCAATGGACACAAGCTGTTCGGGAGCGAGACGAGCCGTCAGCTCGCCGACATGGTCCCATAAGGGGCGGACACGGGGGCAATGGTAGAAGGCGTGCGGAGCCGTTTCCTCTAAGCCAAGACCACACCGTTCACAGTCTGGCAAATCCGCCAAACCCCATATGAAAGCCTTGTCGTTGAGAGGCAGCCGATTCCGAGCCAATCGCCAGGTAAGCGAAAACTCAGGCTTACTGAGGTAATCCGCCGCTGGCGCCCAAGACCAGTAGGAGCGATACTCCTCCTCCGACAAGCCGAGCGTATCACGTAGGGAATCCTTCGCGGGCCCCTCCACTAATCCACGATAGAAGACCTTCCTAGGCCGTGACAGGTCACTGGACCGGGGAATGGCCTTCAAGGCCGACCGACACTCGCGGATGAAATCCGACTCGTCCCGGGGTTTACGACGGCGCTCAACCCTCGAGATGGGGGGACTGATGGTAAGGCTAGGGAAGGCGTCCCTAACAATCCCCTCCAGAATCGGATCTCTCCCAGTCAATGCGCGGCGTAGGAAAGCCAACCTAGAGGCACGGACGTGACTCAAGAGGTGCGGCATTCCCAGCCCCCCATGACACGGACGTTTAGTGCAGACTCGTCTGTCGACCCTGTTCACGCGTCCCCTCCATAAAATGGAGGATAGCGATCGCTCGAGCGCCTTCCAATGGGTCTCACAGAGAGGAAGTACAGACAATCGATAAAGAATCAGGGGGAAAATGTATGTAGCACACACCTCCGCCCTGCCCTTCACGGACAACCGCCGTCGATTCCAAGTCTTGCCGGCAGAATCGACCTTTGCAAGTACTTCAGACCAATTCTTCTCCAGCTGGAGGTCCGGTCCAAACCACACTCCAAGAATGCGGACAGGTCCATCCGTCCAACCGAAGCGGCCCGGAAGAGCGACCCCCTTCCAGGCACCTAACCGCAAGCCGGAAGACTTGTCGCGGTTTATCTTGGCCCCTGTCACCTTCTCGTACCGATCAAGCGCCTTCTGTACCGCCTCGATGTCGTCCCGGGACGACACGAAAGCAGATACGTCATCGGCGTACGCGGAAACCCTGGCTCGCCAACCTTTTAGTACTAGGAGATTTATTTGTAAAATTTACAAATTTTGGCACATGGCCGATGAAGGGGAGGGGTAGAGGCTGGTCCAAACTAACTATCCTATACCTAGCTAATCAGATTCACGACCCATTCATACATTACAATTTACCCATTCACCACAAGAACTCGTCCATCACCAAACAATCCTTCAATCACCATAATACCGCATTCTTACCAGGGGGTCCTACAAAAAACGCGCCCCACACCATAAAAATTTGATGATAATACATAAAATACATAAAATTTTAATAATGATAGAATGAGAAGGGAGGGAGATGAACCCACAAATAACTCAAAAGTAACACAAATGCAAACTAAACATAATATATGTTAGTAGGGGACCGTCCATCCCTCAAAATAGAGAGGCCGCTGTATTCTGCCCAGGGGACAAAATCAAGAGGCAACTCTCGCTAAGGGAGTGGGAAGAAGGCTAAAATATTATGCGGGAATGGGAAAAATATAAAGCTGACCCAGTCGAGATAAAAGGGGGCCGAAACAAACTGGGGAGGTTGGGAATCTCGACTTGGATCATAACCAAAGAGTAGCCGGGTTACAGACCAGGAACAACACTTACTCACATTAACTAGGTACACTGAAGCTTGTCTAATCCTAACCAAGGGGAGGGATCCACAGGAAGCCACCCCGATGTGCAATAGGTTGACCTAGAAGAGAAAATCAAGGCTAGCCCCGGTCACACGAACCAAGCTCGCCTCTTTTACCCACCTTTCGCTAAAGACTGTCGAATGCAATCGTTTTCTATCAGATCTAATCTTCATCTTGAGCTGATGCTCAAAGAATTGGATTAGATGCTGATGAGAAAGACGGTTGCCCCGCAAGACTTCCTCCTTTCGCGTCGTCCAAATCACCATTCGAGCCGTGGCCAGCAGCGTCAGAAACACCATTCGTTTCACCCCGGAATACGGGGGCGACACATTGTCACACGCGTATGCGCGATCAATGGACACAAGCCGTTCGGGAGCGAGACGAGCCGTCAGCTCGCCGACATGGTCCCATAAGGGGCGCACCCGGGGGCAATGGTAGAAGGCGTGCGGAGCCGTTTCTTCTAAGCCAAGACCACACCGTTCACAGTCTGGCAAATCCGCCAAACCCCATATGAAAGCCTTGTCGTTGAGAGGCAGCCGATTCCGAGCCAATCGCCAGGTAAGCGAAAACTCAGGGTTACTGAGGTAATCCGCCGCTGGCGCCCAAGACCAGTAGGAGCGATACTCCTCCTCCGACAAGCCGAGCGTATCACGTAGGGAATCCTTCGCGGGCCCCTCCACTAATCCACGATAGAAGAACTTCCTAGGCCGTGACAGGTCACTGGACCGGGAAATGGCCTTCAAGGCCGACCGACACTCGCGGATGAAATCCGACTCGTCCCGGGGTTTACGACGGCGCTCAACCCTCGAGATGGGGGGACTGATGGTAAGGCTAGGGAAGGCGTCCCTAACAATCCCCTCCAGAATCGGATCTCTCCCAGTCAATGCGCGGCGTAGGAAAGCCAACCTAGAGGCACGGACGTGACTCAAGAGGTGCGGCATTCCCAGCCCCCCATGACACGGACGTTTAGTGCAGACTCGTCTGTCGACCCTGTTCACGCGTCCCCTCCATAAAATGGAGGATAGCGATCGCTCGAGCGCCTTCCAATGGGTCTCACAGAGAGGAAGTACAGACAATCGATAAAGAATCAGGGGGAAAATGTATGTAGCACACACCTCCGCCCTGCCCTTCACGGACAACCGCCGTCGATTCCAAGTCTTGCCGGCAGAATCGACCTTTGCAAGTACTTCAGACCAATTCTTCTCCAGCTGGAGGTCCGGTCCAAACCACACTCCAAGAATGCGGACAGGTCCATCCGTCCAACCGAAGCGGCCCGGAAGAGCGACCCCCTTCCAGGCACCTAACCGCAAGCCGGAAGACTTGTCGCGGTTTATCTTGGCCCCTGTCACCTTCTCGTACCGATCAAGCGCCTTCTGTACCGCCTCGATGTCGTCCCGGGACGACACGAAAGCAGATACGTCATCGGCGTACGCGGAAACCCTGGCTCGCCAACCTTTTAGTACTAGGAGATTTATTTGTATAATTTACAAATTTTGGCACGTGGCCGATGAAGGGGAGGGGTAGAGGCTGGTCCAAACTAACTATCCTATACCTAGCTAATGAGATTCACGACCCATTCATACATTACAATTTACCCATTCACCACAAGAACTCGTCCGTCACCAAACAATCCTCCAACCACCATAATACCGCATCCTCTCAAGGGGAACCTAGCAAAAACGCGCCCCACACCATAAAAATTTGATGATAATACATAAAATACATAAAATTTTAATAATGATAGAATGAGAGGGGAGGGAGATGAACCCAATAATCAAATAAATATAAACACAAAATACAAACTAAACATAACAGATGTTAGTAGGGGACCGTCCATCCCTCAAAATAGAGAGGCCGCTGTATTCTGCCCAGGGGACAAAATCAAGAGGCAACTCTCGCTAAGGGAGTGGGAAGAAGGCTAAAATATTATGCGGGAATGGGAAAATATAAAGCTGACCCAGTCGAGATAAAAGGGGGCCGAAACAAACTGGGGAGGTTGGGAATCTCGACTTGGACCATAACCAAAGAGTAGCCGGGTTACAGGCCAGGAACAACACTTACTCACATTAACTAGGTACACTGAAGCTTGTCTAACCTAACCAAGGGGAGGGTTCCACAGGAAGCCACCCCGATGTGCAATAGGTTGACCTAGAAGAGAAAATCAAGGCTAGCCCCGGTCACACGAACCAAGCTCGCCTCTTTTACCCACCTTTCGCTAAAGACTGTCGAATGCAATCGTTTTCTATCAGATCTAATCTTCATCTTGAGCTGATGCTCAAAGAATAGGATTAGATGCTGATGAGAAAGACGGTTGCCCCGCAAGACTTCCTCCTTTCGCGTCGTCCAAATCACCATTCGAGCCGTGGCCAGCAGCGTCAGAAACACCATTCGTTTCACCCCGGAATACGGGGGCGACACATTGTCACACGCGTATGCGCGATCAATGGACACAAGCTGTTCGGGAGCGAGACGAGCCGTCAGCTCGCCGACATGGTCCCATAAGGGGCGGACCCGGGGGCAATGGTAGAAGGCGTGCGGAGCCGTTTCTTCTAAGCCAAGACCACACCGTTCACAGTCTGGCAAATCCGCCAAACCCCATATGAAAGCCTTGTCG
The DNA here is from genome assembly GCA_963932145.1 of Acanthosepion lycidas. Lineage (NCBI taxonomy): Eukaryota > Metazoa > Mollusca > Cephalopoda > Sepiida > Sepiidae > Acanthosepion > Acanthosepion lycidas. The sequence goes on from OZ010583.1 coordinate 68,535,744, forward strand.
TTGAGAGGCAGCCGATTCCGAGCCAATCGCCAGGTAAGCGAAAACTCAGGGTTACTGAGGTAATCCGCCGCTGGCGCCCAAGACCAGTAGGAGCGATACTCCTCCTCCGACAAGCCGAGCGTATCACGTAGGGAATCCTTCGCGGGCCCCTCCACTAATCCACGATAGAAGACCTTCCTAGGCCGTGACAGGTCACTGGACCGGGGAATGGCCTTCAAGGCCGACCGACACTCGCGGATGAAATCCGACTCGTCCCGGGGTCTACGACGGCGCTCAACCCTCGAGATGGGGGGACTGATGGTAAGGCTAGGGAAGGCGTCCCTAACAATCCCCTCCAGAATCGGATCTCTCCCAGTCAATGCGCGGCGCAGGAAAGCCAACCTAGAGGCACGGATGTGACTCAAAAGGTGCGGCATTCCCAGCCCCCCATGACACAGACGTTTAGTGCAGACTCGTCTGTCGACCCTGTTCACGCGTCCCCTCCATAAAATGGAGGATAGCTATCGCTCGAGCGCCTTCCAATGGGTCTCACAGAGAGGAAGTACAGACAATCGATAAAGAATCAGGGGGAAAATGTATGTAGCACACACCTCCGCCCTGCCCTTCACGGACAACCGCCGTCGATTCCAAGTCTTGCCGGCAGAATCGACCTTTGCAAGTACTTCAGACCAATTCTTCTCCAGCTGGAGGTCCGGTCCAAACCACACTCCAAGAATGCGGACAGGTCCATCCGTCCAACCGAAGCGGCCCGGAAGAGCGACCCCCTTCCAGGCACCTAACCGCAAGCCGGAAGACTTGTCGCGGTTTATCTTGGCCCCTGTCACCTTCTCGTACCGATCAAGCGCCTTCTGTACCGCCTCGATGTCGTCCCGGGACGACACGAAAGCAGATACGTCATCGGCGTACGCGGAAACCCTGGCTCGCCAACCTTTTAGTACTAGAGGATTTATTATGTTTTTATACATAATTGTGGCACGTGGCCGATGAAGGGGAGGGGTAAAGGCTGGTCCAAACTAACTATCCTATACCTAGCTAATCAGATTCACGACCCATTCATACATTACAATTTACCCATTCACCACAAGAACTCGTCCGTCACCAAACAATCCTCCAACCACCATAATACCGCATCCTCTCAAGGGGAACCTACCAAAAACGCGCCCCACACCATAAAAATTTGATGATAATACATAAAATACATAAAATTTTAATAATGATAGAATGAGAGGGGAGGGAGATGAACCCAATAATCAAATAAATATAAACACAAAAAACAAACTAAACATAACAGATGTTAGTAGGGGACCGTCCAACCCTCAAAATAGAGAGGCCGCTGTATTCTGGCCAGGGGACAAAATCAAGAGGCAACTCTCGCTAAGGGAGTGGGAAGAAGGCTAAAATATTATGCGGGAAAGGGAAAATATAAAGCTGACCCAGTCGAGATAAAAGGGGGCCGAAACAAACTGGGGAGGTTGGGAATCTCGACTTGGATCATAACCAAAGAGTAGCCGGGTTACAGGCCAGGAACAACACTTACTCACATTAACTAGGTACACTGAAGCTTGTCTAATCCTAACCAAGGGGAGGGTTCCACAGGAAGCCACCCCGATGTGCAATAGGTTGACCTAGAAGAGAAAATCAAGGCTAGCCCCGGTCACACGAACCAAGCTCGCCTCTTTTACCCACCTTTCGCTAAAGACTGTCGAATGCAATCGTTTTCTATCAGATCTAATCTTCATCTTGAGCTGATGCTCAAAGAATAGGATTAGATGCTGATAAGAAAGACGGTTGCCCCGCAAGACTTCCTCCATTCGCGTCGTCCAAATCACCATTCGAGCCGTGGCCATCAGCATCAGAAACACCATTCGTTTCTCCCCGGAATACGGGGGCGACACATTGTCACACGCGTATGCGCGATCAATGGACACAAGCTGTTCGGGAGCGAGACGAGCCGTCAGCTCGCCGACATGGTCCCATAAGGGGCGGACCCGGGGGCAATGGTAGAAGGCGTGCGCAGCCGTTTCTTCTAAGCCAAGACCACACCGTTCACAGTCTGGCAAATCCGCCAAACCCCATATGAAAGCCTTGTCGTTGAGAGGCAGCCGATTCCGAGCCAATCGCCAGGTAAGCGAAAACTCAGGGTTACTGAGGTAATCCGCCGCTGGCGCCCAAGACCAGTAGGAGCGATACTCCTCCTCCGACAAGCCGAGCGTATCACGTAGGGAATCCTTCGCGGGCCCCTCCACTAATCCACGATAGAAGACCTTCCTAGGCCGTGACAGGTCACTGGACCGGGGAATGGCCTTCAAGGCCGACCGACACTCGCGGATGAAATCCGACTCGTCCCGGGGTCTACGACGGCGCTCAACCCTCGAGATGGGGGGACTGATGGTAAGGCTAGGGAAGGCGTCCCTAACAATCCCCTCCAGAATCGGATCTCTCCCAGTCAATGCGCGGCGCAGGAAAGCCAACCTAGAGGCACGGATGTGACTCAAAAGGTGCGGCATTCCCAGCCCCCCATGACACAGACGTTTAGTGCAGACTCGTCTGTCGACCCTGTTCACGCGTCCCCTCCATAAAATGGAGGATAGCGATCGCTCGAGCGCCTTCCAATGGGTCTCACAGAGAGGAAGTACAGACAATCGATAAAGAATCAGGGGGAAAATGTATGTAGCACACACCTCCGCCCTGCCCTTCACGGACAACCGCCGTCGATTCCAAGTCTTGCCGGCAGAATCGACCTTTGCAAGTACTTCAGACCAATTCTTCTCCAGCTGGAGGTCCGGTCCAAACCACACTCCAAGAATGCGGACAGGTCCATCCGTCCAACCGAAGCGGCCCGGAAGAGCGACCCCCTTCCAGGCACCTAACCGCAAGCCGGAAGACTTGTCGCGGTTTATCTTGGCCCCTGTCACCTTCTCGTACCGATCAAGCGCCTTCTGTACCGCCTCGATGTCGTCCCGGGACGACACGAAAGCAGATACGTCATCGGCGTACGCGGAAACCCTGGCTCGCCAACCTTTTAGTACTAGGAGATTTATTATGTATAAAAAATACATAATTGTGGCACAAGGCCGAAAGGGGAGGGGTAGAGGCTGGTCCAAACTAACTATCCTATACCTAGCTAATCACATTCACGACCCATTCATACATTACAATTTACCCATTCACCACAAGAACTCGTCCGTCACCAAACAATCCTTCAATCACCATAATACCCCATCCTCTCAAGGGGAACCTAGCAAAACGCGCCCCACACCATAAAAATTTGATGATGATACATAAAATACATAAAATTTTAATAATGATAGAATGAGAGGGGAGGGAGATGAACCCAATAATCAAATAAATATCAACACAAAATACAAACTAAACATAACAGATGTTAGTAGGGGACCGTCCAACCCTCAAAATAGAGAGGCCGCTGTATTCTGCCCAGGGGACAGAATCAAGAAGCTCTCTCGCTAAGGGAGTGGGGAAAAAGGATAAAATATTATGCGGGAATGGGGAAATATAAAGCTGACCCAGTCGAGATGAAAAGGAGGGTTAAAAACAAACTGGGGAGGTTGGGAATCTCGACTTGGACCATAACCAAAGAGTAGCCGGGTTACAGGCCAGGAACAACACTTACTCACATTAACTAGGTACACTGAAGCTTGTCTAACCTAACCAAGGGGAGGGTTCCACAGGAAGCCACCCCGATGTGCAATAGTTTGACCTAGAAGAGAAAATCAAGGCTAGCCCCGGTCACACGAACCAAGCTCGCCTCTTTTACCCACCTTTCGCTAAAGACTGTCGAATGCAATCGTTTTCTATCAGATCTAATCTTCATCTTGAGCTGATGCTCAAAGAATAGGATTAGATGCTGATGAGAAAGACGGTTGCCCCGCAAGACTTCCTCCTTTCGCGTCGTCCAAATCACCATTCGAGCCGTGGCCAGCAGCGTCAGAAACACCATTCGTTTCACCCCGGAATACGGGGGCGACACATTGTCACACGCGTATGCGCGATCAATGGACACAAGCTGTTCGGGAGCGAGACGAGCCGTCAGCTCGCCGACATGGTCCCATAAGGGGCGGACCCGGGGGCAATGGTAGAAGGCGTGCGGAGCCGTTTCTTCTAAGCCAAGACCACACCGTTCACAGTCTGGCAAATCCGCCAAACCCCATATGAAAGCCTTGTCGTTGAGAGGCAGCCGATTCCGAGCCAATCGCCAGGTAAGCGAAAACTCAGGGTTACTGAGGTAATCCGCCGCTGGCGCCCAAGACCAGTAGGAGCGATACTCCTCCTCCGACAAGCCGAGCGTATCACGTAGGGAATCCTTCGCGGGCCCCTCCACTAATCCACGATAGAAGACCTTCCTAGGCCGTGACAGGTCACTGGACCGGGGAATGGCCATCAAGGCCGACCGACACTCGCGGATGAAATCCGACTCGTCCCGGGGTTTACGACGGCGCTCAACCCTCGAGATGGGGGGACTGATGGTAAGGCTAGGGAAGGCGTCCCTAACAATCCCCTCCAGAATCGGATCTCTCCCAGTCAATGCGCGGCGCAGGAAAGCCAACCTAGAGGCACGGACGTGACTCAAAAGGTGCGGCATTCCCAGCCCCCCATGACACAGACGTTTAGTGCAGACTCGTCTGTCGACCCTGTTCACGCGTCCCCTCCATAAAATGGAGGATAGCGATCGCTCGAGCGCCTTCCAATGGGTCTCACAGAGAGGAAGTACAGACAATCGATAAAGAATCAGGGGGAAAATGTATGTAGCACACACCTCCGCCCTGCCCTTCACGGACAACCGCCGTCGATTCCAAGTCTTGCCGGCAGAATCGACCTTTGCAAGTACTTCAGACCAATTCTTCTCCAGCTGGAGGTCCGGTCCAAACCACACTCCAAGAATGCGGACAGGTCCATCCGTCCAACCGAAGCGGCCCGGAAGAGCGACCCCCTTCCAGGCACCTAACCGCAAGCCGGAAGACTTGTCGCGGTTTATCTTGGCCCCTGTCACCTTCTCGTACCGATCAAGCGCCTTCTGTACCGCCTCGATGTCGTCCCGGGACGACACGAAAGCAGATACGTCATCGGCGTACGCGGAAACCCTGGCTCGCCAACCTTTTAGTACTAGGAGATTTATTATGATTTGATACATAATTGTGGCACGTGGCCGATGAAGGGGAGGGGTAAAGGCTGGTCCAAACTAACTATCCTATACCTAGCTAATCAGATTCACGACCCATTCATACATTACAATTTACCCATTCACCACAAGAACTCGTCCGTCACCAAACAATCCTCCAACCACCATAATACCGCATCCTCTCAAGGGGAACCTAGCAAAAACGCGCCCCACACCATAAAAATTTGATGATAATACATAAAATACATAAAATTTTAATAATGATAGAATGAGAGGGGAGGGAGATGAACCCAATAATCAAATAAATATAAACACAAAATACAAACTAAACATAACAGATGTTAGTAGGGGACCGTCCAACCCTCAAAATAGAGAGGCCGCTGTATTCTGCCCAGGGGACAAAATCAAGAGGCAACTCTCGCTAAGGGAGAGGGAAGAAGGCTAAAATATTATGCGGGAATGGGAAAAATATAAAGCTGACCCAGTCGAGATAAAAGGGGGCCGAAACAAACTGGGGAGGTTGGGAATCTCGACTTGGATCATAACCAAAGAGTAGCCGGGTTACAGACCAGGAACAACACTTACTCACATTAACTAGGTACACTGAAGCTTGTCTAATCCTAACCAAGGGGAGGGTTCCACAGGAAGCCCCCCCGATGTGCAATAGGTTGACCTAGAAGAGAAAATCAAGGCTAGCCCCGGTCACACGAACCAAGCTCGCCTCTTTTACCCACCTTTCGCTAAAGACTGTCGAATGCAATCGTTTTCTATCAGATCTAATCTTCATCTTGAGCTGATGCTCAAAGAATTGGATTAGATGCTGATGAGAAAGACGGTTGCCCCGCAAGACTTCCTCCTTTCGCGTCGTCCAAATCACCATTCGAGCCGTGGCCAGCAGCGTCAGAAACACCATTCGTTTCACCCCGGAATACGGGGGCGACACATTGTCACACGCGTATGCGCGATCAATGGACACAAGCTGTTCGGGAGCGAGACGAGCCGTCAGCTCGCCGACATGGTCCCATAAGGGGCGGACCCGGGGGCAATGGTAGAAGGCGTGCGGAGCCGTTTCTTCTAAGCCAAGACCACACCGTTCACAGTCTGGCAAATCCGCCAAACCCCATATGAAAGCCTTGTCGTTGAGAGGCAGCCGATTCCGAGGAATCGCCAGGTAAGCGAAAACTCAGGGTTACTGAGGTAATCCGCCGCTGGCGCCCAAGACCAGTAGGAGCGATACTCCTCCTCCGACAAGCCGAGCGTATCACGTAGGGAATCCTTCGCGGGCCCCTCCACTAATCCACGATAGAAGACCTTCCTAGGCCGTGACAGGTCACTGGACCGGGGAATGGCCTTCAAGGCCGACCGACACTCGCGGATGAAATCCGACTCGTCCCGGGGTTTACGACGGCGCTCAACCCTCGAGATGGGGGGACTGATGGTAAGGCTAGGGAAGGCGTCCCTAACAATCCCCTCCAGAATCGGATCTCTCCCAGTCAATGCGCGGCGTAGGAAAGCCAACCTAGAGGCACGGACGTGACTCAAGAGGTGCGGCATTCCCAGCCCCCCATGACACGGACGTTTAGTGCAGACTCGTCTGTCGACCCTGTTCACGCGTCCCCTCCATAAAATGGAGGATAGCGATCGCTCGAGCGCCTTCCAATGGGTCTCACAGAGAGGAAGTACAGACAATCGATAAAGAATCAGGGGGAAAATGTATGTAGCACACACCTCCGCCCTGCCCTTCACGGACAACCGCCGTCGATTCCAAGTCTTGCCGGCAGAATCGACCTTTGCAAGTACTTCAGACCAATTCTTCTCCAGCTGGAGGTCCGGTCCAAACCACACTCCAAGAATGCGGACAGGTCCATCCGTCCAACCGAAGCGGCCCGGAAGAGCGACCCCCTTCCAGGCACCTAACCGCAAGCCGGAAGACTTGTCGCGGTTTATCTTGGCCCCTGTCACCTTCTCGTACCGATCAAGCGCCTTCTGTACCGCCTCGATGTCGTCCCGGGACGACACGAAAGCAGATACGTCATCGGCGTACGCGGAAACCCTGGCTCGCCAACCTTTTAGTACTAGGAGATTTATTCAGTACTATGTACAGAATTGCGGCACAAGGCCAAAAAAGGGGAGGGGTAGAGGCTGGTCCAAACTAACTATCCTATACCTAGCTAATCAGATTCACGACCCATTCATACATTACAATTTACCCATTCACCACAAGAACTCGTCCGTCACCAAACAATCCTCCAACCACCATAATACCGCATCCTCTCAAGGGGAACCTAGCAAAAACGCGCCCCACACCATAAAAATTTGATGATAATACATAAAATACGTAAAATTTTAATAATGATAGAATGAGAGGGGAGGGAGATGAACCCAATAATCAAATAAATATAAACACAAAATACAAACTAAACATAACAGATGTTAGTAGGGGACCGTCCATCCCTCAAAATAGAGAGGCCGCTGTATTCTGCCCAGGGGACAAAATCAAGAGGCAACTCTCGCTAAGGGAGTGGGAAGAAGGCTAAAATATTATGCGGGAATGGGAAAATATAAAGCTGACCCAGTCGAGATAAAAGGGGGCCGAAACAAACTGGGGAGGTTGGGAATCTCGACTTGGACCATAACCAAAGAGTAGCCGGGTTACAGGCCAGGAACAACACTTACTCACATTAACTAGGTACACTGAAGCTTGTCTAACCTAACCAAGGGGAGGGTTCCACAGGAAGCCACCCCGATGTGCAATAGGTTGACCTAGAAGAGAAAATCAAGGCTAGCCCCGGTCACACGAACCAAGCTCGCCTCTTTTACCCACCTTTCGCTAAAGACTGTCGAATGCAATCGTTTTCTATCAGATCTAATCTTCATCTTGAGCTGATGCTCAAAGAATTGGATTAGATGCTGATGAGAAAGACGGTTGCCCCGCAAGACTTCCTCCTTTCGCGTCGTCCAAATCACCATTCGAGCCGTGGCCAGCAGCGTCAGAAACACCATTCGTTTCACCCCGGAATACGGGGGCGACACATTGTCACACGCGTATGCGCGATCAATGGACACAAGCTGTTCGGGAGCGAGACGAGCCGTCAGCTCGCCGACATGGTCCCATAAGGGGCGGACCCGGGGGCAATGGTAGAAGGCGTGCGGAGCCGTTTCCTCTAAGCCAAGACCACACCGTTCACAGTCTGGCAAATCCGCCAAACCCCATATGAAAGCCTTGTCGTTGAGAGGCAGCCGATTCCGAGCCAATAGCCAGGTAAGCGAAAACTCAGGGTTACTGAGGTAATCCGCCGCTGGCGCCCAAGACCAGTAGGAGCGATACTCCTCCTCCGACAAGCCGAGCGTATCACGTAGGGAATCCTTCGCGGGCCCCTCCACTAATCCACGATAGAAGACCTTCCTAGGCCGTGACAGGTCACTGGACCGGGGAATGGCCTTCAAGGCCGACCGACACTCGCGGATGAAATCCGACTCGTCCCGGGGTTTACGACGGCGCTCAACCCTCGAGATGGGGGGACTGATGGTAAGGCTAGGGAAGGCGTCCCTAACAATCCCCTCCAGAATCGGATCTCTCCCAGTCAATGCGCGGCGTAGGAAAGCCAACCTAGAGGCACGGACGTGACTCAAGAGGTGCGGCATTCCCAGCCCCCCATGACACGGACGTTTAGTGCAGACTCGTCTGTCGACCCTGTTCACGCGTCCCCTCCATAAAATGGAGGATAGCGATCGCTCGAGCGCCTTCCAATGGGTCTCACAGAGAGGAAGTACAGACAATCGATAAAGAATCAGGGGGAAAATGTATGTAGCACACACCTCCGCCCTGCCCTTCACGGACAACCGCCGTCGATTCCAAGTCTTGCCGGCAGAATCGACCTTTGCAAGTACTTCAGACCAATTCTTCTCCAGCTGGAGGTCCGGTCCAAACCACACTCCAAGAATGCGGACAGGTCCATCCGTCCAACCGAAGCGGCCCGGAAGAGCGACCCCCTTCCAGGCACCTAACCGCAAGCCGGAAGACTTGTCGCGGTTTATCTTGGCCCCTGTCACCTTCTCGTACCGATCAAGCGCCTTCTGTACCGCCTCGATGTCGTCCCGGGACGACACGAAAGCAGATACGTCATCGGCGTACGCGGAAACCCTGGCTCGCCAACCTTTTAGTACTAGGAGATTTATTATGTATAAAAAATACATAATTGTGGCACAAGGCCGAAAGGGGAGGGGTAGAGGCTGGTCCAAACTAACTATCCTATACCTAGCTAATCACATTCACGACCCATTCATACATTACAATTTACCCATTCACCACAAGAACTCGTCCGTCACCAAACAATCCTTCAATCACCATAATACCCCATCCTCTCAAGGGGAACCTAGCAAAACGCGCCCCACACCATAAAAATTTGATGATGATACATAAAATACATAAAATTTTAATAATGATAGAATGAGAGGGGAGGGAGATGAACCCAATAATCAAATAAATATCAACACAAAATACAAACTAAACATAACAGATGTTAGTAGGGGACCGTCCAACCCTCAAAATAGAGAGGCCGCTGTATTCTGCCCAGGGGACAGAATCAAGAAGCTCTCTCGCTAAGGGAGTGGGGAAAAAGGATAAAATATTATGCGGGAATGGGGAAATATAAAGCTGACCCAGTCGAGATGAAAAGGAGGGTTAAAAACAAACTGGGGAGGTTGGGAATCTCGACTTGGACCATAACCAAAGAGTAGCCGGGTTACAGGCCAGGAACAACACTTACTCACATTAACTAGGTACACTGAAGCTTGTCTAACCTAACCAAGGGGAGGGTTCCACAGGAAGCCACCCCGATGTGCAATAGGTTGACCTAGAAGAGAAAATCAAGGCTAGCCCCGGTCACACGAACCAAGCTCGCCTCTTTTACCCACCTTTCGCTAAAGACTGTCGAATGCAATCGTTTTCTATCAGATCTAATCTTCATCTTGAGCTGATGCTCAAAGAATAGGATTAGATGCTGATGAGAAAGACGGTTGCCCCGCAAGACTTCCTCCTTTCGCGTCGTCCAAATCACCATTCGAGCCGTGGCCAGCAGCGTCAGAAACACCATTCGTTTCACCCCGGAATACGGGGGCGACACATTGTCACACGCGTATGCGCGATCAATGGACACAAGCTGTTCGGGAGCGAGACGAGCCGTCAGCTCGCCGACATGGTCCCATAAGGGGCGGACCCGGGGGCAATGGTAGAAGGCGTGCGGAGCCGTTTCTTCTAAGCCAAGACCACACCGTTCACAGTCTGGCAAATCCGCCAAACCCCATATGAAAGCCTTGTCGTTGAGAGGCAGCCGATTCCGAGCCAATCGCCAGGTAAGCGAAAACTCAGGGTTACTGAGGTAATCCGCCGCTGGCGCCCAAGACCAGTAGGAGCGATACTCCTCCTCCGACAAGCCGAGCGTATCACGTAGGGAATCCTTCGCGGGCCCCTCCACTAATCCACGATAGAAGACCTTCCTAGGCCGTGACAGGTCACTGGACCGGGGAATGGCCTTCAAGGCCGACCGACACTCGCGGATGAAATCCGACTCGTCCCGGGGTTTACGACGGCGCTCAACCCTCGAGATGGGGGGACTGATGGTAAGGCTAGGGAAGGCGTCCCTAACAATCCCCTCCAGAATCGGATCTCTCCCAGTCAATGCGCGGCGCAGGAAAGCCAACCTAGAGGCACGGACGTGACTCAAAAGGTGCGGCATTCCCAGCCCCCCATGACACAGACGTTTAGTGCAGACTCGTCTGTCGACCCTGTTCACGCGTCCCCTCCATAAAATGGAGGATAGCGATCGCTCGAGCGCCTTCCAATGGGTCTCACAGAGAGGAAGTACAGACAATCGATAAAGAATCAGGGGGAAAATGTATGTAGCACACACCTCCGCCCTGCCCTTCACGGACAACCGCCGTCGATTCCAAGTCTTGCCGGCAGAATCGACCTTTGCAAGTACTTCAGACCAATTCTTCTCCAGCTGGAGGTCCGGTCCAAACCACACTCCAAGAATGCGGACAGGTCCATCCGTCCAACCGAAGCGGCCCGGAAGAGCGACCCCCTTCCAGGCACCTAACCGCAAGCCGGAAGACTTGTCGCGGTTTATCTTGGCCCCTGTCACCTTCTCGTACCGATCAAGCGCCTTCTGTACCGCCTCGATGTCGTCCCGGGACGACACGAAAGCAGATACGTCATCGGCGTACGCGGAAACCCTGGCTCGCCAACCTTTTAGTACTAGGAGATTTATTATGATTTGATACATAATTGTGGCACGTGGCCGATGAAGGGGAGGGGTAAAGGCTGGTCCAAACTAACTATCCTATACCTAGCTAATCAGATTCACGACCCATTCATACATTACAATTTACCCATTCACCACAAGAACTCGTCCGTCACCAAACAATCCTCCAACCACCATAATACCGCATCCTCTCAAGGGGAACCTAGCAAAAACGCGCCCCACACCATAAAAATTTGATGATAATACATAAAATACATAAAATTTTAATAATGATAGAATGAGAGGGGAGGGAGATGAACCCAATAATCAAATAAATATAAACACAAAATACAAACTAAACATAACAGATGTTAGTAGGGGACCGTCCAACCCTCAAAATAGAGAGGCCGCTGTATTCTGCCCAGGGGACAAAATCAAGAGGCAACTCTCGCTAAGGGAGAGGGAAGAAGGCTAAAATATTATGCGGGAATGGGAAAAATATAAAGCTGACCCAGTCGAGATAAAAGGGGGCCGAAACAAACTGGGGAGGTTGGGAATCTCGACTTGGATCATAACCAAAGAGTAGCCGGGTTACAGACCAGGAACAACACTTACTCACATTAACTAGGTACACTGAAGCTTGTCTAATCCTAACCAAGGGGAGGGTTCCACAGGAAGCCCCCCCGATGTGCAATAGGTTGACCTAGAAGAGAAAATCAAGGCTAGCCCCGGTCACACGAACCAAGCTCGCCTCTTTTACCCACCTTTCGCTAAAGACTGTCGAATGCAATCGTTTTCTATCAGATCTAATCTTCATCTTGAGCTGATGCTCAAAGAATTGGATTAGATGCTGATGAGAAAGACGGTTGCCCCGCAAGACTTCCTCCTTTCGCGTCGTCCAAATCACCATTCGAGCCGTGGCCAGCAGCGTCAGAAACACCATTCGTTTCACCCCGGAATACGGGGGCGACACATTGTCACACGCGTATGCGCGATCAATGGACACAAGCTGTTCGGGAGCGAGACGAGCCGTCAGCTCGCCGACATGGTCCCATAAGGGGCGGACCCGGGGGCAATGGTAGAAGGCGTGCGGAGCCGTTTCTTCTAAGCCAAGACCACACCGTTCACAGTCTGGCAAATCCGCCAAACCCCATATGAAAGCCTTGTCGTTGAGAGGCAGCCGATTCCGAGCCAATCGCCAGGTAAGCGAAAACTCAGGGTTACTGAGGTAATCCGCCGCTGGCGCCCAAGACCAGTAGGAGCGATACTCCTCCTCCGACAAGCCGAGCGTATCACGTAGGGAATCCTTCGCGGGCCCCTCCACTAATCCACGATAGAAGACCTTCCTAGGCCGTGACAGGTCACTGGACCGGGGAATGGCCTTCAAGGCCGACCGACACTCGCGGATGAAATCCGACTCGTCCCGGGGTTTACGACGGCGCTCAACCCTCGAGATGGGGGGACTGATGGTAAGGCTAGGGAAGGCGTCCCTAACAATCCCCTCCAGAATCGGATCTCTCCCAGTCAATGCGCGGCGTAGGAAAGCCAACCTAGAGGCACGGACGTGACTCAAGAGGTGCGGCATTCCCAGCCCCCCATGACACGGACGTTTAGTGCAGACTCGTCTGTCGACCCTGTTCACGCGTCCCCTCCATAAAATGGAGGATAGCGATCGCTCGAGCGCCTTCCAATGGGTCTCACAGAGAGGAAGTACAGACAATCGATAAAGAATCAGGGGGAAAATGTATGTAGCACACACCTCCGCCCTGCCCTTCACGGACAACCGCCGTCGATTCCAAGTCTTGCCGGCAGAATCGACCTTTGCAAGTACTTCAGACCAATTCTTCTCCAGCTGGAGGTCCGGTCCAAACCACACTCCAAGAATGCGGACAGGTCCATCCGTCCAACCGAAGCGGCCCGGAAGAGCGACCCCCTTCCAGGCACCTAACCGCAAGCCGGAAGACTTGTCGCGGTTTATCTTGGCCCCTGTCACCTTCTCGTACCGATCAAGCGCCTTCTGTACCGCCTCGATGTCGTCCCGGGACGACACGAAAGCAGATACGTCATCGGCGTACGCGGAAACCCTGGCTCGCCAACCTTTTAGTACTAGGAGATTTATTCAGTACTATGTACAGAATTGCGGCACAAGGCCAAAAAAGGGGAGGGGTAGAGGCTGGTCCAAACTAACTATCCTATACCTAGCTAATCAGATTCACGACCCATTCATACATTACAATTTACCCATTCACCACAAGAACTCGTCCGTCACCAAACAATCCTCCAACCACCATAATACCGCATCCTCTCAAGGGGAACCTAGCAAAAACGCGCCCCACACCATAAAAATTTGATGATAATACATAAAATACGTAAAATTTTAATAATGATAGAATGAGAGGGGAGGGAGATGAACCCAATAATCAAATAAATATAAACACAAAATACAAACTAAACATAACAGATGTTAGTAGGGGACCGTCCATCCCTCAAAATAGAGAGGCCGCTGTATTCTGCCCAGGGGACAAAATCAAGAGGCAACTCTCGCTAAGGGAGTGGGAAGAAGGCTAAAATATTATGCGGGAATGGGAAAATATAAAGCTGACCCAGTCGAGATAAAAGGGGGCCGAAACAAACTGGGGAGGTTGGGAATCTCGACTTGGACCATAACCAAAGAGTAGCCGGGTTACAGGCCAGGAACAACACTTACTCACATTAACTAGGTACACTGAAGCTTGTCTAACCTAACCAAGGGGAGGGTTCCACAGGAAGCCACCCCGATGTGCAATAGGTTGACCTAGAAGAGAAAATCAAGGCTAGCCCCGGTCACACGAACCAAGCTCGCCTCTTTTACCCACCTTTCGCTAAAGACTGTCGAATGCAATCGTTTTCTATCAGATCTAATCTTCATCTTGAGCTGATGCTCAAAGAATTGGATTAGATGCTGATGAGAAAGACGGTTGCCCCGCAAGACTTCCTCCTTTCGCGTCGTCCAAATCACCATTCGAGCCGTGGCCAGCAGCGTCAGAAACACCATTCGTTTCACCCCGGAATACGGGGGCGACACATTGTCACACGCGTATGCGCGATCAATGGACACAAGCTGTTCGGGAGCGAGACGAGCCGTCAGCTCGCCGACATGGTCCCATAAGGGGCGGACCCGGGGGCAATGGTAGAAGGCGTGCGGAGCCGTTTCCTCTAAGCCAAGACCACACCGTTCACAGTCTGGCAAATCCGCCAAACCCCATATGAAAGCCTTGTCGTTGAGAGGCAGCCGATTCCGAGCCAATCGCCAGGTAAGCGAAAACTCAGGGTTACTGAGGTAATCCGCCGCTGGCGCCCAAGACCAGTAGGAGCGATACTCCTCCTCCGACAAGCCGAGCGTATCACGTAGGGAATCCTTCGCGGGCCCCTCCACTAATCCACGATAGAAGACCTTCCTAGGCCGTGACAGGTCACTGGACCGGGGAATGGCCTTCAAGGCCGACCGACACTCGCGGATGAAATCCGACTCGTCCCGGGGTTTACGACGGCGCTCAACCCTCGAGATGGGGGGACTGATGGTAAGGCTAGGGAAGGCGTCCCTAACAATCCCCTCCAGAATCGGATCTCTCCCAGTCAATGCGCGGCGTAGGAAAGCCAACCTAGAGGCACGGACGTGACTCAAGAGGTGCGGCATTCCCAGCCCCCCATGACACGGACGTTTAGTGCAGACTCGTCTGTCGACCCTGTTCACGCGTCCCCTCCATAAAATGGAGGATAGCGATCGCTCGAGCGCCTTCCAATGGGTCTCACAGAGAGGAAGTACAGACAATCGATAAAGAATCAGGGGGAAAATGTATGTAGCACACACCTCCGCCCTGCCCTTCACGGACAACCGCCGTCGATTCCAAGTCTTGCCGGCAGAATCGACCTTTGCAAGTACTTCAGACCAATTCTTCTCCAGCTGGAGGTCCGGTCCAAACCACACTCCAAGAATGCGGACAGGTCCATCCGTCCAACCGAAGCGGCCCGGAAGAGCGACCCCCTTCCAGGCACCTAACCGCAAGCCGGAAGACTTGTCGCGGTTTATCTTGGCCCCTGTCACCTTCTCGTACCGATCAAGCGCCTTCTGTACCGCCTCGATGTCGTCCCGGGACGACACGAAAGCAGATACGTCATCGGCGTACGCGGAAACCCTGGCTCGCCAACCTTTTAGTACTAGTGAGTTAGCCAAAATGAGCTGACTCATTTTATAGTCCACCAAGAGAATGGTTAACCAATCAGAAAGCTCAAAATATTCAATCCGACGTGTATAAAGGCAGTCATTTGGTTTTTTCTGCCAACCTGATATCGAAGACTTAAAGAATTACTTAACAGCTGCTACTTTCTCCGAATCTTCACTGCCAACCTCTGATATTGAACACATTACGGACTTCACTGAATTCTATATTCGGAGACTACGGAAAACATGGTTATGTGCGCAGACTACGACTGTATTTTGACGGAGATTAAACCAAATACGAATTGTGCGAAATGAAATTCTTAGAATGACATCATTCTTTGCCAAGATGACCAGAAAGAAGATGATGATTTTATGGAAAGAAATGCGACCGTGTTCGCCGAAATAATACAATTCATGGATGACAGGAGTTTGTCTTTAATAATGAGAGAAGCAAAGGACAACGGACGTCGAGCCCTACGAATATTGCGAGAACATTACTTGTCAAAAGGTAAGCCTTAAATTATTGCTTTATATACTGAATTAACCGCGTTAAGGAGACGAGAAAATGAATCTATAACAGATTATATTATACGAGCTGAGAATGTCACAAATGCCTTAAAAATGGCAGGTGAGACTATCTCAGATGGGCTGCTAATAGCCATGGTTTTAAAGGGATTACCACCGACATTCAAACCATTCACGACAATCATAGCCCAAAAAGATAAAAAAAAATTAACTTTCACTGAGTTTAAAATTGCGTTGCGTAGTTATGAAGAAACTGAAAAAATGTGTAACCCCCCCCCCAATTACTATTGAGACAGGAATTAATAGTTGTGACATCAGCATGAGAATAGATGCCATCAGGAAGGTCGTTGATGAAAATTAGGAACAATGTAGGTCCAAAAATAGAACTCTTGAGAACACCTGCATAAATGAAAACATATCTAGAAGAGTGGCCGTTTAAGAAGATTTTCATTTACGATTCAGTGTATTTTATCGAAATAAAAAAGACTAAATCGGTTAAAATGCCAAATTCTGCCAAATTCTGCCAAATGCCTTCGAGATATCCAAAGCAACAGTTGAAGCTTAAACGTTCTTATCTAAAATTTGATAGACTTTCAGCAATAATCGGTAATACATCAGCTGACCTAGAGAAAATAATGCGAAAGCTATATGGCTTATCTGAAAGAAGGTCATATCAGGTGAGATACTCAACCAATTCAGTGTTGATTAAAACATCTAGTACTTTGCTAAAAAGAGGTAGAAGTCTAATTAACCGATAGTTAGAAGGCCCAAACGATTCACCTGAGTTCTTAAAGACCGGAACTACAGATGATTTACAAGAATCAGGAAAGCAAGAAACAACAAAACAATGGAGTTTAGGAACTAGTTCAGGAGCACATTTCTCTATTGCATGGATATCATCAAATTCACATGCTTTGTGAGGAACCAGTTTAGAGATGATAGCAGAAATCATGCACGAAGTTACATGCGTATCATTCAATAGAGACTCGGTTCTAAATGGAAAGTGGGGCAAAGATCGTTCAGATTCCTCAAGGGTAGAATTAGAAGAGAATTTACGAGTAAAACATTCTGCTTTATCAGCAGATTTTAACACTTCAAATTGAGTGCAGAGAGGAGGGATAGAAGAATTAATATATTATTACAGAGCCGCCAGTAGTTACGAGAACCAAACTTGTTACAGGCTCATTCTACCAGCGAACAAAGACCTCACCACTTTGATGAGGACATGTTGAAAATTATGACGAGCAGACACGAAGAGGCATCTGTTGTGTTTGGAACTATGACGCTGGTACACCCGGAAAAAGTGATTCCCTTAGACTGTTATAGAAGAAGATTTTGGTTTCACCTGGTATTTTCGAGAAGGTACAAAAGCATCTACGTCAGTTTTAATCCAAGAAGGCACAATTCACAATAGAAATATTTAAAATTAAAATTTAAAAAATCAGTCCAAGGGACATCTCGAAGAAAGTCACGAAATGAATCCCAATCGCTGATAACAAAAAGTAGTCTTGTGAATAGGAGGTTCATATCTAATAGACAAGTCAATGGAGATATCAACAGTTACAACAGCGTGATCCAAACTACCAAGAAAATGGACTTGCGATATTTGACAAGAGCCAAGAGAGAAGGAACAAATCAAAAAAAATGTTATTCAGATTTATTAGGGAAACGAAGAGTGAAATGAACTATTTGATTGAAAGACCGAGTAACGGAAAAATTGAAATATCGGCAATATCAGTAACATTAGAATGATTAAGCCACTTAACATGTTGAAGAATCACCAAAAAATGTTCACAGATGACTGTAGAGAGAGAAAGAAACATTTATATATTGTTAGAAATTTTGTCTAATGTTTTTGAATTTACTCGGTTTTAATATCACCGCTAATGATATCATGTCAACAACCACAAAAAAAAAACAACCACACGACTTCTTCCAAGTCACTCCAAATATTTGTGTCGTTTTGAAGGAATAGTTAGATTCTATCGCAGGTTGATTCCTAGGTTTGCTAACCTAATTTCTCCTTTGTTAGAAAAAAAATGAAACTGTTTCTCAAACATACACCCAAACCAACGTAGAAAAACATTCCCCTAATAACGTATTATAAAAAAAATCTCTGCTAACACATCCACAGACCGCACAAGACAATTTTCAACTTGTAGTAATTACTCAGTTGAAGCATCATTACTCCAAATAATTAATAGTGAGATGATGAGATTCCTATCAGATTTTTATATAAAAGACAGCTTACGCAGAAGCAAAATTCGGTTTCCACCAAAAGTATGGTGTCCCCAAATGATGAAAATTTCGTAAAAACCAAGATCTCAGACAAAAGTATGGTGGCCTAGAATGGTCAAAATTCATCAGAACCAATAAAGTGACAACAACGGAAACAAAGATGAAAATGTAGCAGTTGGAGAGACGCACTCTTGCTGGACGTCCCCACCAAAATGTAAAATCAAAATAACGGAGTTCCTGGAGAAAGCCAAGAGCTATGCACATCTGGTCACAGCAGATGGGTTCTTGACAAATCCCGACGAACTTAAGAAGGTTGAAAAAGGAATGATGTCAGTCTTTGTGTAGGACAAGCGTTCTCGCAAAATTGTCGCTCCACAAAAGACACTGTTATCAAAGCCTTGACTTCTCTGGGAATTAAAGCTCAGAGGGTCATGAAAGAGGAAGGCTTTTTTACGTGGAACGAACTGTTACGATTGCTGATTGTGAAGCAGCAACTACAAGAGTTTTAATAGCAAAAGATATCATTCCTCAGACTGTATATGAGGTTGCCTCTCAGATCGTCGGGGAGCACATGGCTGCCTATCTGTGACAATTTGAACAGATACTCACTGCTTCCTCTGACGATCTGACCGGGATGTGGTGTTTTGGGATCGTGATTGATAGGAAGGCCTTCATCTCCACCCCCAAATGTCTGCATGTAGAGGGCCAGAAAATGCCGATAATCGTCACCGGGCGTAGATCAACATGCTGGAAGTGTGGAGAGACTGGTTACCTGTCACCTTCCTGCACAGCGAAGGCATCTGAAGTTCTGGTCCTCGCCCAAGAGTCTGTTGTTTTCGTCTCGCCTATGATGGGCATGCTAACGATCAGGACCGGTGTGGTCCAACTTTCAGCCCCAATTCCCGGAGGAGCCTTTTCCCGCCGCTAGTGCGGTTGCGGAGAAGGGAGAGGGGGAATGGCAGGTCGTTGCTAGGGCAAAAGGCAAGCTTCAGGCAGCGAGACCTCGTTCTACAACAACTAAAACAGGTAAAGGCACAAACAGCCCCACTTTCACTAGCAGCTCCAAGGGTGACTTTCTGACCAGCTATTCCGAAAGACTCAAGCAATACAAACCATCCTACGAAAAAAAAATTGAAAGAATCGCTTACACGGAAACGCCTGAAAGCTGAAGTAATTAACTGAAGATGCTTGCAAAATATCTAAAGTGCAAGAGGAAAGATTAGGTAAACAAGACAAAAATTTCAGAGACATGAAACCTCTTTTAAAACTTAAAAAAATCAAGAACTTGGATGATGAAAATCCTAATAACTTTCGTGAGGACTGGTGTTCCTGGCCAATGGGTACGGTCTATAATACAGGAGGTGAATACTGTCTTTGGCATGTTTCCTTCTTTAGCATGATTTGATAATGATAATGTTAGATAACCAAATAACTTTTGGTCTGGGAGGCTCCCACTTTTCGTTCACCCCTACCTTTACAGAGCTTTAAAACTTACGTTCCCATTGGACATTGGCGGCCTGCCTCATGATGGCAGCATCAGGACTGATATGGGTACAGGATCGTTGGGAGAGGTCGTCGGTGTCCTTACCCCGGCCATGTTCAATGCAGGAGGGCAACTCTAATCGGTTTTATAAATGTCTCTCTGGTTAGCAAGTCTGAATGCTAGAGGCCTAAGGTCGGAGTCTCGCAGGGCGAGTCTCTCTCGTGACCTTCAGCGTCTCGGGGTGAATATATGTTGTGTGTAAGAAACCCGTTTTTCTCCTCGGGATTATGAAGACATTCTGTCTAGGAGGTTTCCCTGTATCCAGCATGTTATGATGAATGCTCGAGGGGTGTCTCTTGACTGTTGATAAAGTCTTTGAAGGCTGCGTGTACTCTTGTCTTTGCAGATCCGGCAGGCAAACTTTGCGTGCTGGATATTATCATAAAGGATAAGTCTCTTCATCTCATTGCGGTTTATGCGCCCAACGTCCATTCTGAGCGGCCTGCTTTGTTTCTGAAGATCGAGGCGTTTTTGGCAACATCTCGTCAGGTAGTTTTAGCGGGGGATTGGAATGCCATCCTTGACCCCGACATAAATTGTATAGGGCCAAATTTGGGTACTAACAATTGGGACGTGAAACCATTTCGGAACTTTATCGACAGGTTTGATCTTGTCGATAAGACAATGAATGAACACCGCCGGGAGGTAGTGTGGACTTGGACTAATAGTGGCGGTTCGGCTACAGAGGTGCATTCTAGCTACCTCGATAGATTTTTAGTTAGGAGAGTCGATGTAGGACTTTTAGGGTGTCCAAGTTTCCATTACATAGTTCATTCGGATCATAGGCTTGTCCGGGTCCGGGTCCGGGTCCGTGTAAACTTAGATACGCCCAAGGTTAGGATGGCTGGCTACTGGAAATTAAACTGCTCATTATTTGCTGAGCAGAATTTCCGGGAGCAGCTGCTACTAATGATACAGTGGGAATTGACGGGGGCTGTGGTTGGGAATGTCTGATGGGACAATTTAAAATCTAAAATTAAAACGTTCGCTGCTGATTTTAGTCGTCGGCTCAAACTAGATAGATTAGCGCTGCAAACGGCTTGTGACTAAAAGGTAAATCGGGCAATCCTGTGATAGTGGGGAAATAGCTTTAGCTAAAGTAGAGTTGGCCACCTTGCTTATTAAGAAGGATCAAGGTCTGATAGTTAGGGCTAGGTTTAAGAGAAAGCTCTGAGGCGACGAATATGGCCGCTGAATTGCGTGCAGAAGAAAGTAGGAATGCACCTCGGCGGCATATCACGTGCGTCACATTGCCGGATAAGCTGACCGTGACTACAAACGCGGATATATGTGAGGCATTTCTGGATTACTTTCAAGTACTTTTTTCAGGGAACACGGTCTGAGCCTAGCTCAGTTCGACGCCTATTTAGCTGACTTTCCCTGCCTTGAGGCAGCTGAAGTGGCTGGGTGCGAGGGTCCTATCACAGAGTCGGAAATTTGGGAAGCGTTGAAGCAAGTTGGCCGGGATAAATCTCCGGGATTAGATGATCTTCCCTACGAAGTTTACTTGCCTTTTTTTGTTCCTTTGCTGGAACTGATTTACAACAACTGGATGAACCAGGAGTCTATACCTCAACGCTTCACCAGGGGTGCGATCAAGTTGCTACGCAAGGACAAGAACGGTGGGGATGGGTTAGGTAACTTTCGCCCTTTAACCTTGTTAAATACAGAGTTAAGGATTTTGGCAAAGATCTTAGCCAACCGTGCATCTTGTCCTCTCTAGTCTCATTGGTTCCGAACAGACGTGTGCTGTGAAGGGCAGGACTATTCAGGATATCCTTCATATGATACGCTTGATCACAGAGAAAGTCGACAGTGAAGCCGCGCTGATCAATTTAGATCAATTTAGGCTTTCGATAGGGTTGACCATCGATTCCTTGAGACTGTCCTTTTGGCGGGCGGCTTCGGGCCGGACTTTCGTACCTGGATCCGACTTCTGTATGCGACTCCCAGTGCACTGGTGGAAGTGAATGCGGTAAGATCGAAACCTTTCGTATTGTCTCGTTCCATTCGTCAAGGTTGTCCGCTTTTGCCTATGCTTTACGTTCTTGCGTTGGAACCTTTCCTTCGCAAGTTAAAGGCGAATCCGGTATTACGCGGAACTTCCCTACCTTGTGCTACCACCTCGGCCAGGTATTCTGCCTATGCTGATGACATTTCGGTTCTTGTGTCGGATAGAGTCGAGATTGATGAAGTCAGTAAATAAATCAGTGAGTACGAGATGGTGACAGGGCCAATAACAACCGCGATAAGTCTGTTGGCTTGCGGTTGGTGCGTGGAAGGGAGTTTCTCTTCCCGGACCTTTCCTCTGAACGGATGGTCCGGTGAAGATACTCGGCACCTGGTTCGGTCTTGATATCCAGCTGGAAATGAATTGCTCGGAGGTACACGGTAAGGTCGAGATTGCAGTTAATCTGTGATCTATGAGGAATCTTGAAGGGAAGGCGGATGTATGTGTTTCACACGTCTAACCGATTCTCCTTCTCTGTACTTCCACTTCCGTATGCCACACTAATGTCATTAGTAAGGCTCTTGTTCTCCTTCTTGTGGAGAGGCAAGGCCGCTATGGTATCTCGGGAGATCTGTTGCCTTCATCCATCTGAAGACGGTCTTTTTATGCCTAGCATTGAGATTCGTCAATATATGCTTCGCATCGGGTTCCTAAATCAAATGTGTCGCAAGTCAGATGAGAAGGCCGCCTTCTGGAAAGAAGACGCCTAAGAAGTTTTTACTCGTGTGAGGAGGAGTCCCACTGTTTACCCCGAGTCGAATGCTGCTCCTACCGTGAATGTCGTTTTCCTCATAAGACGAAATTCACGGTAGAAGGAGCCCAGAAAAGGCGTTTCGACGCCTAAGTGATTTTCTTGTCTAGATTCCAAAGAAATAATAACTGTTTCTCTGGGCGAAAAGTGATATTTTTTCATTAGAAAAAAGTGATATTTCTTTCTCTACATTCTAACAAAAAGATATTTCTTTTCAGTAAATTCTTTCCCTAGATTCTTACAAATATGTTAAAACTTTCTAAAATATGATAAAACATTATCTAGAGTCTAAAAAAGTTGATAGTTCTTTCTTTAGATTCTAAGTGATATTTCTTTATCTAGGTTTTAAAAAAGGCGATATTTCTTTCTCAAGTTTCTAAAAAGTTATATTTTTTCCGAAACAAAGTGATATTTCTTTCTCTGGATTAGATTTGGTATTTCTATCCCTAGATTCTATAAAAAAAACAAGATCTTTCTACAGATTCTCAAAAAAGTGATATATCTTTCTCTAGATTGTAAAAAAATATATTTCTTCTCAAGATTCTAAAAAAGCAATATTTCTTTCTCTGTTATATGTACATCAATAGAAATTTACATCAATATAAATTTACAGCTGATTTTCATCCTTTTTATATAAAACTAATCAAATCGATATAAATGTCCAAATGATTTTTATCTTTTTATATAAAAGTAAATAAATCGAAGTTAAATGTATAGCTGATTTTCATATTTTATCTAAATTGAAGTAAATTATTCTAGATCTACAGTTAAAAAATAAATAAATAAATATAAATGTACAGCTGATTTTAGTCTTTTTATATAAATCGAAGTAAATTAATAAAATTTACAGCTGATTTAGATCCTTTTATATAATTCGAAGTGTATCGAAGTTTACAGCTGTCTTTCAACTTTTTATATAAAACCAATTAAACTGAAGTAAATGTAAAAATGGTTTTCATTTTTTTATAAAGCTATGTAAATTTTCAGATTTTCATCTTTTTATATAGAACTAAGTAAACCGAGGTAAATTTAAAGTTGATTTTCATCTTTTTATATAAACCTAAGTAAATTGTTATTAATGTAGAGCTTATTTTCAACTTTTTATATAAAAAGTACGTGTCAGTAAATGTACTTATGATCTTCAAATTTTTATATAAAACGATATAAATCGATGTACATGTACAGCTGATTTCCAGCATTTTATATAAATCTAAGTCTAATGAAATGTACAGCTGATTTTCATTTTTTATATAAAACAAAATCTTAGGAAATGTATAAATGATTTTCAGCTTTGTATATAAGAAACAGAAAATCTAATTAAATATACCACTGATTTTCAACTTTTTATATAAAATAAATAAATAAATGTAAATGTACAGCTGATTTTCAACTTCCTATATAAAACGAAGTAAATTGATGTATTTTAAATGTAGGTCTGATTTTATTCTTTCGATATAAAAAAAACAATCTAATACAATGTAGAGCTGATTTCATCTTCTAACATAAATAATAGCATATCTAATTAAATTCACAGCTAATTTTCAACCTTCTATATAAAAAGGTCTATATTAATGTACAACTGATTATCAACTTTTTATAAGAAAAGTAAAAGAATAAAGTAAAAGAATATCAAAAGAAAAGTTATACTGATTGTCAAAGAAAATGTCAGCTGATTTTCCCTTTTTATATAAAACAGTAAGTCTATGTAAATGCACAGCTGATTTTCATCCATTCATATAAAAAAATGTCAGCTGATTTTCCATTTTTATATAAAACAGTAAATCAAAATAAATGTACAGCTGATTTTCATATTTTTATATAAAAACAAAAATCTATAACGTATCTAAACTAGATGGAAACTTGTTTTCGAACGAAAATAAATACATTTTAGGTGTTTTTGTGCATTTACAAACATCAATTTTTTAAATATAACTTTGTGTAACATGCCTAAACTAGTTTAAATCACTTGTTTTCAAGTGAAAACAATGCGATTTTGACTACTTTTGAGGTCATTTTGTGTGTTTGTAAAATGCAATAATATGTAATTTTTCTATGTAACTGAACTGAGCTGACAAGACTGGTATTCCTTAACAAGGATTTATTTTATATAAAATGTTGTAGCCGAGAAATCACTGGATGTTTTTAAAACAAATTTATCTTCGTTGAGGGCGAGGTTATACCATGTAGCAATCTTTTTAAATTTTTCCAACTTATAGTCATGTTCTTGCTGATTTTTCCCAAGTACGACAATATTGTCTACATAGGCATTACACATCCGTTAAAATATTTTCCTTAATAATCTTAGCCATTATCCTTTGGGAACATGCGACACCGTTAGTCACTCCAAAAGGAATTCTACAAAATTGGTAAAGTTTACCATTAGCTTCGAATGCCGTGTAGGACTTATTTTATTTTTTATTGGTATCTGGTGATATGCACTCTTCAGATCCAATGAGCTGTAAATTTTATATTTTGTTATTTCTTGATAATGGATAAGCATCTAATCTGATAAATCTATTAATTGTCCTACTGTAATCGACTATAAGTTTCTTTCTTTGACGCTCATTCGTTACTATTAAGACCTGAGCCCTCCAAGGGAATGTACTTTCCTCAATTACACCATTCTGGGATCATTTTCTCAATTTCTGTATGAAACGCCTGTCACCTTCTCCAAATCTTTTAGGTTTAGTTGTAATAGGTTTACAGTCTGGATCAATGTTGGAGAATAAAGATGGTATGTCTACTAACGCAGAGGGTACGCTACAGGAGATAGGATGAGAGATTACAAAGTCTTTCTTAGAGCCACAGAATGTAAAATATATTGTGGAATGTTGTGACATGAAATCTTGGCCAAGAATAATATCTGAGCAGAGTTTGGGTAGGACTGAAAGTTTTACATTTGGATACCATTCACCTAGTAAGTTTAAGTCCACTGTACACTGTCCTAGAGGCATTAAATGATGATGACGCCATGGATCCGTTACCAGTAGCAGGTTTCATTTGTAGTCTGTGTTTCCTCACATAATCGTGAGAGATAAAGAATCCTGAGCTCCCAGTATCCGTACCGGCACCATATTTTCCGACTAACACATAAAATGCAGCCTGTTTTAGGGATCCTAAAGAAGCGGATGTAGTATTTAATCTCATCAACATTGTCGTAAGTCTGAGAGCATGTTGCAGCAGATGTTATTTTGGGGTTCGAATGACACATTTTTGAGAAATGGCCTTCTTTTTTACATTTGAAACAAGTAGCATTTCTTACTGCACATGCGCTTCTATTATGACAAGATCCTCCACAGAACTTGGTATTAGCCGAGGCTGCACAACATGTATTAACGGGATCCGTTGACTGGATACTGTTACTGGCCTTTTTTTTCCCGAGAAACTACACCTACAATTGGTGTTTGAGGGAACGTGTATGCTTTTGAATTTTTCTGAGCTGCATGGAGCGCTCTAGCTTAGTCAATAGTTATATTTAAATGGAGCGTCTTATTTTTGAGTAGCTGTTGTCCAATAATGTTCGAACGTAAACTGATGATAAATTCACGGTTTTGTGAAGTATCAACAGATTTAAAGTTACATTCTTTCGCTATTAACTATAGTCTTTGTACGTATTCGTCAATATTTTCCTTCTCTTTTTGGCCGTAAAGTGGCAAGTAAATGCAGTGTGAAAAATTCATTCGTAGGTTTTACGTACAGTTCTTTCAGACGGTTAACAACAGTGTAATGTGTTGATTAGTACATCAGGTTGATCAATTATCGAATGTACTGCTTCTCGAGTGTCGTGGTCACCAATGTTGAATGGGTTAAATAGATAATGCGGCTGCGTGTTGAGAAGGTAATCAACATTCATACATAATACTTAAAACATCAAGGAAAAAGAACAATGAGAACCAATTTTGTTTAACGAAGAAATATGTATATTAAATTCAACAATAATACAAGGTAGATGCAAATGAGTAAAAAAGGGAGAAAAATGTAGCTTCCCCTTGACTGTAAGAAAATATCTATAGAAGATTTGTCTGAGAAAAATGTTCAGTGTTCAGTGTTGAAACAGAATGTTTCTTTTAGAAAATTGTTCAAATGTTGCAACTTACAAAGTTGATTTAACTTGGTGTGTCCACTGAGAACTGGTGGTGTGTCACATAAAGTTCTGTAGTGTGTATGTACGTGCGGAGTGAGTAGGATGAAATACACGAGCAAGTAAGTGAGAACTATTGTCTCTGGGTACCTCGACTGTGGTTTTGAAATTACTACTACTGGCTTTTTTGGAATGCATGCAATATTTATACTATCGTGAGTGACTCCAAAAAAAGAGACGCTTAGTACATTTCTGAATATACATGAAAAATATCCGATTGGACGGAAAATGGACCAATCAGTGATTTTGTAGCAAAGCATGTTTTGAACAAAGTTTAGGAACAAATTTACTATGGTGGAATGCGATAGATAAATTGTCCTGTTATTTTCAAGTATGTATTTATTGACCAATTAGAATTGGCGAAAATGTAGGCGTGGCACTACAACAGTATCGCAATGTATTCATATGCATCTGAGGAAATACAATTTATCAGGGTCGGTATGGATGTTAGGGTTAATAATTTTGCGTAGGAACAACGAGAAGGTTCGAAACCAGTGGTTAAAATTCTTACTTGATGAAGGTGTCCAAACTTTCCTATTTCAAATGTTTATCCATACTGTTGAATTTGTTTCGTTAAATAAACTGAAATGAGCTGACATGACTAGTATTCTTTAATAAGGATTTATTTAATGGAACATTCCCTGACTAAGCAATTCGTCAACTGAAGAATGCTAGTTACCATAACAAAAACTCTAAGGGCAGATAAGTATAGTACAGTAACGTAGTTAAACTAACTCAAAACTCTTGTTTTCAAGAGAAAATAAATCTGTTTTCAATACCTTTAATGTGCAAACACCAAAATTATTTTATATAACTTTCTGTAACCCAATTAAATTAGCTTCAATGAGAAAACTAAAATGGTAATGCGTATACTCAGAAATGTGGGAATAACTTTAAACGAGGATAAATGTATATTCAAGTGCAAAAAATTAATGTTTTTGGGATAGGAGGGTACTTCACCGGATTCGAAGTTGATACAGAAAATATTGAATGTTTCGCCTCCAAGTAATAAGAAAGAGTTGGAATCATTTCGTGGATTAGCTCATTTTTATATCAACTTCTTATCAAAATATTTAGAAAGAATTGAGCCATTTGCTGATTTACGAAAAAAAAGTTTCAGTGAGCTAATATTCACCAAAAAGCCTTTGTTAAATTGAAGTTAGCATTATCCAAGAAACCAGTTGTCAAGATTTTTTACCCTGAAAAAGAAGTTACGTTAACAACAGATGCGAGTAGACAGTCTGTATCAGCAATTTTGTCACAGGAAGGATGCTAGGTGATATATCTTTCAAGGAAGTTAACGCCAGCCGAAAAAAACTATTCAAATATTGAAAAGGAAGCGTTAGCCAGAGCAAGAGAATTTTTGTTAGGAAAAAAGGTTTTGCTCAGATCGGATCATAAACCGCTAGAATTTATGAAAATTGCTGAAGGTCACATCGTCAAGGATAATAAGATGGGCAATGAAGTTGATGGCTTTTGACTACGAAATAGAATATGTGAAAGGAAACACGATCCCATGCGTAGATGCACTATCACGACTACAGTTTGAAGAGGAACAACACGAGAAAAATTAGAAAGTGGAAGATGGAATTTTACATTGGGTGGAGACCGATTAACAGACTCGTGATGGAGACTCTACAAGATCCAGTATTGAATAGGATCGTAGAGAGAATAAAGAACATCAAATGGAGTAATTGTTCTAAAATGTAAAGATCGTACAAAGAGATCAGACATAAATTGACAATAGAAAATGGCGTAGTTTGAAATGGAGATCTGGTGGTACTACCATAAAATTGTAGAAAACAGGTAATCAAAAGCGTGCATGCTGATGTGCATTGCGGAATAGCTGCTACACAGAAATGTGTAAAATTGGAAGCCTGGTGATCTGGTCATCCTGGTGACGTGGAGACGTACGTGAATAAATGTTCTAAATGTTTCAACAGAACAAGACACATTCGTGGCCAAAGGAAACTGAACCATGGTCAGGGGTTCACATGGACCATGCACATGTGAATGGTATAGGATTGTGTCTGATATTGGTGGATGCGTTTTCAGCATGGCCTGAAGTTTTTAGGGTTCAGGATAGAAACATTACAGTACAACAAATTTTACGAATAGTCTTTGCCAGGAATGGCGTACTAAGGACGTTGGTAACAGATAATGCTCCAGAGTTTTGTGATGAAAACTTGTGTTTATGGTTAACATTTGATGAATACCGTATAAAACTACTCTTTATCATTCGCTATTAAATGGAATACTGGAGCGAATGGTGCAAACCATAAAAATAGGGTTAAAAGCGTTCTCCCTACAGCATGAAAGAATCGGAAATTTTCTACCAAGACAGTTATTAAGTTATCAGACAATACCTCATGCCGGAAGATTACAAAGTCCAACCGCGTTAATGGGAAGACAAATTAGAGCACCATTAACAATGTCATACTCAACGAATGAGAAGATATCGTACAAAAGAAACAGAAGAGGGGCCAGAAGAAGTAAGATTTGCAATGCAGAAGGGACAGAATACAGTATTGGTTTCCAAGAATGGTAGAGGTCTATTGGCATAAGCTGACCAACTAAGATTCTGCCAAAACTATGAAGACTCAGAAACTGAAGATACTGAGGAGTTAAATGAGGATAGAGAAGAACAAGATCAGAAGAGATAATGAGTGCTCAAGGATTTTCTGAGAAATCAAAAAACGGAACAGTGGATATTGAAGAAGAAAGAAAAAAAAATTCCCAAATTGTCATATTTCCGTGTAAATGTACATGCTGAACTCGAAAATAACGGCCAAATTTTGATAAAACCTACCGTTTTGTAGTTATTGACAATAAAAATTCGGACTCGCGTTCATTCGTCTGCCATTACGAGCCTTGTTTAACTACATTCACTGCGGAACATTTTGTGCGCGGAAGCTTAATAAATGGCCTTTTTACTGCTTTTGCTGCTCTTACTCGTGTAAATTACTGCGCACTGTCGGAAAGCAATGAAAAGTGGTAAATAAAGCTTGATATTAAATTTTAAAAAACAAATTAAATAATAAAATAAAGCTTTTCTTTTAAATTAAAAATAAAACAAATAATAATTAATGCGCAAACTTTGCACGAACCTTGAAAAGTGTATGATTACTAACTCTAACCCCTAACCCTAACACTAATCCCTAACCCTAAACCCTAACCGTTAGGGTTAGGGGTTAGGGTTAGGCTAACCCTCTTTGAAAAAGAGCATGATTACTAACCTTAACCCCTAACCCGAATCCTAACCCCTACACCTAACACTAACACTAAACGTTAGGGTTAGAGTTGGGTTTTGGGGTTAGGTAAAGGGGTTTGGATTAGGATTAGTAATCATGCCCTTTTCAAAGTTCGTGCATTAATTATTGTTGGGGTTAGGGGTTAGGGTTAGTAATCATGCTCTTTTCGTGCAAAGAAAATTTTATTGTTTAATTTGTTTTTTTAATTAAAAAAAATTACTATAAAAAAACAGTTGAAAAAATAACAACACTTGTCATTGCTTTTCGACACAACTTAAGTGCGCATTAATTTAGACGAGTAACTCAGTTAAGAGCAGTAAACGAACGAATGAACGCGACTGAGTCCGAATTGTTTATTGCCGATAACTGCAAAACAGTAGGTTTTATAAAAATTTTGGTCGTTATTTTCCAGTTCAGCATGTACACTTACACGGAAATATGACGATTTTTAATAGATTCTCTATGCAGGACTTAAAAAGAAAATTTACCCCATAACTTTGCAAACACCTGTGGTGATCTCGCAATCACAAGAATTAAAAAAAAGAACAATTTCCCATGATTCCCTATTAAAAACGGAAAACACCCTACTGACGAAGAATTTACAATTTGGAGTTTTTTCACTAGCCTCTCACCATGTGAGATTGTGAAAATGGACCACTCCAAGAATGAAGACAAAATAAGTTTTACTCAAATATTACTTCCTCACACTGAATATGACCTTTTGACTTATCACAACAAAATAATTCAACAACACAACACATATATCAGAACATTTACCAACCACATTACGGGAACTTTTATCTACCGAAACAGCCAAACTTTTTAATAATAAATCCTCAAATGTCTCAGTCTGTTGTTATTATGTATATGTGTATATTTTACTAATCAAGACTCATCATAACACACCAATATTTTTAATTTAATAACCTAACTGCCAAAACTAGCTGAAATCAGTTGTTTTCAAGAGAAAACTGCATTTTGACTACTTTTAAGGTGTTTTCGTGATGTAGCAAGCTCAATTTTTTTAATATAACTTTATGTAAGCTACCTATTAAACTAGCTGGAGTTTTTCGGGTGAAACACCTTGACTTTGACTACATTTTCGGTGTTTTCGTAACTTTGCAAACAACAATTTTTTAAAAATAAACTTCATGTAAGCTGCCTAAACTAACTTGTTTGTTTTCAAAGGAAAACCACTTGACTGACAACTTAGGCGATTTTTGCAAAAATCAAATGTATTTTATGACTTTATATAAGCTGCATAAACTAGCTGAAACTAGTAGTTTTCAGGCGAAAACAACTTGATTTTGACTACTTTTTAAGTGTTTCTGTAACTTTGCAAACACCAATTTTTTTTTTTAATATAACCTAATGTAAACTGCCTAAACTAACGGAAATCGGTTGTTTTCGAGGGAAAACACATGATTTTGACTACACTTCAGCCGCTAAAATGTAGTGAAAATCATTATTGGTTTTCGCACCCACCAATTTTCTTTATATAAATTTATGTAAGCAGCCGAAATTATATGAAGTCTGTTGTTTTCAAATATCTTCTTAACTACTTTTTAGGTATCTTTGTAA
Source organism: Acanthosepion lycidas (assembly GCA_963932145.1). Taxonomy (NCBI): domain Eukaryota; kingdom Metazoa; phylum Mollusca; class Cephalopoda; order Sepiida; family Sepiidae; genus Acanthosepion; species Acanthosepion lycidas. Next base: position 68,567,368 of record OZ010583.1, read on the forward strand.
CTTTGCAAAGACCAAGTTTTTTAATAAAATTTTGTATGCGTTTTTAATTGGAAATATTAAAATATGCTAATTCCTATACATACTAATACTTTTTTATTTATAAATATTAAAATAGGCTGCTTTTTATACAGATTTAAACTCTGTTCAATATGAATATAAAATTATGCTACCTTTTATACACATAAGGCTATTTGATTTGGAAATGTGAAAATATGCTCCTTTTATACACATTTATACTTTTTGATTTAGAAATATGAAAATATGCTAATTTTTATACACATATACGGTTTTTTTATTTAGAAATGTCTAAAATTATGTTACCTTTTATACACTTTTACGATTTTTTTATTTAGAAATATGAAAATATGCTACTTTATACACATTTAGGCATTTGTGTTTAGAAACAAGTAAATATACTAGTTTTTATACACATGTAAGCATGTTTATTTAGAAATATCAAAATTATTCTGCTAATTTTATCCAGATTAATGCTTTTTATGGAAAAATGATAAATATGCTACTTTTTAAACACGGATCTGCTTTTTCATTTACAATATTAGATATTGTAATTTTTATATACATTTAGCTTTCGGCTTTTTTATTTAGAAATACGAAAATATGCTAATTTCGTGCTAATTTAGAAGTAGTAAAATATGCTACTTTTTCGTCACAATTTTTCTTCGCGTTTTATATAGAAATATTTAAAAATGCTTCTTATTCTACACATTTAGGATTTTATTTAGAAAGATGAAAATATACTACACGTTATACACATTTAGGCTTTTTTATTCAGAAAAATCAAATTCTGATGCTTTTTATACACATTTATGCTTTTTATTTAGGAATATTAAATATGCTTATTTTTATAATCATTTAGTATTTGTTTTATTCAGAAATATGAAAACATTCTACTTTTTATAAACATTTATGCTTTTTTATAAAATATGCTACATTTTAAATACATTTATACGTCTTTATTTCGTTAATGCGTTTTTTTTATATATATATTTATGCGTTTTTATTTAGAAATATGAGAATATGCTACTCTTTATGTACATTTAAGCATTTATATTTAGAAATATGAAAATATGTTACATTCCATTCACATTTGTGCTTTTTTTATTTAAAAATACTAATAGCTGCTACTGTTTATTCACATTTCGGCATTTTGTTTAGAAATATGAAAAGATGCTACTTTTGATAGGCATTTAGGGTATTTTTTTTTAGAAGTATGAAAATATACTTCAATTCATTCACGCTTTTTATTTAAAAATATGAAAATATGCTATTTTTATACACATTTTATTTAGCAATAGGAAAATATGATACATTTTACAAAATTTATGTTTTTTATTTACAATTATGAAATTATGATACATTGTATACACATTGAGGCTTTTTTATTTAGAAATATGCTACATTATATACATTTAAGAATGTATATTTATAAACAAGAAAGTATGCTAGGTTTTATAGACATTTAAGATTTTCTATTTAGAGATAAGAAAATATGCTACTCTGCATACACATTTATGCTTTTTTATTTAGAAATATGAGCACATGCTATTTTATATAAACATTTTGGTATAATTTATATTTAGAAACAAGAAAATTAATTATGATTATTTTTATATGCATTTATGCATTTTATTTTAGAAATATTACAAATGCTACTTTTTGCACATATTTAGACTTTTTATTTAGAAAGAAGGAAATATGCTATATTTATACACATTTAGGCTTTTTTATTCTAAAATATGAAAAAACATTAGAAAATGATCCTGTGTGTATACATTTAGCCTTCTTTATTTAGAAATGTAAAAAATATATTAGTTTTTATTCACATTTATGTTTTTGTTTAGAATTATATAAATATACTAATTTTTATACACATCTTAGCCTTATATTTAAAAATATGAAAACTACTTCTTTTTATACACATTTAGGTTTTTATTTAGAAATATGAAAATATGCTACATTTGGTAAACATTTATGCTTTTTACTTTAAAAAAAGATGAAAATATGCTATTTTATACAGATTTAGTCTTTTATAATTAGAAATATTAAATTATGCTAGTTTTTATACACATTTAGGATTTTCACTTAAAATTATGAAAACATGGTACTGTTTCTACATAGGCAAGCTATTTTTATTTATATAAAGAAGTTATATTTTTTACACATTTATGCTTTTTTATTTAGAAATAACAAATTGTTACTTTTTATAAATAAAAAAATAAAATATTTCCTTTAGAAATGTGAAATTATACCCATTTTTTCTTTTTTCATTCATTAATATGTATACTTTTCATATTTAGAAATATTAAAATATTATAATTTTATACGCATGTAGACTTTTAGCTTTTTATTCAGAAAGATAAAACGTGCTACCTTTTATACACATTTTCTATTACTAACATTACAATATGGAAATATCTTTAGACATGTGGGTTTCTTCAAACAGAAGTATGAAAATGTGTTACATTTTTGCTTGTTTATGCTATTTAGAAATATCAAAAATTATGCAGCTTTATATATACATAAAAATGCTTTTTATTTAGAAAGATGAATATATGCTACTTTTTACATAAATGTAATATTTTTATGTTAAAACAAGAAAATAATTTAGAAATATGAAAATATGCTATTTTATACACATTTATGCTTTTTATTTAGAAATATGACAACATTCTACTTTTCATATACAATTTTGTATTTAGAAATTATTAGAAATTTATGTACAAATTTATTTTTTGTTATTTCTAAATATGAGAACATATTTTATTTAAAAACATTTGGAAATATGAAAATATGCTTCTTTTTCTACACATTTATATATTTTTCTATAGAAACATAAAGTATGCTACATTTAAATACATATAAACTTCCTTATTTAAAAATATGAAAATATACTTCTTTTTGTACATGTTGTTTATTTAGAAATATAAAATTTTGCTACTGTTATTCACATTTATGATTTTTATTTAGAATTAACAAAATAGGCTACTTTTTATACATATTTAGTTTTTTATTTAGCAATCTTGAAATAGACCAGTTTTTATATACATTTATGCTTTTTAACTGTATATATGAAAATATGCTACTGAATATGCTGCCAATTTTAGTAATTTTTAACTCATAAAATATGAAAATATGCTACTTTTATTAACATTTATGCTTTTTTTATTTAGAAATAAAATATGCCATTATATACACATTTATGATTTTTTATTTAGAAATTTAAAAATATGCTACTTTTTATACACATTTATACTTTTCTCTTTGAAAATAAAATGTTACTTGTTCTACACATTTAGGCTTTTTCATTATACAAAGTACAGGAACATGCTTGTTGTATACACATTTATACATTTTGTTAAGAAATATGAAAATAGGCTACTTTTCACTCATATTTTGCCATTTATTTAGAAATAAGAAATTTGCAACATTTTGTACACATTGAGGATTTTTATTTAGAAATGTGAAAACATGCTTTTTATGCACATTTATGACAATATTCTACAATAAAACATTTATGCTTTTTTATTTAGAAATAATAAAATATACTAATTTTATAAATCTTAGGCTTTATGCAATTTTTATATACATTTATGCATTTTATTTAGAAATATAAAATTATGCTACTTTTTATTCACATTTATTCTTTTTATTTAGAATTAATAAAATAGGCTACTTTTTATACATATTTATCTTTTATTTAGATTTATTGAAATACGCCAGTTTTTATAAATATGTACGATTTTTTTATTTGTATATATGAAAATATGCTACTTTTATACATATTTATACACATTTATGATTTTCATTTAGAAATATGATCATATGCCACTTTTTATGCACATTTATGCGTTTTTATTTCAAAATATGAAAATATGCTGCTTTTTATACAGGTTTTTTATACAGGTTTATGATTTTTGTTTAAAAATAAAAATATGCTGCTTTTTTCACATTTCTGCTTTTTATGTAGAAATAATATTTATTTAGAAACAAGAAAATGTGCTACTTTTTGTCCATATTTATTATTTTTATACAGAATTAGAAAAATATACTTCTTTTTATTCACATTTCTAGAATTAATAAAATATGCTTCTTTTAATACACATGTAGGCTTTTTTATTAAGAAATAGAAAAATGCTACTTTTTATTCATATTTATACTGTTTTAATTAGAAATAATAAAATATGCTATATTATATAAACATTTGAAGTTGTTAAATGCTACTTTTTATACAGATTTATGCTTTATTATTTAGAAAGATGAAAATATGCTACTTTTTATACACATTTAGAATTTTCGTTTAAAATTATTGGAAATATGGTACTATTTTACACAGACAAGCTTTTTTATTTACAGAAAGTAAATATACTAAATTTTATACACCTTATAAGCATTTCTAATTTTTAATTTAGGAACAAGAAAATATGCTACTTTTTATGCACATTTATGCTTTTTGATTTAGAAATATGAAAACACGCTAATTTTTATGCATATATTTTTATATAGAAATATGAAAATATGGGATTTTTTTCTATTTAGAGATATGAAAATATTCTACTTTTTACAGATATTTAGGGGGTTTTATATAGAATATTAAAACATGTTATGTTTTATACACATTTATGCTTTTTTTATTTAGAAATAATAAAATGTTACTTTTTACACACGGTCAGGATTCCTTTATTTAGAAATATGTAAATATGCTACTTTTTATTCGCATTTAATTTTTTAATTAGAAATAATAAAATATGCTACTTTTTATAAAGATTTGGATTTTTGATTTAGAAACATGCATATATGCTACTTTGTATGCACATTTTTGTTTCTTATTCAGAAATATGAAAATATGCTATTTTTATAAACATTTATGCTTCTGTTATTTAGAAATATGAAAGTATGCTACTTTTTATATACATTATATGCTTCATTATATAGAAAAATGAAAGTATGCTACTTCTTACATAAATTTAGGCTTTTTTATTTTAAAATATTAAAGAAGTTCTTTGGTAAAAAAATACAAGATGTAGTTGAAACAAATATTTGAAGTAACATATAATTTATTAGGGCATACAACAAAGACAGACAACACAAGCTGAATTTAAATAACTGACAATAAATTTATTAACACACAAATATAAAAGAATTGCACAAATTAAGTCCTTTGTATGCCAAATGATGGCAAATGGCATATATATAAAAATAATCAATGCGAAGAAATATGCCCTTGTTACAATAAAAAATTACAATGCTGCATAAGGTCCTCAGAAAAGGTAAACAACATAAAATAAAATGTAGAAAGGTGAAAATACTTCTCTGAACATTTGTCAACGTGAAGTCTGTGATAACAGTTTAGAACAGAACAATCACACCCACCAAAGAATTTTCTTCAGTCTGTGAGCAACTATGATGTTCATTTCAATTCTCGTTTGGTGTTTGCCAAATTTCTGAGCTGTTAGCTGTCTCAATTCAATTCCTGGCTCTATATTTATCCATCCAGTCAGGATCCAGATTCACTTCTTCTCCAAAATTTGGGAGGAAACCTTTTGATTGGTTACGAATGAAAAACAAACACAGCTATTTTCGCACAAATCGAAATGTGCCAAAAATATTTTTGAAGTTCAAAAGAGCCTAACACAGTATCTGTTTCCTGTCAGAAAAGCAGATGGATATATGCTCAGGCAGCTTAAATTACTTATATTACGAAAAAATGCTACTTTTATACATATTTATGCTTTTTATTTAAAAATAAGAAAATATGCAACTTTTTTTATACATATTCATGATATTTATTCAAAAATAGGAAAATATGCTACTTTTTATTTACCTTTTAATTACAAATAATAAAATTTGCTACTTTTTATTAACATTTAAAGTTTTAATTTAGAAACAAGAAAATATGCTACTTTTTATGCACATTTATTCATTTTTATTTAGAAATATTGAAATATATGTTACTTTTTATACAATTTTTTTCTTTTTTATCTAGAAATATGAAAAGTACGCTACTGGCATATTTTGATATTTTGTAAATAAAAAATCGTTAATGTGTTTTATACACATTAACGATTTTTTATTTACAAAATATCAAAATATACCATTTTTTACACACATTTAGGCTTCCTTATTTAGAAATTTGAAAATATACTAATTTCTCACAGAGGCTCTTCTTATTTAGAAATATTAAAATATACTACTTTTTAGGCTTTTTTATTTATGAAAATATACTACTTTTATATACATTCTTGCTTTTTTACTTAGAAATATGAAAATATACTACTTTTTATGCACTATTTATTTAGAGTTTTTTACAGTCTGATTAGCCCCGAGCAGACTTGTACTGTGAAGGACATGACTATTCAGGACAACCTTCATTTGCTATGCTTGATGACTGAGCAAGTCAACATGATGTCACGCTGATCAAGACTTCCGATAGGGTTGACCATCGATTTCTAGAGTCTGTCCTTTCAGGCGCTGGTTTCAGGCCGTACTTTCGGACTTGAATCCGACTTCTGTATGCATCCCCCCCACCGGTGCGCTGGTGGAAGTGAATGGAGTAAGATCGAAACCTTTCATTTTGTCTCGCTCTATTCGTCAAGGTTGTCCATTTTCGCCTTTGCCGTATGTTCTGGCGCTGGAGCCCTTCCTTCGTAAGTTGCAAGCTGAGTTTATGTTAATTTAAGTAATTAAAGTTAAACCTGAAATTGGGTGACATAGGTTCGCTGTCCTGTTGAAAAACTTGGTTCATCTCTGTGCCGAGGATGAACAATGTTTCATATTGAAAACTTGTATCACGTGATCGGCTCCAAATTGTTTGGAGCAATCTGCTTTTTAACTCAGGTCAGAAAATAGGACCCATTTGAAAGCAGGTGAAATTTATTTTTTTAATATTTGTTAACCAATCAGAAAACGTCTACGCAAGCAAGCAGTTTGGAGCCTGTATTATGTTTTGGTCGTGCTGATTTTGAGAACTATGTAGGATTTGAATTCTACACCCTCAAGTACCTCTTACGAACGAAGGATAGCATCGCCGATGTCCAGCCGTTGTTCCGTAAGGCATTATATCAGGTGTTAGTGAGCGAGCTCGGTCTGACAAAAAAAAGCTTTAGTATTGTGACAGAGAGAGCCCCCCACCACCACCACCACCAGGTGGGTTTATTAATCAACGGTTCTAAAGGATTGGGAAGAAGGTACTAATTAGTTAGGTAGAAGGGATTCCGGAGTAATTCCAGAAATAAGTTTTTCTTTTTACTTAGTTGTTTCTGGGATTGAATTATTAATTAACTAGGTGAATTCCAGAGTAATTAATGAACGGGTTCGTTAGGTAAGGCTTGTGATAAGTGGGCAATTGGATTTTGGGTGGTCTGCCGGGCGAAATCCAGCCAGAGCCCTCAGACGAGATAAGTGCTTTTCGCCAGGCTTGACGTTGACTACGGAAAACCTAGCAGGGAGTCCGAATCCGATTTTAGTACCTCCTGCAAAATGGGTTCCCATGGTGCTTCGGAGATCCGGCGGAAAACACATGGTGGTCCAGGCGATTTGCATATTAACATTCGTGGGCGGTGCCTAAAAACTGTTTAGTTCCGACTCTCTCTATATAAGCGGCCTGCACGCCTGAGTTGAGTAGATAAGATCAGAGATCAGATCGGATAGGATCGGAGAACGCGTCGGAACGCGAGAGAAGCGGCAGACGCGGCAGAGAGAGAGCGAGAGAGATCGCAGATCAGGGACCGCAGATCAGAGATCGCAGATCAGAGAACGCGAAGAAAAACGCGGTGGAAACGGCTTAGTGGGTCTTGTTGATCTGGCCAGGTGGTTGCATGCGTCAAAAAGTCTGAGTCGTACCCAGAGATAGAAATCGAACCCGTGCAAATCCTGATAACTTCGTCAACAAAGCTGAGAAAAGCCGGCTGTTATATCGGAGGGGGCGGAAGAAGAACCACAACTTATCTCCCTTAGTACAGCCGAATTTTGACCGGCATAATTGTGTCTTTCTCTCTCTGTGACGTTCCGACCCAGGCGGGTGAGTCTCGTTGAGACAGCTTGTATTCGTATAATTTCGATGGTAGTGATATAAAAACAGTAGCTTAAAGGGCTCTTTGTACAGGAACCGAAAGTGTTGCTTTTTTTTTTCTTTGTGCCCTTGCGGTTACGACAAGAACCTTTCTGCACAAATAGTGATTCCTTTCAACCATTTAATTCATCCTACCTTCGGATTGTTCTGAGGGATCGAAATACTGCTGTTCGGATCAAAAATTCACAACGTGGCGGATAGTGGTGGTTCCTTCAGTTCACCGGAGAAGGACCGGGTGGTTTACTTTTCGGCCAGAACCACCGGAGAGACAGGACAAAGCTGTAGCCGGCAAGGCTTCTACGTCAGAATTGGTGCCTTGTACCAGGATTCCGACCCGTAGATTTACCAGGGACCCAGAGGGAGAGGAGCGCAATTCCTTGTCTCAGGAAAAAAAAAGAAAAAAAAGGGACTAAAAACTAAGTACGACCGAAGAGACTGTAGTTACGAACTATCGGTCAGAAAGAACAAGAAAACGTAGAGCAGAGAAAGGTAAGTCACCTTTTTGGCCCTCGGTTTGCTTGTTGCGCGCAAATCTGCCAGTGTATAGTTGTTGTGTGCGATTTCTTCAACATTGCATGCTGTTGGAGTGTCAATGTTGTGTGAGGCGAGTTTTCCTTTTTTTTTTTTTTTTTTTCGTTGTCTCTTGTTGAATAAGGTGAAGGTAGTAGTAATTAGGCATTAGGATGAGTGTAGCGAGCTCAGATATCACAGATGACCAGGGAGAGGTGCGAGTCCCCGAAATTACGATGGAATTCCGCAGACTGATCGGAGGCATGAAACTGCCCTCGTTTAGGGGCGACCCAACGGAGCTGGAGGAATGGATACTGTCGATCTAAAAGAAACAAGTCATATATGGCTTGTCAGACCAGGAAATGGTCCTGCTGGCATACGAAGCAGCGGCCGACCCAGTGTCCAAATATGTCGGAGGGCTATATAGGGAGAACCCTGCCCTAACTTGGACAGAGCTGAAGTCTGCCCTGGTGCGACAGTACGCCAATGAGCGCACGGCCATTGAGGCAGTTAGGAAGTTGTTCAGACTCCGGCAGGGAGATAAGGAAGCCATGGAGAGACTGGCGTTCCTGGAGCTGGCGACCTGAAACAGTGGTCCGATACAGGCCCTGTTAGCCGACGTTTACATGGATGCGTTGAGCGATAGGGAACTGCGGTGTGACGTCCTGAAGGAAGGACCGAGCACCCCGGTCGCGGCCATTGAAGCAGCTCGCAACAGTGAATGACTTTGGGACAGAATAAGGGGTAGCGTAACCAGGGACCCCAGGAGGACCAAGATAAGGAAAAAGAAGGAGAATGTTCGAGCACGGGACCCAGAAGGAGAAGTAGAGGAAAATTGGGAATTGGAGGCAGAGCCGAATAAACGAGAATGGGACTTGCGGTATGGATTTTATAAATCCAGGCCAGGCCGGTATGGGCTAGTGTGCTGGACGTGCAAATACGCTGGGGTACAGGGCTCGGGATTGTCCAACCAATTGGGGAGGAGACCCCAGGTCTCTGGGACCCAATTGTACGACCTGTGGCGAATACGGGCACAAGGCTCGGTGTACGGCGGCAGGGGACTGTAAATTAGGTATCAAGCGGACTAATGCGCTGTTACCACCCACCAGGAAAGCAAAGAGCCCGGGAAACGCCGCTGGGTCACCCGTGAAGGAGTAGGAGGCCTCTGAAATGTTGGACGTGAGGAGTGGTTGGTAATTTTTCGGCCGAATGTCAGCGGAGAAGATGCTGACATTGTGGGGGCGCAGGCCACATGAGGCGAACCTGCCCCCACAAGGGAAGGAATCCCCCAAGACGAACCGGGATAGAAATGAACTGGAGGGACAGAGGGGTAGAGCGGATAGGCGCTATCATCCAAACCCCATCCCAGCCAGAGGAACCCCCAGACGAGAAATGGGACCTCAAAGAAATAAGGAACCCCCGGTGATGGCCCCCGCTTCTCGGTGGTCCGGCGGCGAATAGAAAGGAATTTGGGAATGGAAGGAAGACCCGAGTGTAACATTTGTTAAAGGAAGGGCCAGATTTCACCTGCAATGTCTTGCTAGTAGGCAAGAAGGTTAGGGGCCTGGTTGATACTGGAGCATCAGTATCACTGGTTAGTTCCAGAACCTATAGACAGTTAGGGAGAAGGGAAAAGTTGAGGCCAGTAGATTTATCCATAAGCCAGGCTGATAGCAGCAGAATGTGGATAAAGGGTTATGACATGGCTGCCATTTCAATTAGCAAGGACCAGAGGTGTCATAAAGTTATATGTAGCGCCTGACTTGTGTGGCGAGTTGATTCTGGGGAGTGACTGGCTTAAACAGCATAATGCTCAGATCCGTTTCGACCTAGGTACCCTGACCTTGGACGGGGTAGGGATACGGCTAGGGGAAGACAATTATGAGCAGCTACCTGTGGTAGCCCAGGCAGATATAAAGTTGCCCCCTAGAACCACTGTATCTGGGGAAGGCGAAATTATAGTAGAGGGAGCCCTGAATGACAGTTTGTATCAGGTAATCCCCACAGACGGGTATGATAATAATGAGGGAGAAATGACAGTATGTATTTCACTAATGAAAGGATCAAGGACCGTACCCCTGCTTCTGACTAATTCGACTAATAAAACCATCAGAATAAAGCAAGGAAAATTGTTAGCACGGGCTTGCCCCGTAAGAGAAATCGAACAGGTGAGGATAAGAAACGAAAATAGGTCCGGGAACAAGACAGAGATTAGCGAATTGCGGGACGAGGACATAACAGTCCCTGAATGTTATAGAAGAGAATTAAGGGGTTTGCTAATTAAAAACCGGAAGGTAATAGCAATGACAGGTAAGGAGCTAGGACAGACAGAGACAGTGGAGATGAGGATAGACACCGGTGACCATCCACCTATCAAGTTAAGGCCATATAGAGCCCCAATCCACGAAAGGAAATTAGTAGAGGAGGCAGTGAATGAGATGATAGACTCGGGGATAATTGAGAGATCCAAATCTCCCTGGAGCTTCCCTATAGTGATAGTGGAAAAGAAAGATTGAGGGCACAGGTTTTATGTGGATTAACGCCAGCTGAACGCGATTACAAGACCGCTAGCATTGCCTCCTAAGTGTTTTTCCACCTTGGATTTGAGATCTGGTTATTGGCAGGTGGCCCTGAACAAGGAGGACCAAGAAAATTTTTTTCAATTTTAAGGTTATGCCATTTGGGTTGGCAAATTCCCCGGGTGTATTTAGTCAGCTCATGTCCATAGTGTTAAATGCCATGGAGACGTTTGCTATGGCATATCTAGATGATATGGTATTTTCGAAATCACCTAAGGCGGTATAGCTTGAAGCTGAAGCTGTCAAAATGTCAGTTTCTAAGAGAGGATACAAAATACCTAGGGTTCGTGATAAATAAAGACGGAATAAAGACCGACCTAGACAAGGTAGATATAATAAGGGCCATGCCCGCGCCGAAAACTGTAAGGGAGATTAGGGGCTTTATAGGAGCCATAGCATATTATAGGAGGTTCATACCCGCATTTAGTCGGTTGGCGGGTCCTCTGATATCCCTGACAAAGAAATACGCTAGGTTTAGGTGGACGGAGGAGTGCCAGCCTGCATTTGAGGCTTTAAAGGACCAGCTGACTGCTGTGCTCTTGTTAGCGTACCCAGACTTAGGTAAGCCCATGGTGCTGTACACTGATGCTAGTGATTGGTGCATCGGAGCAGTACTCCCGCAACTGTCCCGATAAGGATGGACCTGTGCCGGGGGTGCCTGAAGAGGTACCAATCTATTTCCTTTCTCATCGGCTTTCCGAAACCCAACAAAGATGGCCGGTGATAGAGAAGGAGGCGTTGGCCATCCTGTACGCTGTACATAAGTTGGACTATTATCTGAGTGGGGCAGTATTTACGATTAAGACAGATCACCAGCCCCTGAAATACCTGTTAGAGGCAGGCTGGACGAACAAAAAGATCCAACAGTGGGCACTGAAGCTAAGTGGGTACAACTGTAAAATAGAGTACCTAGCCGGGAGGGTTAATACCTGTGCTGATTTGCTATCGAGGATTCCAAAACAGTTGGAAACGGAGTCCATCCAGTTAGAGCCAGGTGTGGACGATAAGGCCTTCCAGATTAATGTAATTAACTCACACAGGTTAGAAGGGAGACCTAATTGGGAAGATCAGGAGGCGAGTGAAACAGAGACCATTACGGAACCCCACTGGATAGATATTGTTAGGCAAAGTCAAGGGGATAGTAACATAACAGCCATTAGGTCTAGGGTAAAGGCAGGAAATACCTCCAAATATGTATTGCAGGATGATGTATTGTATTACCTTTCAGGAAAAGATGAGGAGGTAAGCTTGAAGATGGTGATATCCGAAAAGTTGAGGTCTGAGATCTTAGATCAGTGCCATAGAAAGTTGGGAAACATGGGGATTGACAAGACGTATGGGTTGATAATGAGTAACTACTATTGGCCAAAGTTGTTTAATGATATTGTAGATTATGTAAAGAAATGTGTAACGTGCCAAGTGCAGAATAGAGGAAGTAGGGCTACCCCGGTTTTAGAGACAGATATACCCTACTACCCGTTCCAGAAAATGAGTTTAGACATTTCGGGCCCTTATGGGCCAACTGATAGAGGGAATTGTTACATATTAAGTTTCGTGGATTGGTTGGCAGGTTGGCCTGAAGCATTCGCCATACCTGATAAGAAGGCGCGAACGGTGTCAGATATAATACTTGGCGAGGTATTTCCCAGCTATGGTGCTCCCGAACAGTTGGTTGCAGATAACGGTTCGGAGAATGTAAATCAGGTTATGAGAGAGGCGTTGGGATCTCCAACACATAACCACCTCTCCATACCATCCCCAGAGTAACGCTAAGGTGGAGAGATTCCGTAAGACTCATGCTGATGTGCTGGCTAAATTAGCAGAACATAATAGGGAGAATTGGGATCTGTTTTTAACCCAAGCCTTATCAGCTGTGAGATTCTCGGTGAACGAAACGACCAAGTTTTCACCTTACTATTTGGTATATGGCCGAGACGTGGTCTTACCCATATACAACCTATTAAGGCCTAGGAGGAAATACTTAGGGGAGGACCATCATATGATAATTTTAGAGCAGCAGCACAAAATCTTTACACGGGTGAGGAGAAGAATTCGAAGAGCCCAGAAAAAGCGAAATGATAGGATGAATAAGAATAGAGAAGAGGTTTATTTCCAAATAGGTGACCCGGTGTATTATAAAATACACCTGAGGGACGGTAAACTGGACCAAAGGTGGAGCCCCTATTATAGAATAGTGGAACAGACAGGCCCATTGTCCTTTGTGGTATAGGATCAACTGACAGGGAAAGTGAAAAGAGTACACGCAAATCACATAAAGTTAGCTGAGATAGAAGACTGGAAAGGGAGCGGCATAGGGACGAAACAGAAAAAACTGAGGAGGACCACATTAGTGGAACCAGAATTACTAGGAAGTGATAGTAAAGGGAATAACTAAGTAAAATATGTAGTTGAAAAAAATGAGTGTTTAATTTTGGAAAAAAAAATGAGTGTTTAATTTTGGAAAAAAAACATGAGTGTTTAATTTTGAACAAAAAAACATGAGTGTTTAATTTTGGACAAAAAAATGAGTGTTTAATTTTGGAAAAAAACATGAGTGTTTAATTTTGGAAAAAAACATGAGTGTTTAATTTTGGAAAAAAACATGAGTGTTTAATTTTGGAAAAAAACATGAGTGTTTAATTTTGGAAAAAAACATGAGTGTTTAATTTTGGACAAAAAAAACATGAGTGTTTAATTTTGGACAAAAAAAACATGAGTGTTTAATTTTGGAAAAAAAAAACATGAGTGTTTAATTTTGGAAAAAAAAACGAGTGTTTAATTTTGGAAAAAAACATGAGTGTTTAATTTTGAACAAAAAAAAAATGAGTGTTTAATTTTGGACAAAAAAAACATGAGTGTTTAATTTTGGACAAAAAAAACATGAGTGTTTAATTTTGGACAAAAAAAACATGAGTGTTTAATTTTGGAAAAAAAAACGAGTGTTTAATTAGGGAAAAAAACATGAGTGTTTAATTTGGGACAAAAAAAACATGAGTGTTTAATTTTGGAAAAAAAACATGAGTGTTTAATTTTGGAAAAAAAAATGTGTGTTTAATTTTTTAAAAAAATGAGTTTTTGATTTTGGAAAAAAGTGATGAGTGTTCAAAAGAAAAAAAATCTATATAGATACAATACATATGTAGATGAATGAAGAGATAAATGAGTTGATGAAGATGTGGGAGCATCCCAAGTAGTGAACTGGATAAAAATACCAACTGTTGTGAGATCAATGAGAACATATATTCTCATAGTAGCACAACTTATTTTTATTTTATTTTATTTTTTTTTTTTTTTGCATGTGAAAATCTGAACAATGAACCTTATTCAGTGAAAGCAGGACAATGTGCTTTATAAAGACGCTCTGAAAAGAAACAGAAAAGGACTCAGAACATTATATCTCGACTTCGTATTTCCTTTTCTGTTCTTGTTCGTGTTTTTATTTCTAGAATTGTTCGCAGTTGAAGTCAGACCGGATTGCCGGAGGACCACAAACTTCCGGGAAGGACAGCTGAACGACCCTATTTCTATTGTTGTTCTATTTTGTGTGACGCCTCATATGTCATTTACTAGTAAATGACAGATGGGTACGGGAGGAATTGTGACAGAGAGAGAGAGAGAGACCCACCACTAGGTGGGCTTATTAATCAACGGTTCTAAAGGATTGGGAAGAAGGTACTAATTAGTTGGGTAGAAGGGATTCCGGAGTAATTCCAGAAATAAGTTTTTCCTTTTTACTTAGTTGTTTCTGGGATTGAATTTCTGGGCTTAAGTGGACGTTGTCTGCGGAAAAGCCAGCAGGGAGTCCGAATCCGATTTTAGTACCTCTTGAAAACTGGATACCCGTGGAGCTTCGGAAAACACATGGTGGTCCAGGCGATTTGCATATTAACATTCGTGGGCGGTGCCTAAAAACTGTTTAGTTCCGACTCTCTCTATATAAGCGGCCTGCACGCCTGAGTTGAGTAGATAAGATCAGAGATCAGATCGGATAGGATCGGAGAACGCGTCGGAACGCGAGAGAAGCGGTAGACGCGGCAGAGAGAGAGAGAGCGAGAGAGATCGCAGATCAGGGTCCGCAGATCAGAGATCGCAGATCAGAGAACGCGAAGGAAAACGCAGTGGAAACGGCTTAGTGGGTCTTGCTGATCTGGCCAGTTGGTTGCATGCGTCAAAAAGTCCGAATCGTACCCAGAGATAGAAATTGAACCTGATAACTTCGTCAACAAAGCTGAGAAAAGCCGGCTGTTATGTCAGAGGGGGCGGAAGAAGAAACACAACTTATCTCCCTTAGTAGAGCCGAATTTCGACCGGCATAATTGCGTCTTTCTCTCTCTGTGACGTTCCGACCCAGGCGGCTGAGTCTCGTTGAGACAGTTTGTATTCGTGCAATTTCGTTGGTAGCCTTAAAGGGCTCTTTGTACAGGAACCAAAAGTGTTGTTTTTTTGGGGGTGGGGGGGGTTCATTGTTCCCTTGCGGTTACGACAAGAACCTTTCTGCACCATTAGTGATTTCTTTCAGCGTGGAGCCCAGCCATTTTATTCATCCTACCTCCGGATCGTTCTGAGGGTCGAAATACTGCTGTTCGAGTAAAAAATTTAAAACGTGACGGATAGTGGTGGTTCCTTCAGTTCACCGGAGGAGGACCTGGTGGTTTACTTTTCGGCCAGAACCACCGGAGAGACAGGACAGAGCTGTAGCCGGCAAGACTTCTACGTCCGACTATAAAAAAATCACTTGTCATTGCTTTTCTACACAACTTAAACGAATTTACCAAATAAAACTTAATACAAGCTTCACTTTTTGCGCAGTAATTGAGACGAGTGAGAGCAGAAAAATTAATTAAGGCTCTGCGCAAAAGTGTTCCGAGGTGAATATATATAAACAACGCCAGTAATGGCGGACGGATGAACGCGAATGAGTCCGAAATTTTATTCTTGATAACTCCAAAACGCTAGATTTTATCAAAATTTCTTTGTTATTTTCGAATTAAGCATGTAAATTTACACCTGAATATAACTATTTAGGAAATTTTTATTAGATACTTAGCGCGGGAATTAAAAAGCAAATTACAAAAAAAATATGAACATAAGAAGTTTATGGATTTTCTTAAATTTAAAAAAATAACGTGTCTTCTATACATCCAGGAAAGACTAAAAAATCAGCATACCGTGATGAAAAGAGTCTCCAAAACTCTAAATAAAAAGTAAAAACATAGTTTTATCGTCAAACAAAATCGTTATGTTATTATTATTAAGAGAAGGACTAAAGTATTTTTTAATTATTTTTTTTTTATTTTTTACTTTTTAGAAATTTAAAACTTAAAATTTTTTTTCAAAAATTTGTTTTTCTTGTGTCAGCGGTCGCACTAATTTTCTTTTAGCATAGCAAATTTTCGCCTCTTTTTTTGCGATGACAAACACATTAATTTGGAAATAGTTGCAAAAATCAAATAATTGTCGGACTTCAATGAAATTTTCATGATTTATGCACAAATAAATGAAATTATTAGAAAATCTTGGTATTTTTATATGTTTCTCCCTCTTGTTTAATTTTATGAAAGCTTCAGAAATTCATCGAGATAATTTGTAATCACTATATTACTTAAAAGCAGAATTATTTGAAGGATACTGATTTCTTTTCTTTCTTTTTTTTTTTTTTTTTGAAGAATACTGATTTTCTTTTTTTCTTTTTTTGAAGAATACTGATTTTTTTTTGATTTTTTTTTTTGTGTAAAATCGAACCTGGTCTTACTGAAATATGTTCTAAATCGGAAAATAAAAAACGTTATAAAACTAAGACATTATTTAATTTGAAAAGCTTTAACTGCTGTTAAAGACAATATGGTCTAAAGAAAAAATTTCGATGAAAACTGAATTTTTACAAGATTTTTTTCCATTTTTTACAATTTAAAATTGAATAATTTATAAAGTTTTTGAATGTTTCAAAGCTCAATTTCGATGAGATCATTTTTAGTGAATATTGTTATTAAATAAAACCTAATCATTTATCTTAAAGTTTATTACAATCTGAAGACTCCGACTATTTTTAAAAGTAATTCGATTTGAGTTTTTATATATGTATATCGATGCGGAATTTCTGAAACATGGATGTACAAAGCGATAAATCTATAAATAAAAGGTCACGTGTTTTAAGGGTTGTTCCCCTCTTACGAGAAAAAAACCTAATGAAAATTGTCGTCTGTACCACCATAGATAATTATTAACTTCTGTTTGAGATTTCTGCATTGTGTGGGAGGATCACAGAGCTTTAATGACCTGAAAAATATCAATATTCAACTTCATAACACTTTCAGGGATGCATGTATTGCCCATGGAGTTCTTGGGAATAATAACCACTACATTACAGGAAGCATCTATATCGGAATCACCAAGTAAACTGAGACATTTGTTTGGCATCATGTTGATTACATGTGCAGTATCACATCCAAAATGACTTTGGGATGAATCCTTAAGCAATGTTTTTCTCCTTCATGAACGCAACAAATATCCTGAAGTAGATATACAGTTTTCCTATGTCATCTTCAATATGGCCCTGGTTGATATCGAAGATATCACTTCTCATATTAATGGCAAAACTCTTACGAACTTGTGTCTTGATTCACCTGATTGAATTTTACACATCCTGTCAATAATGCATGGATGCGTGGAATTAGTTATCATCCACATCAGCAAGAAGAAATTGTTCACGATGGTCTTGCACAACTCAATAATGACCAGTGTATCATGCCGTACTTTGTGTAAAAAAACAGCACCAGGAGGTACAGGAAAGATATTTGTTACTCAGTTGATTATTGCCAAAGCAAGATCATAAGGCAAAGTAACTGTGGCTGTAGCTTCCACTTGTATTGCAGTCACTCTACTTCCTGGTGGTAGAACAGCACATTCAGCATTAAAATTGCCATTTTCCTTAACCAAAGATGATAATCCAATTTGCCAAATATACAGTGGATCAGATTCCGCGAAAGTTTTACAGAAATGTTCATTGATTGTATGGGATGAATGTATAAAGGCACATAAAAAAGCTTTTGAAGCTCTAGATAAAACATTGCATGATCTCAAGAGATGCAATGTATTGATGGATAGCATTATGCTTTTATTATCAGGTGACTTCCGTCAGACATTTCCAGTTGTTCCACGCGGAAACCCCGCTGACGAAATCAACACTTGCATTAAATTATCATATTTGCAGAAGGACATCAAGACAGTAATATCAAATACTAACATGAGAGCCTATCTTAATAGAGAACCAATGGCTGGTGAGTTTGCATCTCTACTACTGAGATAGGAGATGGCAAGATTGAAGAGCGACTATGACAACATTGTAATTCCTCCAGGATTAGCATCAATTATTTCTTCAATTGAAGAACTGAGGAACAAGGTGTACTCAAATATAGCAGAGAACTATGTGAATCATGAATGGCTAATTGAGAGAGCAATTCTAGCACCTAATACAACTTGGTGCATGTTATCAATCAACAACTCCTCAATGAAATTCCGGTTGAGAAAAAAAATTCTATTCTGTGGATTCAACCTTGGATGATGAACAGGCTGTGCAATACCCTACAGAATTTTTAAATTCCTTAGAATAGTCAGGTATACCAACACACAAGTTAAGCCTAAAAATTGGATACCTTATTATTTTGCTCCGGAATCTTGATGCTCCAAGATTATGTAATAGAACAAGACTCTGTGTCAAACGCATACAACCTCATGTCATAGAAGCTGTCATACTAACTGGTAAGGCAAAATGAGAAGTGACTTTCATTCCTAGAATACCCCTTACTTCAATCAGATTGTACAACTGAATTTAAAAGGCTTCAATTCCCAGTTAGAGTTTGTTTCGGCATGACTATTAATAAGTCCCAAGAAACAATCAATGGCGGTTGTTGGTCTCAACTTAATTTCACCATGCTTTATCCATGCTCTAGGGTAGGATCGAGAGAATCTCTCTACATCTTAGCACCAGGAGGCAAAACATCAAACATTGCGTATCCAAGGGCTTTGCAGTAATCCCCAATGAAATTTACAAGTGAGTCAAGGGATGAAAATTGGTAACTGATGGTTTCTACTGTTCCTCCGGGAGAAACGATTTGGTCTGCTTAACAACCAAAACCTGCCAAATCTTTTTGCCTCCTAAAATCTAACCTCTGTTCGACATCCTGGAAGGTTTCTTTACAGGGTAAAGAAGTGGGATTTCTGGGTACGTTCAAGATATTTGACACCCGGGCAACACTGGGTAGTCCCTACTAATTTTATATAAAAAAATTTTACAGCTAATTTTCATTGTTTTATATGAAGAAATATAATCTATGTCAATGTAGTGCTGATTTTAATCTTTTTATATAAGAAAAAAGAAATCAATGTAAAAAATACAGCTGATTTTCATCTTTTCATAAGGAAAAAGTAAATTTACAGCTGATTTTCATTTTTTTTTATATATACAACTAGAAAATCAAACACAATATGAAGCTGCTTTTCATCTTTTTACATAAAAAAGAAAATCTAAGGAAATATACATTTGATTTTCATCTTTTTATATAAAAAGAAAAGCAAATAAATGTGCAGCCGATTTCTCATCATTTTATATAAAAAAAGATTATATATTGTAGAACTGATATTTACATATTTTATATGAAAACAGGAAATCAAATCAAATGTACAGCTGTTTTTCATCTTTTTATATAATAAAAAGAATAGCAAAATAAATGTAAAACTGATTTTCATCCATTTATATTAAAAAAGATAATCTATTTCTACGTAGTAATGATTTTTATTTTTTATATAAAAAAGCAATTCATATTAAATATACAATTAATTTACATCTCTTTATATTAAAAAGTATATGTTTAAATGAAGAGTTGATTTTCATCTTTTTCTATTAAAAAAAGAAAATCAAATTAAATGTACTTCTGATTTTCATGATTTATATAAAAATGTATATAAAATTAAATTTACTATTGATTCTCATCTTTTTATATAAAAAAAGAATAAAAAATGTACAGCTGGTTTTCATCTTTTTCACATAAAAAACAGAAAACTAAAATAAATTTATAATTGATTTTATCATTTTATATAAAAAGAAAATCAGTACAACTGTACATTTGATTTTCCTCATTTTTATATAAAAAATAATAAAATTAAATAATTGTAAAGCTGATTTTCATCTTTTTTATATAAAAAATAAAATCAAATATATCTAATTTTCATTATTTTGATACAAAAAAAGAAAACGAAAATGGGACCTGTTATTAGCTACGGAAGAAGAGGCGAAGCAGGAAGTACTTTGACTACAAAATCAGTCCGCTTCCAAACGGAATACATGGGGACGAGAGTAACCAAAATCACCGTCCATGGGGTTCCGGTGGATATCAGTGGCGATCGTCTGGGGGCCTTCTTTGCCCAATACGGTCCAGTGGAGGAGGTAAACGCGACAGTGAGCAAATCTGGAATTGCCACGGGGGACTTTGTATTGCAAGTAACCTTGACTAGGAAAAGCTTCCAGGGGATTCCCAACATTTTAAAGTGCAGGGACAAAATGATGCCAATCATAGTTGAGGGAAGGCGGCCATACTGTTGGGCTTGTGAGGCTTTGGGACATATGTCCAAAGTATGTCCCGGAAAAAAAACGCATAGCAGGCTGGCCCAGTAGTAGCAGCAGCGGAAAAAGTAGACGTGGCTGAAAAAGAGCCGGACAATGCATGGAGGGAGGTGGCAAGAAATGGGCGGACAGCGTCAAGCCCTACCGCTCAACAGGAGGCCAGAGCCTGAAAAGTCTGGTCACTGACCACCAAAGAGCCAGGAACAGCAACCGAAACAAAGAAAGCAGCAGCAGCAGAGTGAGGTTCAACAAAAACAACAACAGTTGAAACCACAAAAGAAGGAGCGCCAGGAACAAAAGAAAGAACAAATAAAGGACCAACCAAAAGAACCAACCCTACAGGAACAGCAACAGCGAATCGAATCTGACATGGAGGCGGAAGCAACGCCCCCATCTCGGTCGTCCTCGTTGAAGAGGGGAAGGGAAGAGGATGAGACACCCACAAAGAAGGAAAAGTGGACTGGACGAAGCAGGAGGGATAAAGAAATGACCAATGTGAGATCGTTATCTCCTCCTGCTTCGCAAGTAGAAGCTGAGGACATTATTGCTCGTGCAAGGAGCCTCCCATCTTCACCAACTAGGGCTCCGTCACCCACCCCTTTTACACTTCCCCAACCATATACTTCTGCCCCGCTGTCAACTTCAACCCCGCACCACCCATCCAGGAAAAAGAAGCGACATTGAGGCGGTACTGAAGGCGCTTGATCGGTACGAAAAGTTGACAGGGGCCAAGGTTAACCGCGACAACTCGTCCGGCTTGCGGTTAGGTGCCTGGAAGGGAGTCGATCGTTCGGGGCCCTTCGTTTGAACGGACGGTCCAGTCCGCATTCTTGGAGTGTGGTTTGGACCCGACCTCCAGCTGGAGAAAAATTGGTCTGTAGTACGAGCAAAGGTCGACGCGGCTGGGCAGACTTGGCGTCGACGGAAGTTGTCAGTGAAGGGCAAGGCGGAGGCGTGTGCCACTTACGTTTTCCCGATTGTCCTTTATCAATTGTCCGTACTTCCTCTCT
Source organism: Acanthosepion lycidas (assembly GCA_963932145.1). Lineage (NCBI taxonomy): Eukaryota > Metazoa > Mollusca > Cephalopoda > Sepiida > Sepiidae > Acanthosepion > Acanthosepion lycidas. The sequence continues at coordinate 68,589,175 of OZ010583.1, forward strand.
GTAAAGACCATAGGAAGCCGCTCGAGGGCTCGCTAACCTCCATTTTATGGATGGGACGCAGGAATCAGGTCGACAGACGAGTCTGTGCACAACGTCCGCGTCATGGGGAGGGGTCTGGAAATGCCACTCTTGGTGAGTTACAAACTTGCCTCGAGGTTGGCTTTCCTACGCTGCGCATTGACAGGAGATTCGATTATGGTGGGGATTGTTAGGGATGCGTTCCCTCGCCTTACTATCTAATCCCACCCATCTCGTGGGTTGAGCGCCATCGTAAACCCCGGGATCAATCGGATTTCCTTCGCGATAGTTGGTCGTCCTTGTTGGCTGTTCCTCGGTCCAGTGACCTTTCTCGGCCTAGGAAGGCCTTCTATTGTCTTTTAGTGGAGGGGGTCGCGAAGGATTCCCTACGTGAGCAGCTCGAATTGTCGGAGGACGAGTTTCGCTCTTTCTGGTCAGTAACTCTGAGTTTTCGCTTACTTGGCGATTGGCTCGGAATCGGCCTCCTCTCAATGACAAGGTCTTCAAGGCTTGGCGGATTTTCCAGACTGTGAACGGTGTGGCCTTGGTTTAAAAGAAACGGCTTCGCACGCCTTCTACCATTGTCCCCGGGTCCGCCCCTTATGGGACGCCTTGTCTCGCTCCCGAAAAGCTTGTGCTCATTGATCGCGCATACGCGTATGACAATGTGTCGCTCCCGTATTCCGGGGTGAAAAGAATGGTATTTCTGACGCTGCTGGCCACAGCCCGAATGGTGATTTGGACGATGCGACAGGAGGAAGTCTTGCGAGGCAACCGTCTTTCTCCTCAGGATCTAGTCCGATTCTTTGAGCATCAGCTTAAGATGAAGTTTACAACTGATAGAAAACGCTTGCATTCGATAGTCTTCGGCAAAAGGTGAGTGAAAGAGGTGAGCTTGGTTCGTTTGAACGGTGCTAGCCTTGATTTTCTCTTCTAAGTCAACCTAAGTCACATCAGTGTGGTTTCCTGCGGGGCCCTCCCCTTGGTTAGGTTAGAGAAGCTTTTGTGTACCTAGTTAATGTAAGTGTTGTTCCTGGCCTGTTCCCGGCTGCCTCTTTGGTTATGATCCAAGTCGAAATTCCCAACCTCCCCAGTTTGTTTTGGCCCCCTTTTATCTTGACTGGGTCAGGTTTTATATTTCCCATGCCCATATATTTTTCTCCTTTCCCCTTTACCTTAGCGAGAGAGCCTCTTGATTTTGTCCAAATGGGCAGAATATAGCGGCCTCTCTTTTTTGAGGTTTGGACGGGCCGTACTAATATGACATCACCCGGTGGTCGCGGTCGCAGTCCAGCGCCAATATCTGACGCTGCGCCATCGTCCCGTGGTCAACTCCCAGTTGCGGCACGAAGCTGTAAGGTTTCTTCCACCAGCGTTTTGGGGTTGACTCCTTGTCGCTGCCAACAGCCTGTGTCCCGGTCAATCTGGTCGTTTCCGGTTCGATAACAGCTTTGGCGTTCTCAGCTCGCCTCCAACTGCTTTAGTTATGTTTAGTTTACTTGTGTTCGTATTTAGTTTGTTTTAGGGTTCATTCCCTCCCCTCTCATATTTCGTCATAGATTTTTATATATAATTATCTAATTGTCATTAAATTTTTATGGCATGGGGCGCGTTTTGTAGGAACCTCTTGAGATAATGCGGTATTATGATGTGTGGAGGATTGATTGGTGACAGACGAGTTCTTTGTGGTGAATGCAAAAATTGTAATGAGTGAATCGGATTAGCTAGGTATAAGATAGTGACGACCAGCCGCAACCTCTCCTTTTTTTTGGCCTTGTGCCGCAATTGTGTATCAAAAACAGAATAAATAACGATTAGATTTTCTGAGCTTGGTGGACGAACACGCGTTTTTGCTGGTGAGGAGTGAAGGTTGGGTGTGTGACCCCATTTTGTCATTTCTATGTTGCTTGTTGGACTGTTACGACGGACTATCGTTTGAACTGTAATTTGGCTACATGTGTTGCGGTCGAGAGACAGAAGAAATCTATTGCAGACGTTTGTTGCTACTATAAATTGACAGTTTTTTTTCTTTACAACTACATTTAAGCCACGATTTTTCCCTCTCAATTACTGAGAACTCAACTGGCAAACGAATTCACGACAGTTGAAATCACGCGCTAACCTTCACATTCACACGCACACTCACATAACTTGTACACACTCGCAAAAAACCTTTCTTAGACAACAATATCTTTCAAGAACAATCATTACAAGAAACTCTCATGGACATTTATCCAGTGAACTTTAAACCAAATAATTATGTTTCACTGAACTTGTAGCGATCATCATCGCCATCACACACACATACATACATACAGATCATACGGCAAGCATTCATTGGCTAATCTTTTCAAAGCTAGCTTATTGATTGGTCAATTCCGACCTATCAAATCGCCTGCACGCGAGCAATAATTTTCCCGCGAACAAGGCTGAAGCCTGTCACGTGAGACACAACCTTATATAAACAAAACACGAATAAGCCTGTCTCGTGTTCTCTTCATTCATCTTTTTCCTTGCTGCCAAAATGTAATCTCCAAGAGCTCCCGTTTTAACCGTGCGGTCAGACGTTAAAAAACATTGCTAACAACTCTTACCGACTTTCTCGCAAGTCGCCAGTAGAGTCCGGCTATTTTCTCCTGTCCACACAAATCTACGACTTTACTCACATTTCAAACGCACATACAGACACAGATTTTTGTAACACATTATACATATCTCTCTCTGTGACTAAGCCAAGTTCATGAATCAGAACTCTATTAATTTCTCAAAACAACACATTTCTTAATTAACTGTATTCTATCCTAACAGCAGACTCTATTTAACATAGAATCCTGAACATTCTTATTCAAGAGAAACTCTTTCAAACATTCAATCATAAATCAGAATAAAGTTGAAGGAGAACAACTTTTTTTCCTTAATCATTACACTTCACTGCATGATTGTTTTGTATGTTATATTTCATTATATATTTATTTGTTGATCCACATATGGAGTTTCGTTGTTGTCTTGAATCATTACACAAACGTCAGGAATACGCATCGGGGTTTTAAAAAAGAATACTCATCACAAACTCTTAACAGTCAAAGAGAAGCACTCCTGGTTAATCCAACCTTTCTTACTTAAATGCATGTTTTCTTTCGTATCGTTGTTTGATATTGTACATCTTGATAATATTATATTTTATGTGCAACAATGTCATTTGGTTATTCTTCTTGCGTGAGTCCCGTTTCCTAATCAAAGTTAAATTAATGTCCGCCACATAATCTAAAAGAAGTGGATTCCAACAGGACACACACACACACACACAAAGAAGACACAGAGAGACGAACACTTCTTACAACTATGAGTGGATACATCAACTTGCAAAGGCATCTTGACTTCAACAACCACTCCTCACACTTCTCGTCATTTTCACCCCTTTTACTTCTCTCATACATTCAACCTCCTTTTCTTCATTCACAGGACATATTACCAAATAAAACTAGCATTTCTTGAAAACACTCAAGTACGTTTACAAACTCATTGATTTAATCTTACTTAAATTAAATACCAACCTTATGCCAACTATGAACATTACTACTGTTTTGCTTGTACAATACGAAACTACTTATTGTATATATAAATTATTATTGTTATAATACTCCAGACTTAAGAACAATCAAATCTGAAGTTTATCGTGTTTTATTTACTCATTCATACATCCCTTACAATGGGCTAGTTCTAACAAGGCCCAAATCGAACCCCACAAATAACCCACTATAACGTCATAAAAGATGATAATCTATGTATATGTACAGCTGATTTTCATATATTTTATATAAAAAAAGTAAATTAAATAAATGTACAGATTATTTTTATCTTTTAAATATAAAAAAGAAATCAAGTTAAATGTACAGCTTATTTTTCATCTTTTTTAAAAGTAATGTAATGTAAATGTACAGCTGATTTCCACCATTTATATAAAAAAAAATGTAAGTAAAAATGTATAGCTTCATATAAACAAAAAAAGAAAACCTTTGTAAATGTGCAAATGATATTCGTCTTATAAAAAAAGAAAATCTAAGAAATTTCATGTGAAAACAACTCAATTTTTAATAACGTACGTCACACGTGCTTTCCTTACTTTGCAAAAGCTAAATTTATTTTGATATCACGTTGTCTAACCTATCTACCCTACGCTAACTAGAAACTGTTCTTTTCGAGTGAAAACAATACGATTTTGACCACTTTTTGTTTTCGGGAGTTTGCAAACAGCAATTTTTAATACAACTTTTTTAAGCTACCTAAACTAGCTGAAAGTGAAATCAGTTGTTTTCGAGCGAAATACGTAATTTGACAATATTTATTTATTTTTTTTTTTTGGTGTATAACGTGCAAAAACTCCAAAGTTTTTTTTTTGTTTTGTTATTTTTTTAATAATAATAATAATATAAGCTGCCTAAACTAGTTGAAATCAGTTGTTTTCAACTGAAAACTGTTAAAGTTGACATGTTGCTCTGGAATAAGGGTTAGGAATTGACAAAGTCGAACGGAGGAAAATAACACAGGAGTGTAGAGATAAGGAGTAAAAATTTTATTAAAAATTAAAAGAGCTAAAAAGGGGAGATAATAGTCAGAATTATCGGACTTAGGTTTCCTCAACAGTCAACACCCAATATTTCTATTTTTAAATTTTATATTTCCCTACAGACGATAGTAAAAGGGAATGACTACTGGAATACATCCCTAATTGGCGAGTCAAACTCGTTTTTATTCATCGTTATCGCCATTATTTGACCCTAGCGACGACATAATTGAATGTTCATGAATAAAAAGCAAGTGACCTGTCTTCTGAGACCCATCGATGTGCCGGTTATGATCCAGAATGATGATATTTCATCATTCTAAAAACAACCTTTCCACCAGTGATGAATGATGACAAGGATATTTCATCATCGTGGAAATAAAGATAAAAATTTAATCATCTAAAACAACCTAAAAACCAGTGATGATATAAGATGATGATAATTCATCATTCTAAGACTGAAACTTCATTATAAAAAACGACCCTTCCAACACAGGTAAAGACAGAGGAGCGTAAAATCAGTAGCAGTAGTAAAAAAACAACAACACAGATATGTAATGGGTGGATTGTAGATAGACCAATACTATTTATATTAACGATATTTCCAACGTACAGGATTCAAGTAAACAACAATAACTCCAAATTGTTTATCAACAAATATATATTAAAATAACATACAAGAAAAAACATGCAATAAAATTGTGTTCAATGTATAGATTAAAGAAAATAAGTTGTTCCCCTTTAACTGTAAAATGATTTGTAATTAATTGTTCGAAGAAAGTTCTCTTGAGAGAATGTTCAGAAATCAATATTAGAGTAAAGTTTGCATGTTAAGAATAAATTAAGTTTATATTACGAAATTCTGTGTCTGTGTGTGCCTTGAGCAAGGAGTGTGCGTTGAGCAAGATTGTGAATTTGTGTTGACGGCTGGAATCTTACGGGATCTTACTGGCGACTTGCGAAAAATCGCCTCTTTTAAGGGGAAAAGGTAGGCTACCAAGGAACCGCGGGAAAACTCGATCTTACATTAAAAATATGTGATTGGTTAATTTTTAACCAATCACTACCCTCGTACTAACAGAACAGACAAACATGCTCAAAACCAAAGGATTCAAAGAAACGACTGCGATGGCTAAATTGTCCTATATAAAGGTAGTAGTGATTTATTAGCCAATCGCGGGCGAATAAAATGTGGGCATGGAAAAACATAGCAACCGCTACAGATATATCTTCGCTCCGGGAAAATAAAAAGTTAATGGTCTCAAACGCGACGCTTAACAAGCATAAACTTGTAAAGAAACAAAAGAGACAATAACACTGAGAACATTTTTAACACACATATACCAATATTGTAATTGACATCAAGAAAAGAAAAATATATTCCTGTCATTAATTTCAACGCGCGTGTATCAAGGTCTCGTTGTTTGCTATTGTTGTACATTTCATTCATTTCATTTTCAGTATAAGAAAAGATAAAAGGAATCCGCTATTAACTACAAATACATGTAAACATCGGGATAACTACTACAACAACAACAACCACAAAATTCAACTGTTACAAGCACACAAAATGAAAACCCTACACCAAAACTAAATTTTCGATTCCTAAGGTTTAAAAAGAATTTTTATTTTTTCAAAATTTTTATTTTTTTTTAAATGAATTTTTATTTTTTTTAAATTCTTGAAGTTTTCTTTTTAGCTTTAATTGAAAACTAAGTGATTAAATTTACTATTTCCAGTAAGCAAAATATTCTGGTGCATTTCAGATAGAAATTATATTGATTTGTGTTGCGGGTGCTGACATTTTCAGGAACAATTATGTGATTAGTTGATTTATGGGAGTGCAGAAAGTATTGTTGGGGCTAAGATAGTGGCAGCGATTACCAATTATTCTGGGTGCTGTCCGGAATAAAACAATCTTAACCCAACATACAACACAATGATTAAGCAAGGCAAGTGAATTTAGAATGAAAATAAATATTTGTTTATCAATAAATAATTTACTTGGATATTTTAAATATTATGTGGTAAATATAATAAGACCCTTGAAAGGAAGGGTAACTTAACATATACATATTTAAAAGGGAAAGATGACACACACATATGCTATGTTTTGTATTAAACGTGTGTTTAATACAAAACCTTTGAAAAAGGGAAAGTGTGATAAACACATTTAGGTGTGTTTAAATAAACCCCTGGAAATGGAAAGGTACAAAGACACACTTTGAGGTGCGTTTAATAGAACAAAATGGAAAAGTATGTTGCGGGTGGTCAGTAACGTCGTGAGTTTCTTGAGAGAAACACGTGTCTCCTGAAATACCTACAACAAAAAAGATGGACTCGATATGTAAGTCAACATGAATAAATGCAAAGAAACAACAAGAACCAATACATGTACAAACAAATGATAATGTATTAACAAGAAAGGTATACAAGTGACAAAGACAATGACGTGTGTAACAAAAGAATGTGAAATTCTTTTGATCCATGTGTCCTGTGTTGTTTGTTCATGCATTTCTCAATGGGAAACACATTTTTACGCGAGAAACGTACATGTTGACTTGTAAGCGGAAAAAGTAAGAAGATGCTACAAAAAATGATCAGAGTATTTATAGTCCGGAGAGCAACCACTAGTAGCGGTTTCAGGAAAGTAAGTGGAGTTAACCCAACATTGGGGTGTGTTTAAAAAGGGAAAAGTTCATAACTTGGATGTTGAATCTACATCAGAAACAAAAGTTCATTCCCGGATTTAAAAATCTTCTACCAAAAAATATATATTTGACACATTATTTGAGGAAACTTATCAAATTTAAAGTTAATCTGATTTGAAAATGTTCCGGACACCTTGAAGGGGAGTGTATATACTACAATATGGCCTATGAGTTAGTTATCAGGCAATTGAAGACAGTTGGGTCCTGGTAAGTTAGGTTGGCAGAATAGTCAGTGTTCGAAAGGTAAGGCCCGATGTCACTATAATGTCCAAGGTGGTGTTGAGCAGATGCTGAATAAAGTCAAAAATCATAAGCCTGACCGTAGTAATTAACTGAATGTATACAACAGAGGATATTTGACAACGTCCACAGGATAAACCAATAAACGGCTAGAAATTGGTAATAAGCCGAAGTGCTAGCATGGAGTAGATGCTAGTGATAGGCCGAGGATAAACCAATGCATGGCTACAAATAGGAAATAAATCGAAGTACTAGCGTTGATAAAATGCTGGTGATAAGCCAAAGTAATACATGGCCGAAGGATGAACCAATGCACGGCTAGAAATAGTAAGTGTTAGCATTGAACATATTCTCGTGATAGGCCGAAGTATTATCTGGCTGTAAGATAAACCAATGAACGGCTAGAAATAGTTAATAAGCCGAAGTGCTAGCTTTGAGCAGATACTGGTGATAAGCCAAAGTATTACCTGTCTATAAGATCAATCAAAATGCATCTGGAAATAGTTGTTAGGCCGCTGTATTAGCTGGCTCTAGGATTAACCAATGCACTTCGGAAATAGGTAATAAACCGAAGTGCTAGTGTTGAGAAGATGCTGGTAATATGCAAAAGTAGCTAAAATATCCGTGCGGGTGTTAAAGACAATAAACGGCGAGAAATAATAAACTGATGATGCGCTCGCTTCAAGTGTAAGCTGTAATGTCCGCTGTGGTGTTGAGATGAAGTTAAGACATAAATCTATCCCTTGAAATTAACCAAATGGTTTACAACAGTAAATGTTTGAAGTCAGCACGATAAGCAGACAGCAACTTCCTATGGAAATAGGTGCATTAGGATGAAATAACATACACCAGCAGTATGGACCAATGAGTAGTCGTAAGAACAGTGCTGTTGTGTAGCCATTGAATGAGCAAGTCCAGAAACGCCAGAAGAAAAGGGCTATAAAACGCCGGAAGTAATATGAGAATGTCGGAAGAAAAGAGCAGTATAAATAAAGAAAGAAAACTTTCCAACTTTTAGTTGTCAGTGGCAAGCAAACAATGAGTAAAACACTATTTTGCGTTAGTATTTTCCTTTTGGTGTTGACAGAGGAATCTCTGCCAACACCAAGTGAAAACTCTCATTAAAATCCTATTGAAATTTCTAAAGTATCTTTGATAGTATTATACTTATATCCTAATTTTTATTCCAAGTCACTACTTTGTTCTGCAATTTCTTTTTTATTGTCTTCTAGACACTTCTTTAATTCCTTGCAATTTGAGTTACACGAACGCAACTCAAAACTTCCATCTGCCAGTCTTTTCAGATTCTTTATATAAGTATAATGATTCTTCAGGAGAATCATTTACCTTAATCAAAATTATCAACATAAAAATTATCTCTTATCATAACAGCGCATAAATCATTAGAGTATTTGTTAACATGGTGCTGGATAACGAAATTCAATATAATATATATCTATAGCAAACTAAATTTACACCTTCTTTCAAGGTAAAACAAAACTTATTTCAATCATTTTCCTTTTTTAACTTGATCATAAGGTCGGCCTTTTTAATATTGGCCAAGAAACTATATTTCTTACTTCAAAATGACATTATCAAATCTACCATGCTATTCATCAAACTGACACCAGGGTAAACGGCTTCATTTAACAATGGTGTACCACCAGTCTTGTGTGAACAATTAAATACTGGTCTAATTTTAATGGTGGTCTCTTGATCACTTTTAATTCCAGGCCTATGAGGTATCCAGATAAATTTAACTAATATCATTTGGTTAACGCAAATTTTAGTGTGAAAATTTTGATTTGCATAAAATATGACACAGTGAATAAATATAAATAGACACAAATTTTTTGAAATGATTTTTATACAACATTATTTCTTATTACTATAAACGTTATTTTTAGTCGGTAGACATGGATTTGAGTTGCTATCTCCTTGTCTTTTTATCTTATTAAAGAGTAAAATAATAACTTCTCAATTCAGGCTAATTGTTATAAATTTCAGTTTAATAAAATTAAAAAACAGGGATAGCAAACTCAAATAGGTATACCCACTAAAAATTAATGTTTATAGTCATAAGAAATAGACGTGTATATATTATATATATATATATATATATATATATAAATAAATAAATCAAAATTGTTTTACTGAAATCACCTGAAAAATTTCCGATACACAAGCCACCAATCTGCCACTAGGTGGCATGCTACTAGTGTTTACTGCTGGTGGCCCACTGTTGAACCACCTGCGTGTTCATCTCAGCAATGTTACCACTTGCAAACTGCTAGTGGCTCACCATTGGCTGCCACCAGAGGATCACTGACGTTGCCATCAGCAGCCTGCTAGTGGACTACTAGCATTTTGTGTGTAGGTATGTTTGTAGTTTTATTATAATTTTCCAGTTTGCATATATGCTGCCACACTCCATATCCACATACATACACACATGCAAACAAGTTAAACACTCTCCCATTATGTTTAATAGATGTTCAATGGGGAACAGATCTGGTTTTTGTGTCAGCGACAGATGTTTGTAAATTTATTGCAGAGCAAGTTGAATTCATGGGCATCATGCAGGTAGAGATTATTCTGCTGGATCTGGATAAACATAATGCTTTCAAATTTCTCTTCATAAGTATCAAATTTTATGGCAAAGAAATGTAAGGTTCTGTTTCTATCCTTGTCTATTGTCAATCATGTGTTAGAATAAAATTACTTTATTTTGGTAATGTTTTGACCTTTTAAAAAGGTGCGAGACCCTTGAAGTTTGTATAAGGAAAAGGACCCAACATAAATAAGAAATTACATAAAAAACTGTTGCAGATTTCACAAGTATCCAATGCTCTGACTATGGCAGATAATGAAATAAAATAATTAAAGCCTTAAGGAGACACTCAATGATGAAATGCCTCAGCTACTAATAAACCAAGCACATGCATTTATCTCATTTAATATGTACACACATTTCTTTCATGCTTTTCTGTATTGTAGAATCATGGATGTATCCTAGTCATGTTAATGCACAAACATATACAAAGCCAATATATGTGCCTAGCATAAATTATTTGCTACTAGAAAAGTAAAAAAAAAAAAACTGTTGCCCTAAAACTTGGACAATAAAGATAAATAAAACTCATGGTGTAAAGGAAAAATTTATTTGCAAAATAAATAACTTCTGCCCAATATCAGTTAAGCCCTGTTTCACCAATGGTCAATGTGATTTGTGTTTATCAAGGGCAGCTGGTTGTCGACAACAAAGTAAACAAAGCAGAATCATGGCTATGCAGAGCAAGAGTAATGCAGGGAGAACAATGCGCATATTGATTTTGTTTTCATGCTCCTGAAAGAAAAGGAAATCAAGTCAAAACAAATATAATCATCGCAGAAAATCAAATGTACTGATTAAATTGCATGATTTAACATGGTGAATCACAGAATAAAAAAGAAGCATTTTCTATATTCATAACATACAAATTTGACATCAGTTAAAAAAATAACTTTATAGCAGAAGATTAATTTCATGTACATTCACAACATACTTTATTTCAGCTTGGACATGCCTTTATCAAGTTATTGGTTAAGTGAATGAATAATCTTTGTAACATTAACTAAATCACTAAAAAAATGCATTTTTAAGGCATTTAAAACATGTTTCTAACCTATAACATTGGATATGCAAAGTAAGTGGACACTGTTTAAGAAAGAAGTATCACAAAAGATTGGAAAAAATTCATGTATGCTGCAAACTGTTGTTGGCATGACAAATAATTGAATTTTTTTTTTTTAAGCATTTCACCCCAAGCAAGATGGGAGTGCCACTAGCACATAAGGGGTTACAGAGAGTGGGAGCAAGAGTAAAGACATATGATAGAGGAAAGGATGACGAGAAGAAGAGGGAATAGCTCAAGGCATCTGAAGATGTCATTTGACATTGTATTTGAACATTTGGAGATTATAGCTATCAGGGAAGCAAGTAAGAGGAAGGCAGTTCCACAGGTGGAAAGTGCGAGACATAAAGCTATTGGAGTAGAAGAGACGGCTACATTTAATCGTTTGGACAATGAAAGGGTGGGACCGAGATGCCAACCTAGTAGTGAAAGGAGCTTGTTGGAGCAGTTAAGTATTTGTAGAAAAGACACAGGGAAGTAACGGCACATCTGTGAGAGAACAACTGTAAATGAGATGCCAGATCAGGGCCAATCACACTGCATATCCATCTCTGGATTTTGTCAAGCACCTCAAGACAAACAGCAGGGGCTCCAGACCATATATAGCAGCAGTATTCCATGCAAGGCTGAATGGCTGATTCATAGATTTGAAGGACAGACTCGGGCAAGAAAAGCTTTCTGGTGCGACACAGAAAACCAACTTTGCTTGTGGTAGATAAAGCTATTGATTCAATGTATTTGTTACATCTCAGATCAGCGGATAGTGTGAGACCAAGCAGTCGCAGATAAGTGCTCTCATAGAGTTGAGCATCAGACATTCTAATGGGAGGTAGGGAGGGTTCTCTGTGGTGGGGAAAAGAGAGCAGTTTTGTTTTGGGCACATTAAAGTTAACCAGCCATTTCTTGCTCCAGTCAACAACAGATTGGAGGTCCTTTTCAAGACCAATGGCCAGGTTAGTTTTGTCAGCAATGCCAGATTTTATATTGAAGCAGGAATATATAATAATGTCATCTGCATAGATGACTACTTGGGAACTGATGACACCGGGAAGATTGTTAATGAAGATCAGAAACAGTGTATGACCCAGGATAGAGCCTTAGGGAAAACCTGCATTCATGAGGAAGGAACTGGAGGAGAATCTGTTAAGGACGACCTTCATAACACAGTTTGACAGGAATGAATGTATTGTCAAATAATCCTCCCAAAATTCCATATCCCTGGAGCTTACAAAAGAAGGCTGGCATGCCAAACCCTATCAAAACCTTTAGAGATATCTAAAGCCATGGCACGAGCTTCTCCTTTATTGTGAAGTGCTTGGTAAACAAATTCAGTTATGGCCATGAGCACATCAGTGGTAGATTGGGCAAAGTGGAAACCATATTGCTTGTCAGAGAGGAGATCATAGGATGTAAGGTGCTTAATCACTTCAGCATTGATTAAAGCTGCAAAAACTTTGCCAAAGTGTGGTAGGAGACTGATAGGATGGTAGTTAGATGGGTCAGAAGGGTCTCCAGAGTGCTTAAAGACAGATACAACAGAGGAGGACTTCCAACAAGCTGGAAAGCAAGAGTCAATGAGGAAGTAGTTATGTAGTTTGGAGAGGACAGATGCCAGTTCAGGGGCACATTTCTTCAGGACAACAGCTGGTATCCTGTCCCCACAGGTAGTCTTATGGGAGTCTAAATTAGAGACGATGCCAATACCATCGATGGAGTTATGTGCAACTTGCTCAATAGAGCCACAGTTCCAGGGAGGGGAGGAATTGGGTGTGGGAACACTGGATTTATGGCTAGGAAAAAAAAAAAAAAAAAAAAAAAAAAAATCAAAGTTACCTTTCTGTCTATATTTCTGAGATGAGGTATTATGTACACTATTTACATTATTTGGACTATTGTCCTCATCTTTGTCGCCATGTTTATCACAATGTTTTTGCTGTTGTATGCTCCGGCCTTCTTCAGGTGGTTGGAATGTCAAACTGAACTCTTTAACCACAGTGGATAAAGGCGTTAGTTAGATCCAGTGACAGGACCCAAAGACTGTGAGTTCAATACCTGGTTAAGGCAGTGGAGAACTTTCAGAGGGGAATTAACAGGAGATAACTGACATCCATTAGACATGGTATGTGGAACTAGAACAGTCTACCCCAGTGAGCAAAATAAAGGGTTCAGTTCAACATTCCAACCACGTGAAGAAGACCGGTTCATACAACAGCCAAGACATGATAAACATGGTGACAAAGATGAGGACAATAGTCCGAATAATGTAAATAGCGTATCAAAGTAACCTATTATTAAAAGTTTGAGTAACTAAAAAAATTTTTTTTACTGTTTGACATCTTCTCTGTTCACAGTCTTGATAAGAACAAAACTTTTCTCATTGCTTTTTAATGACACTCCTTTCAAAGTGTCATGGTTAACTTAATACAAAGATTAGTGTTAATAGTATTTATATTGTACATAAGAATATAAATAACATTTTTAACTGTGCAATTGTTAAATAAACTAAAAAAAAAAAAAAAAAAAAGAGAGAGAAGTTCACATTATAAATCAAATACAAGTTATCTTAACTGCCAAAAAAGCATCCTTTCAATCTTTTGAACTTTGTACATTTTGATACTAGTGGATGTTTCTAGCAGCTAAATGCCAGTAACAGAAACCTCTTTATGATATGCAACATGAAATTATCTTTGTGTCGTTTCTTTAATTGAGTAAAGTATTTTTCATTCAAATATCAAATAGGTGCTGTCCTAATCAAAAAAATAGGAAATGGGTCAGGCGAGAACTTTTCAGCACCCACTCATATTTACATCATCTTACTTCTATAAATAATTATAAATAAACATTCACAAATCTAACATTTGATATTTTTTTAAATATATATATAAATATAAAAAAATGCTACATATCTACATTTAAAGTTGACAGAAATTTCATTTAGAACTTTATTTTATCAAAATAAAGTTATAAAATAGTATGGTGGTATACAAAATGGCAATAATTTAAGATATTTTGAAAAATCAGTTCAATGAGCCTATGTAATATGACTGAGTACTGTATAAAGAGTTTTAAGTTAAATATATTAAAAATCTGATTTTAATGTTTATATAAAAGATTATCTATAAGAATATTTCTTTTATAGGAAAAGCTGAAGACACTAATGAAAATTTAAACTTACTTTTAGTTTCTTCACAATAAAATCAGTCAGTAAATCACTGAAAAATAAAGGGATTCAGAAAATTAAGAGAAACCAAAATTTTATTTAATTTCATACAACTAATAGCAGTAATGCAAAATGTTTAAGTACATTACATGAGGTTTATAGAAATTAAACATTTTTAAATAGAATAACAAAGAAATTAATGAGTTTACAAAAGGTAGTGTCTATCAAATAGAAAATTGCATTAGTATTAAATAAGTATTCAACAAATTACTCACAAATATATGCATCAACTGTAACTTCTGTATTTGTTAAAATAACAGTAAATAAAGATGTAGATAGAAATTACAAAATTCTATACAAAAATTTTGCCACATTTTTAAAAATTCAAACTTTTTATTGAATCAACACTCAAAAATCTTTTAATAGTTTTACCACAATCTACAAGAAAGTGTCAAAAAGTTCATAGTTTGACCCACTCTCTAAAATCTAACCAAATAAGCTAATGGTCCAATATTATAATGAGAAAGTAATACAGATCATGAAACTGATCAAGAAGGTGCTGAATAGTTCTCAGCTCAATCACATTTCCAAAAATCTGACCAAATTATCAGAATTTTGGGATTCTTAAAAGAGCCAATAACTTTTCAGTACCTTCTCATATATTGATACACTATGACAGAATATCATAATTAACTGAAACCTGATCTTCCCAACACATATTCTCAGGAATAGCCCTTCATGCCCAATGAAGCAAAATATTATTTATATTTACTACATGCCATACCCATCCATGTTAAGTAAAATATGAAAACTTGGATCAAAGCTGGTTATAATAACAGTAAAAAAGACAAGTTTCTTAATGCTCAAGAATAGTCCCAAACTACTTCTTATAGCAATGTAGAAAAAATGTATAATTAAGAAATGTATTTTGCAATCATAGTTGTTAATTAAAAAATGGTTATTTTGTCATGGATATGAATTATTATTTTATTTACATTAGAAACCTAAAAGAAAAAAAAACTATTACATTTTTTCCTGGTAATTTTCTAATTAAAAATACATTTTGAGGGAAAATTCTTTTAGCAAAATTTCTTTTTTTAAGCCACATTTGAGAGTTCTATATAAAAGGGTGTGGTTGTATACAGCATACAAACTTCCCTATTATATACAGATTTTTAGTTGATCATTTTTGTTTTTCTATAACAAAGACTTTTGCAGAAGTTTTGAAATAAAATGTATTTTTAGTTTTGTTGAGAAGCATAAAGATACAATGAGTAAATTTTGATTTTATTTCTTACAGAGAAAAGTACCAGTATATTGGTTTATAATATATATTTATAAAACCCCTATAATAATATAAGGCTTATAACTATATTTCAAAACATGATTACAAAAAAAGCAACTTTTCAGACATTAATATAAATTCAATGTTACTTTAAAGTTTACATTTATTTCAACCATTTAAATTCAGCATTTGTTTTAATTGATAAGTTTTCTTTAAAGATCCCAAACATTGATGTTTCTGAATTTGTGATTCTATAAAAAACATTAGCTGGACATGTATAACTGTCTATAAATCAAAAGCCATAATTTCTTACTATGAATATAATTAACTTTCACTGGTTATCCTTTCAATAAATTCTGACCTCTTTACAATATAATTTAAGTATGTGCATGATGATCTTTCCACTCGTAGTGAAATTATAAAATTAAATTGATACTCCAAATTTGTAAATATTTCTGGTTAGTATAGAAAAAACATGTTATTTATCAATGAGTGTATATAGAACTCTTTCCTTTTCTCTCTCTTCCACCCTTTTTCTTTTTTTCCTTTTTTCTTGTGTCTGGATAAATTTAAACTCCATTGATTTTTGTAAAATTTTATACCTGAAAAGATGGGTAGCTGGATCCCATGAAATATTAGCTTGGTGCAAAAATAATGACGTAATAATGTCATTTTTTGACGTTAAAAATACGTTAAAAAACGACATTATTACGTCATTATTTTTGTACCAACCTAATAAATTATCACCAAAATGGATTTCTAAGGACTCTGCTTTCATTATTATATTTGCTCTGTTCTTACATTGAGCTCTCTTTGGATTCATATCCTCTTTGGAATTATCCCTACTAATTATCAAGTGATATGACATATATATATATATATATATATATATATATATATATATATATTATTCCTACCAATATATATATATATATATATATATATATATATATATTATTCCTACCAAATCCAAGTTCTTGTGCCAAATACAAAAACTTTATTAATTATTAAGTTATTAATGCCCACTGAAGAGATTGGTATGAGATATTAATATGACAGAGGAAGAGTCTAGGAGGATAGCTCTCCTCCGACCTTCCCTCACGGACGAGGGAGACACCCCACCCATGAAATGGAAAGTGATTAATTTTCCAAAAATAGGAAGTAATCAATTTTCCTAGCCTGACAACAAAGAAGACATGTGACCAGGTGAGCTACTTGGGTAGAGGGCAGGTCCCCCCCAGAAATAAGAGTTGAAAGTGGCCCAGTTAAAAAGAAGGAGCATGAAATATTGGATATGTGGTCAGGTGGGCCACTTTGCAGTTAACTGCTCAACAAGAAGGTGCTGGTTTTGTGGAAGACAAGGGCACCTGAAGAGGAATTGTGCTTTCAGAAACGGCTGAAAGAGACTAGGAAGGGTCCAGCCAGGACCACCCAGGACCACCCAGGTGGAAAAAAATGAACAACTCCCCTATGTGAGGAGGATGACAGGAAATCGTTGCTGCCAGCACCTATGGCTGGAATAACACAGAGATGGGAACCCAGGAGAAAGAAGGCCAAGGTGTTCTATTCGCTGATGCAAGACGAGGTGCTGTCTTGTAAAGCAAAAATAGAGGGTAGGACAATGAAAGCTCTGATAGCCACAGGAGTATCTGTTTCAATGCTGAGAGAGAAAGAATACAGATGGGTGAAACAGAAGGAAGGTATGTGGTCATAGAAATCACACAGGCGGATGGTTGCTCCCTGGAGATAAAAGGGATAGCGATGCTTCCTGTGAGAATTGGAAAACTGAGAAGTACCCAGAACTTTTACATAATGCCCAGTCTGTGTACAAAGGCAATCTTGGGAGAAGATTGGCTTCAGAGCCAGAGGGTTCATGTAGAGTTTAACCCTACTGTGCTAGTAGTAAATGGCGAGAGAATACCATTGGGAGATCAACCAGAAGAAGTTATAACAGTGGTGGTAGAGGAAGATATAAGGCTACCCCCTAGAACAGCAGTGTCAGGTAAGGGTAGGCTGATGACAGGGAAGAGAATGAGGAAGAGAACCCTACAATTGGTCCCCGTAGAAGAAAAGGGCCCAGAAGAGAATGAGGTAGCTCTGTGTGAGGCAGTAGTAGAGGCAGCTGAAATAGCGCCCATTATGATGGTGAACCAGGCCCACAAGACAATAAGTTTAAGAGACAAGAAGGTAAAACTGTAGCCGACTTGATAATAAGTGAAATCTTCCCTAGGTATGGCACCCTTGTGCAACTTGTCACTGATAATGACACAGAGAATATAAACAGCATAATGAGAGAAGTGCTGACAGGTTTGAATATAGAGCACATAAAGACATCTCCATATCACCCCCAAGGAAAAGTAGAAAGGTTTCATAGAACCTTGGGAGATGTGTTAGCTAAACTGGCTAGAGAAAATACAGAAAATTGGGATCTGTATGTGACACAGGCACTGGTGGCCGTGAGGTTTACAATTAACGAAACATCCAGATTTTCGTTATTTGGCAGAGACATGGTCCTGCCTGTGGATAACTTGTTGAAGCCCTGAAGAAAGTATATGGGGGAAGATCATCATCAACTGTTGTTGGAACAACAGCATAAAATATTTGTACAGGCCAGAAGAAGAATAAAGAGAGCACAGAAGAGAAGAAATGAGAGGGTGAATGTTGAAAGAAAGGTAGTAGAATTGAAGGTTGGAGACCCCGTCTACTATAAAATTCACCAGAGAGAAGGAAAGTTGGATCAGAGATGGGAACCATACTACCGGATAGTAGAGCAGATGGGTCCAGTATCGTATGTAATATGGGATCAAGTGGCAGGACAGACAAGGAGGGCCCATGCCAATGATCTGAAGAAAGCTGAGCTAATCTAGAAAGGAGTGAGCCAAGACCTAAGGAGGCAAGAACTTGGAATGTAACTCAAGTTGAACCGGAGGAAATGGAGACAGAAGAGGATCCCGAAGAAGATGAAGAGATAGATCGAGACTTAGCTATCTGGACAAAGCGATCCAAGTGATGGAGCTGAAACCTTTGGCGGGGACCAGCGACATTCAGTCGTTGCCTAAATCGGTGTGGAGGGGACCCCGTGATGTCACCGTCTCGCCCCCATGTCCAAAGAAAAGGAAGAGAAAAGCAAGGAAATCCAGTCAAGGGTTCTAAAGGGAAACACCCTAAAGAAGAAGAGCTCAGTGAGTGGGAGGAGGAGGATCAGATACACCTTTCCCAGCTCGGATGAAGGCTAAGAAACGAGGGAGATCTAGACATTGAATTAAAAAGTAATGAAGAAGTCCAAGGTACAGACTCTAAGCAGAAGGAAGAATCATGAGAGAAGGAAAAGGACGAAACATCTCCTGAAAAGGAGTTGAACCCTGAGAAAAGGTTAGAGGTTGAACAGGAACTTCCTGTGAAGATGAAATTGAGAGGGGTGGCAAAGCCCAAATCTCAGTAGAGCAAAGAAGGCTGTGAAGAATAGAAGCATTCGGTGTTGACAGATAATGACATTGGCTCATCCAAAAACCTAATTGCTGACTGTGGTGGATGTGGATGGAGAGGATGGAGGCACAAGTTGCACCTCATGAAGGATGGAAGAAGATTATTGGCATTGCTGACTGGCCAGCAGTAGCGTCATGAAGTTACGGCCTTTGGAGGGGGAGCCCCACGTGCATGTCTGGACAAATTGATCTGCTAAGAGTTAGAGGAGGTAAGAGCTGAAGGGTTACAAACAAAGAAAAGAAATTATGGAATAATTGAATGATGAATTGAATAAGAAGAATAAAAACAAGAGAATCTTATTCCCTTGCAGGAATGACCAAAATGAAGGGGTTGATGATAATGATGACGGTAGCCACACTGATGATGATGATGATGAGGATGGCGGAAGCTTGGAAGCACAGACGAAATACCATTTTAAAAAAAACCGAGTGAAGTAATAATAACCAGGTCGAAATGGTTGATCACATTCATGATAGATTTAAATCCATATGAGTTGCTGTTAAATAAACTAAGAAATGAGCTAATGCAGCTGGATGCAGCCCAGTTGAAGATAGGGCAAGATTATTCCCAGGAGAAAGGATATCTCAGATTATTATATTCCCTAGTATTGGAGGCCACTATGATAAAGGCTCAATGGAGGGTCATGAAAAATTACCTGAAAGAAATAGTGTGGCACCATTTAACGAGGCAGAAAGGGAAAAGAAAGAAAAGAGGAAAAGGAGAGGCTAAGGACCGAATCGTGGGTGATAAGCAAGAACACACACACGGCTAAGAGACAATGGATAAAAGGATATTTTGATAAGTAACAAATGGCGAAAGAGTGTCATTACAATGACAGGGAAATTCTGAGTAAAAAGAAAGGGAAAGAAAGAAAGAATCAGATATGTTTTGGCATCGGCTGTGTTATCTAAGGATATGAAAACAAACTATTGGTATGGGAAGACATCTTATTATCAACTACAGACCGGCTGGCCAAAGAAAAAAAATTCAAATGAAAATGTTATTTCGATAAGTGACGAAAAACAGGCAACTAAAGGGACTTTGGACAGATATGAAAAATTAAGGACCACCTACGAGTGTCCGTTGACCGATTTTCCTTGGACAGAACATCCTTGGCCTGCAATAATAAAATTATGTTATCAGAAATATGTACCGAAGGAAAATGAATGGGAACCTAGAAGTGTTTTTTTTTTTTCTTTCTTCGAGGCGACAGACTGACTGAAACTTTGGAGATGTTTCTTTTTGAGACCGTGTTAGGAAGACCACCCATTCTGATAATTAGCGATAAAATACCTGATGTAAACTACGTGTAGAACAAGAGTTATGACCGCCATTGTCATATTGTCCCGTTCGCGGCCAGAGAAATGATAACGGCGATTAAGAGGCAGAAAAGGGAAAGAGAAGATAATTTTTTTTTTAGTTAAGCAAGATATTTTTTTTTTCTTCCTGAAACAAAGCCGCGGATTCGTCCACGCCCGACTGAGACATCATTGGTAGAGTGGTGATCACGTGACGCATGAGGGAGG
This sequence comes from Acanthosepion lycidas, assembly GCA_963932145.1. NCBI lineage: Eukaryota > Metazoa > Mollusca > Cephalopoda > Sepiida > Sepiidae > Acanthosepion > Acanthosepion lycidas. The sequence continues at coordinate 68,609,839 of OZ010583.1, forward strand.
CTGTTGCAGCCCATCTGGAGGATGAGTAAGAGAGGTTGCTACGAAGATGTGGGGAGGGCAGTTCACGCCCCTCTGAAGTATGATGAGAAGGTGGGAGTGAGGAAAGGTTCCCAACAATGGAAAAAGGTGGGAATTCCTAACCAGAGAGGTGGATATGTATTTAGAATTATCGAGGAACCTCCCGGCGCTGACAAACTCACCCCGGTTTTGGTCGGCGCCCATATAAAAGAAGCCACAACGAGCAGAGTTGAGTTGAGTCCCAGCAGTTCCCAGAGTCAGTCTCCAGTTGAAGCAAGCCTCGCAGATAGCTGACCAAGATTCACGCACATTCCGGACTCCCCTTCAACCCAAGAACAATTATTTTGAAGAGCGACTTAGATCCAGATCACCGAAATAAGTTTTTTTTTTTTTTTTTTTGACTTTCGTCCAAAGACCCACCGAAACACCAATTTCTTAGAGAGCAGACAACTTGAAGTGTTAAAACTTGCCTAGTGGAAAACGACGTGTCACAATCCATAGAACGGGTCGGGAGATAGATGCAGTCCTATGTATCGAACAACTAGACAAAGTTTGTTACCTTTTTCTTTGATACTTTGAACTTTTGAGTTTTCATTTTATTGTCTTTTATGCATATTTGTGTGGTATCACCCCCGTTGAACTCGGTTTGCAGTACGGCCCCAACCACTGTTTGATTTTGTCTGCCTAAGATCAATTCACAACGTGGGTAGGCGGACTGGGGGATCAGTGCAGTTACCTTGGTAACCAGGCGTTGGAAGCGAGTTGGGAACGACGAGGCTGATATCAAATCTAACCAGATTCCCACCCGAATCACCAAAAGGTTAGAACGTCACATTTGGAGCGGCGACACCCGAACGGAGCAGCGAGGAGCGAACGGCTGGCGCCGCGGCGAGGACGTCACAATTGGTGCTGTTTAGGAACGTCACAGTTGGTGCCGTGGTAGACTAGGATAGAACGTCACGGTTGGCGCTGCGACCAGGGGACGACGTCACATAGAGCTACTGCAGACGTGAGAAAAGAGATCAGTGGTTCCGATTGTGGGAAAAGCATTAAATGTCCTGTTTGGAACAGTGGCTGAAGATGATGTTAAAATCATAAGAGAAGTGGAGAACGGTGGCAAGGGAGAGTGTGTCAATATTAAATGTGACAAGGTTGGAAGTAGCCAAGAATAGAGCCAGAATTAATTGGTTAATAAATAACCTAGCAGGGTTGAGACAAGAGGTAATTAATGATACAGAAACTGTAATGATGGAATTACAGGAAATAAGTGAATTTATGCAAAGATATTTCCAACTAATGATAATTACGAATAAGGTATGACAAACTAGTCAGTCATTGACAACCTTGTTGGAACATGTGAGAGCGCAATTAGACATGTTGTCATTGGGACACCTGTCCCTAAGCGTAGTAAGCCTGGATCACTTAAGGGAAGTGCTACTTGGAATACAAACCAAATTACCCCATCATTCAAGGTTGCCAGTGGATCCCACTAAAGAATTGTGGAAATATTATAGTGCACTGGGATATGTGACCTTGTTAGAAAACTATTAGTTTTGATGTCTATTCCATTGTTGGATAGAGAGAGTATATTCGAGATATACCAGGTTATAAATTTACCTATTCCTCACCCCAGACGACATCAAGGTTTGGGAACAGTGGCAAGGTACAAGGTGGAAATGGAATACATAGCTTTAAATTCGGGTAGAACAAAGTTCATGTTGCTAACAGTAGATGAAGCTA
>OZ010583.1:68621796-68676796 GCA_963932145.1 Acanthosepion lycidas
CCTGCGATTCTTATTCCAAAATAAAAAAAAATTTACATTCCGATTAAGAAAAATAAAAATTTGTATCTGTAAATACTCGGTACCTCTTTGATTTTTGAATTCGCAGTTTCATTTGAAGTAATTTTTTTTTTATCTCACTTTTCTAGCTTGCGTTCTATACTTTGATATTTTTTTTTTTTATTCATTGGAAAATACTTATCTCAGTAAACCTTTACTATATGATAACAAACAAATTTTAACAAAATTATTTTCTGTATTTAATGCAATTATGTCAAGAAACAACTTAAAATATTTTTAAAAAAATATACTCGTTTATTTTCTTCAGTGATGTAGAGTTACTGATATTTTGTATATGTAAGTCTTATATTGTTGCTACATTTTTGATGATACGTATTTTTCTTTCAGAATACAAACCATACTAGATGAAAGGTGTGTGGTTGAAAAGAAGGTAATTGTATTCTGTTGAAATTACTTTATTAAAACTGAAAATTTATCTTCTACTGTTGAATTCTAAAAATATTTTCTAAATCTGACTTATAGGGTTTTTTTTTACTCATCAAATATTTATCAAATTTCCTGAAATAATGACTTATAAAGTTGAAAATATTTTTTAAGATAAACTGTTCTAGTTTAAATTAAATTCATTAGATTCACAATGTTTTCAAATCAAATTTCTCAGCTTTATATCAGATTTAAAAATATTTTACTCTAAAATAGATATATTCCTAATTTGAATTTTGATTAATAAAATATAATTTAAAATTTCTAAAAATAATACCATATTTCTGGTATCTGCTTTTTACTTTTTGTATTGCAGGTCATAAGGAATACTTCTCGAATAAAATTTTATTTAGACTGCAAGATCAGAATATAAGAATTTCATTAAAATCTATGAAAATAATGAACTTTTCAAAATTGTACTCCATTCTGATAATTATTAAAACTTGATATGCTAAAATTAGACATAGATATTTAGATGCAAAATATGTTGAAAAGTGTTAAGATCTATTATTCATAGTTCTAAAACTTGAGAGCATTTTAAATCACAATATATTAAATGATTCAACAACGGTTGAATATGAAAAATTTGACACATAACTATATATATATATATATATATATATATATATATAAATTCTTTATGCGCTGTCCCCTCCGTCTCTCAGCAACTTTCTGTACTTTGTAACTCTTAATAAATTTTGTCTTTTTATTATTTCTCCTAAACCCTGTTCTCTCATTCTCAAGCTTGTTAAGTATGTTATGTGTTGTTTTTCTCTGTCCCTCTTGCTTTCAATCTGTCCTGTAAGTATCAGATTTTTCAAGCCTTCTTTCTCCATTATGTGTCCTAGAAATTTCAACTGTATCTTCCTGATGTTAAGTATAAGTTTCCTTTTTGTTTCCATTTTTCTAAAACTTTGTTGTTACTATATTTGGTCTATGGAATCTTCAGCATCCTTCTGTAGAACCACATTTCTTAAAGAGGTAATTGTATTCTATTGAAATTAAATTACTTTATTAAAAACTGAAAGTCTCTTACTTAGTCTCTTCTTCATCTTTGCAGAGATTATCCAGCTTTCATTGCCATATGGGAGGTCAGATGTCACATAACAGTTCAATACTCATTTATTTGTTTCTAACAAAGTTTTTCTGTTTCTTAATACTCTGCTTAGCTTTTGGATTGCATCTTTGGCTATCACAATGTGCCTTCAGATTTCAGTTTTGCACTTTCCATCTTCTTTTAAATCATTTTGCAGATATTTTTGTACTTGTTTGATTTTGGTATCTCTGAATTGTAATTTGCATTTTGGGCTCAACAATGTAGTCTGTCTTCTTGTAGTTGATTGTTTAATCCTTTCTTCTCACTTTCCTTTACTACCATTTGTAGGAGTTCCTGTAGTTTCCATTCAGTATCTGCTATCAACACTGTGTCATCTGTATATCTTATGTTGTTATGATTGCACCACTAATGAATTCTGGTAGGATTTTTAATTCTCTCAGAATTGCTTCACTGTATAGGTTTAATAAATCTGGTGAGAAAACACATCCTTTTCTTACACTCCTGTTTTTGTATATTTGCTGAACTCATTTTCTATCTATATGCAGGTAGTTTGCTGCCAGTATAGGTTCTTGATTATTCCCTATATCCTTCTTAACTATGTCAAGTTTGCTGAGCAGTTCTAACAGATCTTTACATAATTTATAAAACACAGGTAGATGTCCTTCTGCATTTGTATTGCATTTTCTAATAACATTCTGTGTTCCTCGTTCTAGTCTCTTTGATGAACCTGCATTGTTCTTGTCCTATTTCCAGTTTGATTCTCCCATGCACTTTATTCATCAGAATTCGGATGATTCTTTCATTCTTTAATATATGATTATATTATACAAATAAGATTCATTGTTACCAAAATGAGCAGTTAAATCGCAAATATGTTACATAAACATAGCTAGCTGTGGATAAATAATTCTTAAATTAAAAATTTAACAGTACTTCTTACTTTCTTTTCTATTCTCATTTTTGTTTTTTCTGGTGGTTGGGGATGAATAGACTGACATTTTTCTAGTAATTCATCAGTCATCAAAAATGAGAAGACCAGCTACATGCCAGATTTGTTAAATGCACATATTAGACAGGGAAGAGATAATATGAGTAGTAATAATAATGTTACAATTCTCTCTCTCTTATATATATATATATATATATATAACAGTTCCTATGATTGTATAATTGAAAAAATTTCATAATTACTTGGTAAACAATTCTTATTCTTACTTTACATTTAATTTTGCTCTGGTCACAGATAAACTGGCCTTATGATAAAGCGTGACTTTTTGGTGATTACTGGAGAAAGTAGGAGATTGACCATACTTTATACCCAGGCACTATCTTCCCATCTACTGGGATGTGGGGAGACCAGAGAGGACTAGAAGAAGTAGTAGTAGTTTTAAAAAAAAAATTTATGACTATAATTTATTTGCAAAACAAAATTGTATCTTGAAAATTTCAACGTTTTACAGTGGCTATTAAATGTTTAAATTTTTATCTGAGAATGTCATTGTGTTCATAAATTGTCATAGTAATAAAAAAAGTGACAATCTGCAGTTTATTTAACAAAACTTATTTCAATTTGCATTATTAAAACTTGTAATATTTAATATTAATCAGTATTTAAATTTAAACTGCATCTCACATTATTAGCTCTTTATTGTTTGATTGATTTATAAAATAAATATTTATTGGTATCTGATTTGATGAATGATAACATTTTTATGCACTTTGAATGAAAAAGTCAGTTCATTCTGCACACATTTAAAATAATCTCACTAATTTAGAATTTTTAAATATTGTAAGTTTGAGCCATAACCAAAGACAGTCCATAACCCAGGCCTCTACTTGTGTTTAGATGGTGGGTAAACAGTTAACATGTAAAAAGTTTCTTGCTGGAATTGAATTAAGAATTTTTTTTTTTAATTTTAACTTTTTACCTTTGTGTTAACTTTAGTTTATTATTTAAGATCTCAAAATAAGTATAATATTTATTTTATTTGAATTTGCATATTTTATCTTTAAACAAACAAGTATGAATTCATAAAGTTAATTTAAATTTAATATTTTTCTCTATGGTATTGTTCTTCAACAATGAACATATTAAGTATAAAATTAATTTTTTATAAGTTGTTTTTCTTTAACAGAACAAACATGTATTTTTGTTAAAAATGTATGTTGAATTTTTCTGTCCTCCCTAAATAAATAGAAGATATTAAAAATGTAATATTCTCACTACGAAATTAATGAAAAATGACACTTATTAAAGAATTTATCACATAGTTAATGTCTAAAATTAAATTCAATAAATTTATTAATATCTTACAACTATTCTTAAAAATAGTAAAAGAGAAGACATTATTCATTTTCTTTGAATATCCTCTTTATCTTTTTAAATATAAAATTCACTTTTTAAGGAATAATTTGTTTTCTTTATAACACGTGAAGTATGTTAATACTGTCCTTGTAAGAAAACAAAAAATGATTGTAACTTTTTGCACTGCTAATTTTCCCAATGTACTATACAGAAATTTGCCCATTTGAAAAATTTGAATAAAAATTTAATATTTTTCATATGATATTGTTCCTCATAATAACAAACATACATATGACTTAAGATTAAAAAATAAACAGTTACAGTTATTTACAAAAAGATGTATGTTGAATTTTAAAAAAATTGTTGTTTAGTTTAGATAATCATATTGTATAGGGAGGAGATGATTGATCTGTACCCCATGTAAAATATGATTACCCAAAAATTTTATTGAGGGAGGTTCAGTTCATTATGTAATTTCAACTTAAAAACTAACCTTGACCAGTGAAACTATTTGGAAATCCTTTGGAACCACATAATTCCTTGAAGATGATGGAAATGGGAAAGAAACCTTGCTTTTTATTAGTGTAATAATTACACTGGTAGTAAAGTGAGTGATAAATTTATGCCGATTTTACATGGTGAACATAGTGTAAAATTTAAACAAATTAATAAAAAAAATGAATATAATAGTAAATTGAAAAAGTTTCTTAAAAAATTTTGAAATTATACATTTACAGCAGAAGAGGTGTGGGGGGTGATCTTGATTTCGCAATAGAAGACAAAATATGTAACTTTTTTTTTATTTCTTCATTAATGAAAATGCCTTTTTAAGAAATTTGTCATATAAAATTGATGTCATAATTAAATTCATTGACTAAATTACATTACCACTGTTCTTAAAATCAAATCTTAAAGATCATGTCATTGATTATGTAACTATGATGAACAAAATAAGGTTTGTGTATTTGGTCTTCCATAAGATCAGAATGAGTCCAAATGATGGTTAAAGGTAATACCTTTAGACAACATTCTGAGCAACAAAAAAAAAACTGTTGTTTTTGAAAAGTATGACCCAGAAATCCACCATCAATATTTGATCATTTGCCATCAAGTGTTACCTAGTCCTCAAACAAAACCAAGACCAACAAATCAAACTTCTGCGTCTGTGTGAAATGTGCAAAATGATGAGTTTCTAAAAAGACAAAATCCTCACTTTTTAAAATTTGTATCAGAATACCATCAACAGGATTTTGTGTCAGCCGTTACATACTTTAAATCAACAATCAGCTGTTCATCCAGTCTGTTGATTTTTTTCTTCACTGAAGGTATTCCAATGTTTTTAGTTAAAATTTTGAAAACTTGAGATTTGAATGTTACCAAACTGGTACATATACAACAATTTTTTTCTCTTTCAAAATGTTAAAAAATGTTCAGAATAACTAGATTACTGACCCTATTTCTGAATTATTGTTTTATTCTAGAAGTAAAAAGATGACAGCTAAATGGGAAATTGTAAAAGGTCTTTTTGAGTATGAAAAACTCATTTTGTTATGCTGCCAAAACTAACTGATGTAGCAGCTTCCTCAAAACCTGTGGAGCAAAAATGTTTCCCATTGTTTAAGTTTTTTGTGATCAAACTGTAATCGCCATTAAAACAGTTAATTTCATTAAAAAAATTTTTTAAATTTGGAAAATTGTCAGTGTCAAATAAATATATGATGACACTAAGAAAATGATCCACTAAAAAAAGGTGATGTCGGATTTCGATGATGAACATCTGTTATTTTAGGTACCTCCACAAAAATGTAAACAAACAGAGATAGCATGATGAAAAAGACGTCGAACTTGACGAAAACAAGTTTTAATCGTTCCTAGCACGTCTGAAATTTTCGTTAAAAATCTTGTTTTTTTTTTTTTGTCAAAAAAAAGGACAGATAATCAATCATTTTCAATCATTTGATAAAAAAGATGAAAATCTGACTTTGATATTCTTTTAAAAATCAATTATCATTTTTTCAAAACTGATTTTAATAAAATTAGAAATTATAATGTTTATTTAAAATATTTTGAACCAAGCTTAACTTAGCTTCTGCGCCGAAAAAATGTAATTTCAAAATAAAACAAAGCAGGTCATAACCTTTTGCGTCGTTTGACAAGTGACGAAAGACACATTCATGACATTTAGATAACTTACGGGAGGATAATTCTTTCTATGGATGGAAGGAAGTGAAATTATTTAGATTTAAATGAACAAATTATTTACCTCGTTACTTTTAAGGAAAACTTTCAGCGCTCTAATTTTTCATTTTTTTTTTTTTGTACTTAGCTTTCATCTTTACGTTTACGATGCTTTATGGAAAATATAAAGAAATTAAAAAATAAGACTGTAAGAGTGAGATTAAATTTCATAAGAAAAAGGTATCTAATTAATTTATAGGTACCTTTCTTATGAAATTTTATCAGAAGTGTACATAAAATACTATAATTTTATGTACATTTATTATATTTTACTGTGTTATTTGTATTTCCATTCATTTTATTATTAATTTTGATATTTCATTTATGGAAAAATGTCATAACTGAGATTAATATAAAAATAAGATCATATAAATTAAAGTTTAGCAGTAGTTAAATTTCATAAGATGATACTGATACTTATAGGTACCCTTCTCAGTTGAAATTGAAAAATCAAATTAACTTCTCCATACGTGTTTCGCAAAAGTAAAGGCCTTAACAGCGGAGAACAATGCTGGAATCAAATAATGCAACTAAATTGTATTCCGGTTGGTCTTCCATACTTTATAATTACTGCCCAATTATAAGCACAAAAATTACATTTTTTAATTACCATGGCTCTTCTGATTGGTCCAAACGATACAATTTTCAAAGCGCTAGACAATGACGATCTCATCTGGACACTTTGAAAGGTTGATGGTGCTTTTAACTAATGTTATAATATTTTTAAAAATTTAATGTAAAAATCTATTATAATTAAAGAAATAACAAATGTATTAAAAATTCAATTTTTATTGAAAAAATTTTTTGCTTTCAGAAAATATTGTCCATATTCATAAAAACAAATAAAAGCATTTGAAATTAAATAATATATTTGTTTTATTGAGTTTTGTATGTTACAATTCAGAGCTGATTTTCAGGTACGTTGGCTCCAATTAAAACAAAAAAAAAACATGATTTGCATTCTTCAAAGCCTTGTTCTTTTAACTATTGTAATCACTAAGGTTGGTGCGCTCGAATTTCTAGAGTTTTTCATAAAATTAGTTATGGGGGTGTTAATAAATATATAAAAAAAATATTTCTGCCATGACTTTAATAAAAAAAAAACATATTTATAATAATTTTGATATTCTGTGAATAGTTTCTGAAAGTTTCATTAACATCTGACAATTATTTTTATTTTTGCAAGATTTTCCAAATTAATGTGTGTAATACCAAAAAAACGTGATAAAAATTATCTATGTTATTTACTAGCCCATGTTGATACAAAGAGAAACAAGGTTTTTTTAATCAAAATTTAGAATGTTCTAAAAAGAAGCAAAAATTTTAAAAAATAATTAAAAAAAAACTTTGGTTTTTTCTCTTCATAAAAACATAAGCATTTAGACGATAACATTTTGTTTTCATAAAGTTTGGCGTCTTTTTCATCAGACTATGCTCTTTTTTTTTTAGCGATTTCGTGGAGGTACCTATGTTATTTCTTTCTAATTCTGGAAAAATGATAAAAAGAATAGGAGGACAGCAAGGAAAAAGAATGAAATCATTAACAAGAGATACTAGTTTAGCCATTGAACTTACATGCAATGGCTTAATTGATATTTGTACATATTTGCTAAGCAGTGGTTTTAATTTTATGCTTGGTGAATTTACCACAGATTACTTAGAAAATGAAGACAAAGTTTTGGAGGTGCATATTTTATAACAGTTCAAAATGTTATTGAAAAATTTCATATTGTAAAAACTAGACTACTTCTTAAATTAGATATTGATGTCAAAAGAATAAGACTTTGATCCAGGCCATAATCCCTCAAAATGTGGACATTTTGCTGAATGGAATGGGATGCCAAATACGTGATAACTTACCAAACCTAGGATCCCAAAAGATATTAAAATGTTGCAATATCTAAAAAAAGGTGTAAACTGAAAATAACAAGCTATGTTGCAAAATAACATAAAATAAAATGTTTTGTTGAAAAACAAAATTTTCCCATGGAGGAGGAAATATTTAATAATACTAGTTTTTATTTTCAAGAATATGGACATTTTTTGAAAGAAATAGATTGTGGTAATTTAAAAATTCCATATGATACTACAGTCCAGTGAGTGTTTTTCCGTTTTATAATTTGGTATTTTAGATTGAAGTCTTGCAGAAATTTTTTTACAACAATCTGTTAGATTCTGATATGTATCCTTTCAATATGAAAAGAGAATATGGGATTATATTGGCAAATATATTTTTCCAAAATTGTTTGTTTCATTCACCTAAGACAACTCAAAAACAAGAAGTTTTGAAATCTTAAAAATATGTTTGTACAATTCTCTTTAAGACTACATAATTAGTATTAAAAATTCATAAATTTTTCAAGTGCTAAAAATATGTTCATGAATCTGCATTAAAAAGACATACTTATCCATTCAGAGTAATATTTACTTGATATTTGTTATTTTCAGTTTACACCTTTTTTAGATATATTTAATTGGTTAACTCCCCAAATAATCCTGTTAATTAATTTTGTATTCTTGTTAATGTAAAATGATTTTAATTATTAAAACTATGTAACAAAAATCCCAATTGGTATAAACAAATTAACTGATTATGTTTGAATGTCATCTAAAATGTCTAATTTATGGTGAATAAAATGATTTTTAGCATTTAGTTATTTTATGGTAGAGGAGGTTATTTTTCTTCTTTTTTTTTTTTTTTTTTTTTTTTTTACATTTGCATTCATGAAAATAAATCAATAATTATAGGCTACTTCCTAATATTATGCATAGTTTCTAATTTATTACCAGGCATTATGAACAAGCTCCTTGCTAAAAATGTTCTCAGTAATTGTTGTTGATAGTAATTTAGGTCTCCACATGTCTACCCCCAATCCCATATGTACCAGGCTTGGGTTAAGGATCTCCTTGGCTATAACCCATTTGGGTTACAAAGCATATTTCATTGATAACAAGAAACACTTAATAACTTCAGAGCTTGCAAAAGGTGCAACAGTAATTACAAAAAATGATTAGCAGATACTTTGTTGAACTTCCTTGTCAGCACCAATGTAGGTCTGATAAGAGCCAATCTGTGTCCCATATTGAGTGAAATTTAGAAAATATCTATATTGTAGTAGTGAGCACATGTCAAAAAGCAAAAAAAAAAACATTAATGGTGAGACTAATCACTAGGCCTTCTTTAAAAGCATCCATCAAGAAAATTAAATAAAATGGATAATAGAATACCAGAAGACTTATATTTTATTTTTTTTGTCAACTATTCTTTTCACCAAAGGATGCTATATGACTAACCTCCAGGTAGATGGAGCAATCGCTTGAATGCCTACTGGTGTAGGTGGTGTGATGTTTTGGTATGGACCCACAGTGAATTCCAAATGGTATTAAGGTGACAACTCAGATATTTTCTTGTAGATATGAAGCCATGGTTCAAGGAACCAAATACTTTCAGAAATAAAATGATTTTTATGCAGGAAAATGCTCCATCACATTCATTAAAATAAACTAATCTAGATCTGAATAACATGGTTTCAAAGACACTTGTTTAAATTGTCTAGCTTTAATGTGATTGAAAATATGGATCACTTTGAAGTGGAAATCTTATATTGTTAGATGGCAATTTTCCTTTTACTTTTAAACTTGCTTCATAGTTCTTTAACTTTCCAGTTTTTTCCATTTTTATTTCATTAATTAACTTAGTAGAATTCATATTAAGCACGTCATTTCCAATAAGGCCATGGTTTTTCTTGCAACTTGTAACAATTACAGGAATTACTTCAAATTTTTCTTTTAACTCCAATGAACCTTCGAAGTATCCTAATATTCTTATAATGGACCCATCAAACTGGTGGAGTTGTAAATTGCTTTTTCGTAAAGGTGGCTTACCTATGTGTTCCCAAAAATTTTTTGGTATCAGTGTTACTTCCAGTATCCATTTGCATATCTAAATTGCAGTTATTAATTTTAACCTTTACTATAATGTCTTTTTTCTTCTGTTCAAAATACTTATTTTTCACAGTAAAAACTTCCCTGTCGGTGTCGTTTTCTTCAACTCTTTCAACATTTTTCTTTTTTAATTTACACACTGCTTGAAAGTGGTCCTTTTTTAAACAATTATTACAAGTTTTCCCAAATGCTGGACACTTTTCCTTTTTTATTTCGTGTTCACGTCCACAATACGAACAATTTTTTATCTTGTTTAACGCATACATATCAGCAAATCTTTGTTTGCTGGGTTGACTTTTATAATGGTGGTACATCTGTATTAGCTCTTGTTGCATAAATTCAATACAAGCATTTAAAGACATATTTCCTATTTGTAACTGTTCCAATATTTTATATCGGTGTGACGCATTGGACATACCTTCAATTAGTCTTAATTAAATCAAGTCCTCTTCAATGGTCTGTTCATCTTGTCCAAGTTTCTCAAATTCACATTATCTACTTGCATTTCGTAGACAGTGTAAATATTTTATAATTGGTTCGTCAATTTCTTGTTTCATTGACATGAATTTCGTTCTTTCTGCCACTACCAGCCTTTTCTTGGGTCTCATATTTCTTCTTATAATCTGACTTATTTTTTCGAAAGTCAGGTCTTCCAAATTTAAAGGATATGCCATGGTGGAGACTTTCATTACCGCCTTGCATCCAGCTGTGGCCAAAAATAAATCCGTGATTTCATTTTCGCCTCCCTTTTCCTTGTTGTCTTTCAACTTTTTCATTCTTGCAGTGGCAGAGAAGCAACGAATCCAAGTATCCACAAATTCTGGATCTTCCAGACACAATTGAAATCCTATCGATGAAACCATTGTTGTGAAGTTCAAGTTAGCACTAGTCAGCTGCTAAGCTGTTACTCTTGGTGGTTATTCTCAGTGACCACTTATAAGAATGTTATGCATACTAATTTGCTAGTATCACTACATGCAGTGTTAAAGATTTAGCAGTATTTAATGTTTTTTATACTATGCTCAAATCAATAGGCCTAGCATGGATATAAAAATGTTTTAGGAAATTAGAAGTTTAAAAAAATATTAATCATAGTTTCTATGGGCCATGATCTCATGCTGGTAAAGATGATCAGCCTTCTTGGAAGTCATGAGTTTCCCCAGTGTAAATTCTGTCCTCACAACTGTCCTTTGGATTTTAATACCCTGAATATTGAAACAATCTTGACAATGCATTTATGTGTGGAATGGCATTTCCTTTATTATACATAATGTTGAAATTGAATGCCATAATCTTAATTGAACACCTCTTTCTTTGGTTTGAAAATGAACTCTAAGGGTTTGTGGTTCAACTCTATTAGAAATTTCTTACCCAATAATAAATTCAGTACTCCAGACAATTGTCAGCATTTTTTTTCAATGTTAGAATAATTTGCATCCGTTGATGTCAACTTTCTGGACAAATGCATAATAGGATGTCCCTTTTGTTATAAGATCACTGCTATGACACGTTCACTAGCATCAGTATTTAGTGTGAATTCTTTTTCGGGTCAAATATCTTAACTACTGACTTGTTTCTAATTGCTTCCTTTAGCCTTTTGAAGGCCACCTCCTGTCTTTCAGTCCACAAAAATTTATTATTCTTCATTCTAAAGTTCACAAAATGTTTCAGTCATGTCACTATATCAAGGTATATATTTATTATAAAAGTTAGTCAAACCCAGGAAAGATTCTAACACATTCTTATTTTTTGGTTTACTTATTTCTGAGATTTTGCTAAGTCTGTCATCTGGCGAGATCCCATCTTTAGATATTTGATATCCTGAGCATGAAATTTTCTCGCAATTTTCTCTATTAATTGTCATGCCTGCATTACCGAATCTTTTCAGAACCTGATCCATTTTATTCTTTAGCTCTTCTTCAGTATGAGTGCCAATACCTATATCATCCTGATAGACAATGATGTTTTTTTACTCCTTTCAAGCCTTTTGGAATATGTGACTGGATGTTTTAATTCCAAATGGTAGAGAAGTTCACCTTAGAAGACATAGGAGTGTTTATCATGGTGACCTTATGAAAATGGTTGTCAATTTCTCATAAGTATGTGGTATAGTCAAGGAAAGATAACTCACTCCCGAGTGTAGAAACCTTCCCACTTATATGCAATCTAACTTGCATATCACCACATAAAGGCATCTATTCAAACTTTCTTGAAGGTCAGCAAATGTGGAAGGCTAGGTGTTCTAACAAATAACTGGTCAAAAGAATTGTATAATAGCAATATCACTTTTCACTAGAAAGTTGTTGTAAATGACCAATCTTCTAAAGCTTATGGAATCGATGCAGATATCTCCAAAGGCTTTCTCTTTGATCCTACTCTCTTACTGACTTTTTAGTAATGCTGTACTTAGGAACAGTTTCAAATCATTAATAATCATCTATGGAAATGATACCAATGCTTATGGACACACTTCCAGAAGCTAAAGTTATTGGAGTCTTGCAGCTGATCTCTCTTCTGACCTAGATCAAACAGCCCAACAGGGCTTGTTAATTTCAATAAATCAGAAACCAATCTAGTATCATTTTATCACCACTATTCAGACCACGAGTTTTCTCCACCCACAATGAGTGGTTTCATCTCTCAATGATAGGCCATTCTTTGTACATCTATTGGGTTACATGTTTGCTCATATATACATATATAAAATTCATTGTTAAATAAGCTGGAAAAATTGATCATCTAACTATATCACTCTAGGAAGATTCCGTCTGCTCCTGCCTTGTATTTTTTACAAGAGTCATATGCAACCACAAATGAAGTATTGCTGTCATATTTTGGCTGGAACAACTCTCTTCTTACTTTCCAGCTTTGTGTCGACCATTTACATTCTCTTGTGAGGGATCACTTATTTTTTTTTTACTCTGCAATCTGTTTTCCACTGGTGCAACATTGCAAGCCTGTTACTACTCTATTGCTATTTCCATCTCAAATATTCAAAAGAGATCTAGTCTTTAGTTTTACCAGTTCAGACCTTTACTATTAGGATATGCCATTCTACTTCCATGGTGTTGAATCACCCTTATTTCCTCCATGTTCCAAATATAAAAAAGAACTTTCACTCAGCTTTTATCCAAGAACTGTCACTTTGTGGAAGAAACTTTTACATAGGTACTTTCCTGAAAACTTTCATCTTGATCTCTTCTAGTCATGATCCGTTATCTTCCATCTTTCTCTTCATAATCTTCATTTCAGACAGATTATTAGTTTTTACTCTAATTTTTGTGCTCCAATTTATACATTATGTATTTAAAATTATAAAATCATGATTATATTGTTTTATATGTAATTCTTTATCTACTTTGATCAAATTTAACTACTAAAATAAAACATTAATTCAAAAATATATTTTTATAATATCGACTTTCTTTCATAGTGTATTAGGTTGTCACACATGAAATGACCCATTTTTTGGTTGGTTTTTGATTCAGTTATCTAACAAAGTAACCTCCTTAGTATATATAAAAAAATCTTGACTTATTCCTGACTCTTTTTCTTTCCAGATAATTTTTCTTTCAATATATTGTTACTCATAAGCCTAATGAAAATGATTACAATGAAACAATATGGAGTAATCTTACTGTATGAGTACAAACTGGGTCATTCTACCGCTGAAAGATTTCAGAATATCAATGTAGCCTTTGGTAATGGTATTGTTGAAATCATAACTCTACAGGGATGGTTTCAGAAGTTTTGTTTGGAAGATTATAGTCTTGAAAATAAATGAAGAGGAAGACCATGATTGGTTATCAGACATGATCAATTGAATGCTTTGGTTGATTAAAATCTGAGAACTACAGTCTGAAAACTTGCATCAGAACTCAAAACATGTCACACAACTGTTTCTTGGCACTTGAAAGCAATTGGAAAAGTAAAGAAACTGGATAGGTTTGTTCTGTATGAACTGAATGAGACTAAAAAAAAATGTTGCTTTAAGGTGTGCTTTGTTGCTTTCCCAACGATGATTCGATGGAAAAAAATTTTTTCCATCGAATCATTACATGCAATGAAAAATGGATGCTCTTTGAGAACAGTAAGAGAGTAGGCCAGTGGTTAGATGCAAGTGAATCACCAAAACAATACCCAAAACCTCCAATCTGCCCTAAAAAATGAATGGTTACTTTCTTTCAGAGGGGTTATTCATTCTTGCCTCAATGGAAGACAATAGCAGCAACCTCATATTGTGGAGAAATTAAGTGTATGCATGAAAAATTGAAAAAGAAACATCATAGACTTGTAAATAAGGATGGCTCAATTTTGCTGTATGATAATGCATGGCTGCATGCTTCACAATCAACTATCCAAAAGCTGTATATCCTGAATTATGAAAATTTGCCTCATCTTCCATATTCACCTGATATCTCTTCCACTGATTATCACTTATTTAAGCATTTTAAGATTTTCATATGCAATAAAACTTTCCAATAAGGAAGAGGTAATTGAAGCTTTTGAACTATTTATTACATCAAAGGAATAGAATTTCTTTTAAAGATGGGATCAAGAATTTAGAAATATTTTAGAGAACAGTCATTCATCAACATGGTGCCTATTTCAGCTAAATAAATTCGTTATTTAAAATTTCAGGAGTGTTTTATTCATTTTCTATAAAGTGCATCATTTCATGTGTGACAGCTGAATATAAATACTCATCTAGAAATTCAAACTTGTTACATGTTTTAACAGCTTTTGATGCCTTTATCTGTACTTTATCTTCAGCGATGGGAAGTAGAACACCTCAAAGAGAAAATTAGATTATTGAAACTTGCTTTGGCTGCTGAAAAAGAAGCATTAAACAAAGGTAAGTCTATCACTTACTATGTAAATCTCTATCTTGATGTCTTGATTATTAATTTTTATGTTAAATTCTTATTCCACTTTGAAAAAGAATTTTATGCTATTTTCCAGTTAATCTCAACTGATGAGTTAAGAATTCTTTTTTTACTTTCCCGCATACATTCTATGCAAGGCAGTCACACTACAGGATATAAAACAAAATCTGTATATGTGCTTGTTGTCAATAAGCTGTTTTGCTATAGTACAGTTTGCAATTATTTAATGTCTTCTTCATTTTTCAGATGGAGAAAAACTTAAAGAACATCATAAGAAAAATAATGGTCATCGAGAAAGAGCTATGATTTACATGGAAAAGAAGTACCGAATTTTAAAGCGCTGTGATAATATTAGAAATGGGATACAAGAGCAAAATGTGACACTCAATAAAAATATGGATAGATTAGTTCAAGAACGAAGATCTCAGACAGACACATTGGTCAAATTCATCTTCCCTATCTGTGAAATACAGCCTAATAGGTAGAACAACATTTTTATTTGATGCATTACATATATGAATTGATTTTGATATGTAATCATTTGTTCTGTTATCAAAAAATTCTCTGTGAGGGAATTTATTTTTTTTATTTTCCTATCATAATTGCTCTTTATCTTGATTTGTTATCCTTTATTCTTTCATTTCTTAGAAATCCACTTCTTTTTTTTTTTTTTTATTTCTTACTCAAAATGAATTCTAATGACTGAATGATATTCATAATATTACTTGGCATTTTTTTCTTGCTCTAATTATTTATTTTAAAACTAAAAATAAGTAATTAGAGCAAGAAGAATTTTAATAATATCAAGATTCATTTTAACTAAAAAGTTTAATAATAAATATTTTTCTTTTTATTCGTGAAATAGTACTTTTTGAGTTCCTGTCCTATATTATTGTTTTCAAGATTCTTGAAGGAATTTATCATTAAAGATTTTATCTGGATCCAATTAAAATCATTAAATAGTATTGTGAACTTTTTACAATCTTTATTTTTTTATATCACCATCTTTGAATCCCTCCTCCCTATCCTATTCAATCCAACCTTGTCTCATCTATCCCCTCCTCTGATCTCCAACCTTTTCTCATCTATCCCCTCCTCTGATCTCCAACCTTTTCTCATCTATCCCCTCCTCTGATCTCCAACCTTGTCTCGTCTATCCCCTCCTCTGATCTTTCAATCCCCGGCTACCTTCCTCTCCTCAGAAAAGACTCTCTAACCCACATGCATGGCCTTGATGTCTATGTCAAGGATCATCTCCCTCTGGTCAGAGAGTTGTCTCTCGAATCGCCAGACCAGTAATACATGTGTCTCCGACTATCTCTTCTCAATGCTGTAAGCTATCTCTTTTTCCTTTTGGGATACTCGATAACATTTCTGAAGGCATAGACAAGGCTCTCTCTCCCTCCATCCGTTTGCTCACATATTTGTGTTTGGTAACTTTAATGCCTATCATACCAAGTGACTTAAGAATGCTACTACTGACCACGCAGGCATTCAAACACTTAATTTTTCAGTTTCTCAATCCCTCACGCAGATAGTTAACTTCCCCACTCATTTTGCCTACAACCGGGAAGGTAAGGCCTCTCTTCTCGATCTGTGTTTTACCTCCATCCCCAAGTCTTGTAGCACCACGCAACTCTGCCCTCTTGGTAACTCCAATCATGCTGTAGTATCTGTTAACATCTCCTTCAACTCCACCCTCTGCAAAGAACCTCCTACCACTAGAACTTCGTTCTACTATCAACGAGCTGACTGGGACTCATTCCATGATTTCCTCTGCGATGTCCCCTGGGATGTTGTCTTTACACTCCCCATCCAAGAATGTGCTTCTGAGGTCTTATCCTGGGTTCAAGTTGGAATTGATGCTTTCATCCCCTCAAGGAAATATAGTGTCAAGTCGCGCTCCTCCCCTTGGTTCTCTGCTGCTTGCTCAGTCGCCATTGCCCATAGGAACCACTTCTTTCACCTATTTCATAGGAACATGTCGGATTGCAATAGATGTCTCTTTGCCTCCACCCGCAACAAGTGTAAGCATGTCCTCAACGAAGCTATGTCACTATTTGCTGCTCAGATGAAGGAGCATATTGCATCTCGCAAATTTGGCTCCAAAGATTATTGGCGTCTCTGCAAGAGCATACTGAACAATAGCAAACCCTCTATACTTTCTTTGTTCAACCAGTTTGAGGTCCTGACCTCCTCTGCCGACAAGGCTGAATGCTTTGTTTGGAAATTTTCATTCAACTCAACGCCCGACTCTTCTGGTGTGCCCATACCTGACTTCCCTCTTAGAACTCAGGCCCTATTGAGCAGGTTACACATAACCCCGTCTTTCGTATTGGGCATTTTCTCCAATTTAGACCCCAACAACGCTAGTGGTGGGGATGGGATACCAGCCATTGTCTTGAAGAAATGCGTGCCTGAACTTGCACCCGCCCTCTCTAAACTATATAACTACTGCCTCAAGGAATCTTGTTTTCCTGACTGCTGGAAGTCCTCATCGATTGTTCCTGTCTTTAAGAACTCTAGTGACCCTTCTGACCCTTCTAATTACTGTCCTATCAGTCTCCTACCCCACTTTGGCAAAGTCTTCGAAGCCCTAATCAACGCCTAAGTGGTTAACCACCTTACATCCCATGATCTCCTCTCAGACAAGCAATATGTCTTCCGCTTTGCCTGACCTACAGCTGATGTGCTTACGGCCATCACTGAAACTGTCTACCAAGCTCTTCAGAATAATGGAGAAGCTCGTGCCATGGCCCTAGACATCTCCAAAGCATTTGATAGGGTTTGGAATGCCAGCCTTCTTCGCAAACTCCAGGGTTATGTTATTACAGGTTGATTGTTTGACCTAATACAATCATTCCTGTTAAACCATGAATTGAAGGTTGTTCTCAATGGATTCTCCTCCAGTTCCTATCCCACGAATGCAGGTGTTCCTCAAGGCTCCATCCTGGGCCCTACTCTATTCCTTATCTTCATCAACGACCTTCCTGACGCCATAAATTCCCAAGTTGGCATCTACGCGGATGACACCACAATTTATTCCTGCCTTAAAAACAAATCTAGTGTCTCTGACAAAACTAACCTGGCTGTGCATCTCGAAAAGGACCTCCAATCGGTTGTGAACTGGGGCAGGAATTGGCTGGTCAACTTTAATGCCTCAAAAACAAAACTGCTCTCTATTAATCACCACAGAGATCCTTTCCTGCCCTCCATTAGAATGTCTGATGCTCAACTTCTCGAGAGCACCTCTCTGCGGCTACTTAGTCTCGCGTTGACTGCCGACCTGAGATGGAACAAATACATTGAGTCAATTGCTTCGTCAACCACAAGGAAAGTTGGCTCCCTGTGCAGCACAGGAAATTTTTCTTACCGGAATTGATCCTTCAGATCTACAAATCAACAATTTGCCTTTGCATGGAGTATTGCTGCTATATATGGTCTGGAGCCCCTTCTGTTTGCCTGGGAGTTCTTGATAAGATCCACATTCAGATATGAAATATAATTGGCCCTGATCTGGCATCTCGTCTACAGTCACTCTTTCACAGATGCGACGTCACCTCTCTCTGTCTTTTTTACAAATACTTTCATGGTAATTGCTCTGAGGAGCTGCATTCGCTGGTTCCTATTGTGGGTTGAATCTTATGAGGTGGTCACTTTTGATCATCACATAAAAAATTTAACAAATCATTGAATAAACATAAAATGATAATCACTTTAATTTTTTAATTAAACGTACATGCCTTAAATATATCTTTTAAACTTATTAAATACTTATTTTTTCAATTTCCTATTTTTATTACACTTGATATTTTTTACATACCTAAAGTATATTAATCATAATCACAAAATCTCTGTCATTTCATTCATGTAATTAAACACATACTCAAATGTTAATTTTATTAATATTCCCAATATTGTTTTGTAGTAATTCTGCAATGGAATTAAGCACAGTAAGTGCCTTAAAAGATGCTTGTCAAACTGCTTATAATAAAGGCTTCTGGGAATATGAAGATAAAGTTGGTGAATTCCAAATTGTGAATCCCACTCTTCCTGCTAATGGTGATTTCTCTATCTACCACATGTCAGGTGAGTGCACTGTATTTCAAAATTAGAAATAAATTTCATATCTTTATGTATGATGATTTTTCTCTGTTACTGAAAACAGAAAATTTATTACTATTGATTTAATTTTTGAGTATAAGTTATCAGGTATTTTTGATTTCTTTGTCTGTTTATGATCATAAAACTTCCATAGAAATCACAGGATTTTTCCAGGTTTAGATTACTTTAATATTTTTGGTCGCAGTATTTTAGATTTACAATTGTAAAATGTACTGCTCCACTGTTAAACTAATATAAAATTTGCTGTATCTGAAATAAACAAAATATATTTTGTTTACTATTATACAAAAATATTTAAACTATTTTTCATAATGTAAAAATTTATTTTGAATTCATGCATGTCTCTCTTATTAGTAGTTATTATATTTTTAGTAGAGGCAAAGTCTGAAGTAACTCCTGACACTGAACCTAGTCATCAAAATCCAGCTCATACAATCAGTGCAGCACTTTGTTATACTACTCAGCTAGTAATTATGCTGAGTCACATCCTCAATGTAACACTTCCCAGAAAACAGTCATATATGTAAGTACAAAATAATCTCTTGATTTTTACAAATAGCATATTAACATTCAATTTAATATGAACAAAATTCAATATTGATATAAAGAATGTCTGCAAAAAAAATTTATTTATTTTAATTTTTTTAAAGAAGGTGAAACAAATTTATTTCTGTCTGCTATGATGGTAATGAAGGAAATATTTGGAACTTGCAAAATATTTAATATACATTTTATACCTTATTTTTTATTTTAATTACTTTAAATTTACACCAGGTATTTTGATATAAAAATAATAAATAAGAAAAAATACATTTTCAGATGTCTTCTTTATGTGTCGTGTTCCTTCAGGACGTAGATAATCATGGCTCTCCATTTCTTCCTGTCTCTTAATAATTTTTGTCTTTTTGTTATTTCTCCCAGACCCTGTTCTGCCATCCACTTGATTAAGACTGCTAAGTATGTCATGTGTTCCTTTCCCTTGTCCCTCTTTCCCTCTATCCACACTGTGAGTATCACATTTTCCAAGCCCTCCTTTCTTATGTGTCCTAGAAATTTCAGCTGCCTCTTTCTGATGTTAAGTATAAGTTTCCTCTTTGTTTGCATCCTCTTGAAAACCTCATCATTGCTCACATTTGGTCCATGGTATCCTTAGCATCCTTCTGTAGAACCATACTTCTGTTGTTTGAGGATACCATCCAACATCTGCTGCCATAAAGGGGAACAGATATCACATAGCAATTCAATATTCTTTCCTTTGTTACTAATGAAACCCTCCGGTCTCATAATACTCTGCTAGCTTTTGAAATGCGTCTTTGGCTATTCCAATACGTCTTCGGATCTCAGAACACTTCCCAGATATTTAAATTTCTGCACCTGCATGATTTTAGTGTCCTTGACCTGTAAATTGTATTTCAGGCTCACCTTTTTGAACAATACAAAATATAAAAAGTAACATTATAAAAAATTCAAACTCTATTAAAGATTTGTCATAAAAATGTTATTTGAGAAAGAATGTTCTTCTTCATCAAAACTTTTTGAAATTTTTAGCAATATTTCACTTGTCATTTCACTTGTCATTCACTGCTTCATCTTCTCACTGTTATTGTTAGTCTAATTGTTTAATATCTTGTATCCAACATTTGAAAAAAAATGCACCAGGATTCTTGAGTGAAGTTCATTCATGAGGATTTAAAGAAACATGATTTCTGGAAGAATGTTCTTTGATCATATTAAACAAAACTTTTTAGCTGCAACCCAGTTTGTATGTATAGAGGAATGATAGATGCACCTATGATTGATGAAAAACAGTATCATGGTTTAATTGTGTGCAAGTCCCTCTCACTGGTATAGAGACATTTCATATGATTGAAGGAATGAATGGTGCAATGTATCAGCACACTGTGATGAAAACATGCTCTAAACATAATGAAAATATCATCAAAACCATTATGTTATTATTAAAAGGAAGGATCAAAGTATTTTTTAACTTTTCTTGTGTCAGTGCTTGTATTAACTGTTAGCAAATTTTGGCATCTTTTTGCGGTGACAAACACATTAATTTGGTAATTCATGTAAAAATCGAACATTTGTTGGATTTTAATGAAATTTTCAGGACTTATTCACAAATGAATTTATTTTTAAAATTTTTTTTATTAGAAAATCTTAGTAAAAATATTTTTTTACATGTGTTTCAACCCCCTTAATTTTATGAAAACTTCAACAAGATAATTTCATTTGAAATTCAACAAATCACTATATTAGTTAAAAACAATTCTTTGAAGATTTAAAATCACCAAATTTTTTGTAAAATTGGATCTAGTCTTACCGAACATCTATCCTGAATTGAAAAATAACCCCCCCCCCCAAAAAAAAACAATAAAACTAGTACATTATTTAATTAGACAAGTTTTTAATTGCTTTTATGAATAATATATATTAAATACAATATTTTCTGAATAAAAAGAATTTTTTTGACAAAAAATGAATTTTTACAATATTTGTTTTCATTTTTTTTAACAATTTTAAATCGAATAATTTATAAAGTTTTTAAATCTTTTAAAATTCATTTTCAATGAGGTAATTCTTAGGATATATTGTTATTAAGTAAAACTATATTTGCTAATCATATATTGTAAAGCTTATTACAATCTGATGATCCCAAATATTTTTAAAAGAATTTTGATTTGTTTTTGTATGTGATTACATACAGAATTTCTGAAGTTTGGATGTACAAACCAATAAACCTAGCATTTAAATGAACATGTTTGGCTGTCAATTGGGTGTAAATAAATCTATTAACATGTTAGAAAAACAAGACCCTGTAGTTAAATGTTTGTATGCTAAAAGTAAGTAATATTTGTTTCAAATCAGATTAATTTAACTTTGAATTTGCTAATTTTCTGCAAATAACATTTCAGAAATATATATTTTATTTTTGCAAGATTTTTAAAACCAAGAATTAACTTTTGTTTGCAAATATGTCAAAAATGGCCATTTTGATGGATTTAATGAAAAAAAAAAATCTGTTCCAGTCAATATAATTTCTGTTTGAAATGCACCACAAAGTATTTTGTTTACTGGAAACAGTAAATTTTAAATCCTTTAGCTTTCAATTAAAGCTAAAATGAAAGCTTTTTCATTTTTAAAAATTCATTTTAAACCAGATGTATACTGAATTAGTGGAGGTATTTTTTTAAGCTAATTTGCTCTTTTTGGTGCAACAATTGGAGCTTGAAGAGGCCTGGCTCCTTCAGCAAGAAAACCTAAAGCATATGACTAAAGTAATTTAGGAATGGTTTGTTCAATGTAAGGGTTCTTCAGTAGTCTGTTCTATTTCCAGATCAAAAGATTTATGGTAAAGTTTGAAAGGTGATTCATCAGTAAAACTGCAGAAGCATTAATTTGAAGTTTGTTTGTGAAAGAGTAATCCAAGATTTCAAAAGCAAAGGCTTGGGAAGGTTTTTTTCTATTCTTTCACTCCAAGCAAGGAAGTAAAGCTACTAAGATACAAAAGGTTACTGAGGATGAATGACAGTAGAGTGAAGGAAACTCTGAAAACATTACTCAGTAGAAAGGGCATTAAAAAGAACTGGATTAAAAAAAACTGATGATGATTAATGTTGCATTTAATTTTTTTAAATTACAGTCAGTAATGTTGGTTACAAGATATTAAAGCAAGAATTCGGTAGTGAGCTACACAGACGTGAAGTGTGAAAGAAGCTGTTAGAACTTGTGGTTATATCTACCAATTCAACAGTAAAATGATGTAACATAATTGTCAATCTGGTACTACACTTAAATTCATTTAAGTTGATATACTAAAGAAGAAATCAGAATGGTATCAAAATATATCACCTGTGAAAGTTTAAAGTAAATATAAACATAGGAAATGCCTTAAATATTTCGCAAGTATTCAAATACATCCCTCATTGTATTTATGGACATTTTGTAAATACAAGAACCTGATTCACATCTTTTTCATCTGATATGTTAGACGTTAAAAATATTAAAACTACTTTACATTACATTTACAAAAGAAAGTCACTTCCCTTTAAATATATTAAATATAATTTGTACATATGGATTTTGATTTCAAGAAATCAAATTAAACATCATGTCACTGAAAAGAGTCAGCAAGTTGGGAAGGGTTATAGAGGGTTGGCACTTAAATAATGGTTCATTGGGAGATAACTCTTACATGACTTGAATAATAAACAAAGATTGGGTTCTATTTTTGCCACAATAACCACTGCATGAGAAAATTAAGTGTCGGAAGTATTCTATATGCTACTGTAAAAACAAGTTAAATATTGAATGAAATTTAACTATTTGCAGGTCCAAATGCTTAGGCATTTTAATTCGACTAGAGCTGCTCAAGATTTGAAGACTCCTTGTTGAATACTCAGTTGCAGTTTTATTAATGTCAGGTTGCAGGAATTGTTCATTAATTATTTCTATAAGTAATTGGTTTTCAGGGTATTCTGATTTAGTCACCATATTAATCAGAATATTATTCTGGGGTGGTTCATCAAAGATCATATTTCCTATGAACCTAAATGTTTGAGTGAGACTATGGTTTCATTACCATCTGATTTTCGGATATGAATATACTGTAGAAGTTCTACTTCATCAACTAGCAAGTTCATGATTGCTATTAGGTTGGTGCAAAAATAATGTCGTTTTCTCACATATGTTATTATGTGAGAACATTATTTTTGCACCAACCTAATACTTTAAATGTGTCACTTAATTAGAATTCTTCCTGGAGAACTTAGCTATACAGGTAAAGCTGTTCTGGTTGTCAAGCATCTACAGACAGTGAACATTTGTTCATGAAACATGCAGCTTGTGGGAGTACATAATACTGAGCTATTAAAATGTAGGGCTTCTGACACTACTTCTTCCCAGTGTGACTCTGGAAAAACTTCCGATTTTAATGCTAACAGGATTGATTGTCAAATGACTCCATTATAACTCACAACTTGGCCATTCCTTCTGAGTTGTATGGAGTGGTTCTACACCATAATTATGTAGAAATGTTGATGTTTCTTGAGAAATCCTCAGTCACTGTGAATACCAAATAGAAAAAACAAATTTGATAAATAGTTATTGGTAGTTTTTGATCCTATATTTAGGCAAAGATAAGCAAAAGAGAACCTAGAAAACTCATCTATGATTGTCAGCAAATATTTATTTTGAGTTAGTGATCCTTTGAAGTCAATACTTAGATGAGATAGCAGCTTATAGTTTAGATATTTCTGAACAAGTTTGGGTCTATGAATGACAGACTGTTTAAGAAAATTCAAGTTTTTATGCTAATGTTATGGCTTTGTAGCAATTTGTGATGTTGGATGAAACTACTAGTACAGCCTATTTTATGTTCACTTTCCTTATCTCTTATACTATGTTATAACTGGTCCATACACTGAGGGATTTGAAGACTTTAGTATTTACTAATTCTACTTACTGAAATTTTATGATGGATTCAGGGTAGGTTTCACTGTTTACATTCCAGTTCCAGGTCATAGTTTCTGTTTTGGAAAGGTTTATCTTAAGTCCTTTCAAAGTACTTTACTTTTTAATAGAGTTTGTATTTACATCTTCTGACTGCTTGAACATTTTTAGTCCACCATAATAGACCACTGTTAGTACAAAGTCTAATGGCAAAATAGACAAAAATATACAAATACACTTATTTAATACAACAAATACACTTATTTAATACAACAAATACACTTATTTAATGTTTCTCAACTGCAGTATGCATTCATTTTAAGTTGCATAATCTTGCTTTCAGTGCATTATATCCATGCTTTCCAACATAACACCATTATTATAAGGATTTTTTTCATAGCATTCAAATTCAGAAAAGTTGCATTATTTTTCTGAAAGTGAGGATGACCTTCTCCAAAAAAACATATTCCAAGTATTAATATTAATACTTAGAGATTCTTTTTATTTCTCTTGAATTGACTCTTATAGCAGTTTCTTGAAAAAAAATATAGATAAATACTGAGAATAATAATGGCATAAGTAAATTTCCTTCCAAGAAAAAAATATCATAATTCAAGTTTGAAACAATTCAATGATTTGTCTTATATTCTGAATCTGTTCTTTAAGCTAAAATTCTTGAATTTAAGAGCATTTTCTTTCATTGGATGTAATTACTGTGAGGTTTTTAACTTATGAATATTATTTGTAATTTATCATTGTTACATGAATGTTTCTTTAAGTATATATTGAAATTTAAATGAAGAACTTCACAAACAACTTTAATTTTTCTTTTTACAGCCATTGTGAGTTTAATTAATTTTCTAGCGTGCATTAGTTTTGCTTCTTATACATTTTGAATTCTGAAAATTAAACTTGTGCCATATTTAAAGCTCTTATATTTTTTGTGCATGCATTTCAGAATTTATTTTGTAAAATATCTTTTACAATCTTAATTTATTTTTTATTTTTCATTGTTGTTGTCAATGGAAGGTTGAGTTCCATAGTATATTAATCCTTTATCATTAATTACTTTTAGTGATTTTTGCCGTGGTGATATGTCCAAGAAGCAGTTTAATAGTGCTGTTGGTCGTCTGAATCAAAATATTATTCATTTGTGTCTGTCACAAGGTGTACCATTTGAAGAACTTATACCAATGTCACATCTACAGAATATTCAGTTGTTACTAAACTCCACAACACTTGGATGGTAAGAATCTTTACAATTATATAGTGTGTATGTCTGGTGAATTGTTTTGTTGATGAAATGTATGTATGTTTTCTGAAAAGATTACTGCACCTCAGAAAAATATACCTGTGAAGATTCTGATGAGTTATAAATGCTTCTTTTTATGGTGGATGAATCAATGTGGATTTGTTATACAAATCCTCATATGGCATCTGTTCTCACAAGTTCAAGATAGTGCCTCTGCTTAAGATTAACTCAGAGTTTGCCTTTCTTCTTCAAAAGATTTTCAGCCAGTAAAATAAGTTTTATACACTTTGAGTTTTCCAAAGTTAAGATTGATGTTGCAATACTTGATTTTATCCTTCAGCTTATCTTTCTAATGTAAGAGGCAATGGCCTAGAGGATGTTTGTTATTCCAAAGTTTGCTAGTTGTTTTGAAACCCTTGTATTATCTATTCTCATCAAGTGACCTGCTCATCTCAATTGTATGTTAATAAGGAAATCTTTGATGCTAATTATATTGCATTTCTGCAAGTGTGTGAATTTGCAAGGATTTTGAGATTAGAAATTATTATATATTTTTTTATTCCGATTGTTATAATCATCTTGTTTGTTATACTGTTGTAACCTCTGGCCAACTTCAGGTGTCTGTCTTTGTACTTGATGACCTTCTCAGAATTTTTTAGTGGAACCCTAATATGGTATAAAACACAAATATTTAAAAAATGTAACATATATACAAAAACATGAAGAGGCAAGGAAAAAAATTAGTTAAGTAATGTGGTAAATCAAAAACTTATAACAAAAATACATCAAAAAAGGGAAAGTCAAGTCAAGTCAAGTCAATTTCATTTCTAGGGAATATTTTGTATCAGTTAATGCTCATCAGTCTTTTTCACCTTTGTGTTGCTTAACCATTTCTTCCATTGAACTAGTAATGTTTTACAGTATTAACAGACTCAGGGATTGAAGTTACAAGAGAATCAGATATATTTTAACCAACACTTTAATCCATTTATCTAAATTCAGTGGTATAATTTTGGAACTTTAAAATTAAACTATTAATTAATTAATTAAACTATTAAATTAAAATTAAATTATTAATTAAGGAGGTGGAATTTTTTAGGGTTCTTTCTTAATTATAAGTTCCCAAATTGTGTTCATCTCTATGCTAAGTCTATTGAAGATGTTGTCAGTTTAACATGTGTACTGATTCTTTCAATTGTTTTATCCTCCAGTGTTGTTCTCTGTTTATTAACTTGACTGACTTCATCTCACAGGGGTTTCAATGTTTCTCTTCTCTTACGTTTAATTGGTGACTAGTCATTCTTTTATATTCCTTGCCAGAACAACATTGAATGGAATAGATATTTCCTGGTCATGTGTTCTTCCAAGGGTAAGAACTTTGTTTTGGGATGGATAATTTCAAATGGTTGAACTGCTTTCAAATAACTTCCTGATGTTGAAAGAATCACCAATTCACTTAATTATATATTGTTGCCCTCAGCTCTTCTATTCCCATTTGTAGAAGCTGATATAATGCTTGCAAGATAGTTGTTACCTTGAAAAGTGTTTCTAATGCTGATCATCTGTAGGTATGTATCTGGGTTGCATCTTATGGCTCAATATTGTAGACTATGAACCTCAATTGAATACTGTCTTTGTGAATTTTGAGAAAACCCACACAAGTGTATTGATTATCTTTAAAATTGGATAAGTTTTCTGTAGTCATTCATCATGAAGTAATTTTTGTTTTTGGTCAGGATCTGTAACAGCTTCATGTTGGGTTTCAGAGTTGAATCCATTTTTTTTTTTTTTTTTTTTAGGGGTTGGTTATACAGACCAAATTTTTCAAAAAAAAAAGTTGAGAAGTGTTTTTTTTCCACTAATTTGTGTCCAAATATAAGAAACTGGGACAACTTTTTGAAAATTGTGATGGAGCCAGACAGAAACGTGCCCGGACCTTCCCTGGGCCCCAAAAAATCACTAAAATTGACAATGTATTCCAAATAATATCAATAATCACCAACAAATCTTCACCAAAATGATTCAAATGATGAAATTCATGGTTTTACATACACAATATTGAGTCTACATATTAATTTCCAAAACAATAGGGTATTTTGGGCTGAAATAGACCAAATTTCAGGAAAAAACAGGGATAAAATTGAGTATTTTGAATTGAAATCACTGAATACTTCACCATTACATTCTATTGAGACAAGCTATCAGGCTGGTATTCTACTGATATATCTTAAAATGTTATTATGTATTAAGTCTTAAATATGTCATAACTGCTTTAAAAAGCTCGAAAATAGAGGACTTTGGTCAAAATCTGCTAAAATTGGTCTGAATTGCCAAAAGTTCAGAAAATAACTGATATAATTAATGTCCAATGATAAAATTTAATTCTATGACACTGTTTAGCTGTAGTTAAAAATTTGTTCAAATTTCTAAACAAATATTAATATGATGCACCAGCTTATCAACTCATTAACAGTATAATGATTTAAATAACTCATCTATAACATCATTGTTATGCAAAACAAATACTGGTGTTTTTTTTTTTTTTTTTTTTTTGTTAAGTCCCATGATCCAATCACATTACACGAGAGAATTTGAATCTTTAGCGTCTTCTGTTGATCTATTTTGGCTGGGATTCACCACAGTTTTTTCATCTTGTCATTTGGTGTAGATTAAATAAATCTATTTTTCTCCCAACTGTCACTTGTACAAATCACAATATCGCTGGTTCAATTCACCATCCTCGCTTTCTTCACACGTCACTACGTATAGCCAATGTTTCTGTCCCCTTTTTCACGGCTCCAGCACTCTTTTATCAGGCCAACACCGCGGTTCCCCAGCCAATCGGCGTTCTTCGCTGTTATTCTCGGTTACACAGGCAAACTGCCTCCTCCAGTTCAACCAATCAGCACATGACTTGCTATTGGTGGAAGCATTCCAAACTGTACAAAAAACCCTCATTCTTGCACATACTGCTAGAATGGCTGGACGGGAGAGTAATGCCATTTTCACGAAGCAAACTTGCTGATGTCATGTGCTGCACGTTATGGTAAGACCCTTATTTTCCTATACACCAGATGCAAGCCACTCTGGCTCGCTTGTTTCTATGGGGCTGTTCACCACACTCCCCCCTGATCTCATGATCACAAAACATACAGTCGCGAACAGGTCGTTTTTCCCCGGGTACTTCGTCGAGGGAGTGGAGCAACACAAGCTTCATCTTCAGATGAACTGTCATCAGGGGAGCTAGCAGGATGTACCACATTAGTATTTTGGACGCTAACAGTTGGGGAGTCGTCTTCCCCATTTGTGTTGTCTATGACAGATTCAGTATCAAGCAAGTGATCAGTGTCTCCTAACGGGGTTGATCTCAAATTTACTAATCGCTCACTCTCTTCAGAATCGATGTCCTGTGTATCTGTCGGGACAGTTCCCATAAAGGGACACGAGTCCTTCACATGACGTGGAGCTCCATCAATGTGCACTGACTGTGGGCTATTAACCTGAGTCACGTGACCCATTCTAAATTTAGTCGTGCACCTCCCATGTGGATTTTTCACCCAAACGACGTCTCCCACTTCATATGCTCCTTGAATATTCTGCAATTCAATGGGGGACATAGCCTCGATGCCCCATACACGGGTATGGTACCTATAAAGTGCATCAGCTGGTGCAGTGCTGGGCGAATGATTATCTCTAGGTGTAATTTTATACCAGTAAACCGCCTCTGGTATAGAACACTGCTTTCTAGCTGCAATGGTTTTGATGCTTCGGTGACTTCTTTCTACTATACCATTCCCGGCAGGTGCATAGGCACACCGGAACCGCAACCGTACACCCCAATTACTCAAAAAATTCTTGAAATGTTTGCACGTGAATGCTGTGTCATTGTCTGTCAATATCTTGAGTGGTGGACCCCGTTCATAAAAAATTGCCTCTAACTGCCGAACTACGCTAGTAGAATCTTGTTGACGTAGTGGACGCCATATTGCGAACCGAGAAGGCCCACAATCAATAATTGTCAAAAAATGCTTACCACCATGGTGAGTGATGTCTATTGCTAACCTATTCCAGTTGTCCCTCACGTTCAGCTTTCCTTTTCGCCAATGCACTGGAGCCAGGTCAATGGTTTGGCACGCATCACATTCCTTGACAACAGCTTTTACCACTTCTGACGATACTGAAGGGTTTATCAACCTAACAAAGTACAGGGTCCTTTTTATGCCCGGGTGTCCGGTTTTTCGGTGGACATTAGCTACTTGGCATGCGTCCACCTTGGTCGTTGCAGTAACGCATACTGAATGCACTGGCTCCGTTTCCTCCTTGTGTAGGTTTAACCACTTTTTTGGCACCCTGGTCAGCCGG
The DNA here is from genome assembly GCA_963932145.1 of Acanthosepion lycidas. NCBI lineage: Eukaryota > Metazoa > Mollusca > Cephalopoda > Sepiida > Sepiidae > Acanthosepion > Acanthosepion lycidas. The sequence goes on from OZ010583.1 coordinate 68,651,922, forward strand.
TCTATCAGATTCATGTTGGATTTGACCAGTATTATGTCCACTGTCAAGCCATATTCATCTACAAGCTTGCGAAGTGTGTTTAGCCGTCTCCACACTAACATTTCCCCAGACGCCTTTGTATTTATTTGGGCCTCGCCAGTTAAGGTGTTCAAAATCCACTGATGAACACATGCTGAATCAGTAAAAGGATGTATTGTTGACACTTGCCTTTGAAGAGCCAAATTTACACCCTTTACTGTTGCGTCTAGCTTGGCCAAATTGATGTGCTTAGCATCTCCAACCGGGCGTAGCCATGATGCATCCTCAATAACATTTCCATCTACCTCTAATACGAGACCTGTGGCTACGGAACTCGCATCCACCCATACGTTCATTTCGCGGCCACTCACACACCAGTCTCCTCCTACTGGATCGGCCCCGCGTATTCTGGCTATGATGTCGGTTAACATGCAATTAATAGAGGCATTCTCAACTCAAGTGGTATAGGGAGCTGATCACTTTTACTGTATATTTAGTGATGGATCATATATAAGAGTTCCACTTGAGGTCGGGTGTGAGTTTGAGGCTCAATATTCTCTCTTGAGGGGTCATTTGTTCATGGTGACTAGCAGTATTTCAAGATCTGATTAGCAGTCATGGAATTTAACTAGTTTGGTTTTTGCAACATTGAATGTAACCAGCCAGTTTTTTCCCCACTGAAAAGTTAGTGCTGGATTGGAAGAAAGGTCAGCTGTCAATCACTGATTGTCAAAAGTGCACCTGTATATCATTGTATCATCGGCATAGATGTTTACAAATGATTTGGGTATATTCTTAGGCAGATCATTTATCTAAATCAGAAAGAGTTGGTCTGAGAAGTGACTCTTGGTGGACACCTGTATTGACTGCTAGGGCTTTGGAGGACTGGCTCTGAATAAGTACATTCAGGGATCTATCTGTTAGGAAGGATTTTATAACTGAGAAAACTCTTCCAGTGATTCCATAATTAATGTGTAGCAAACCTTTGTGCTTCACCTTGTCAAAAGGCTTCAAGATATCTAATGCTATGGTCCTCATGGTGTATGTGTATCATCAAGAGCCTCACTAAATCTGTGTGTTGGCATTTAGGACATCAGCAATGGATCAGGCTGATTGAAACCCATACTGCTTGTTGCACAGGAGGTTGTTCCTATCTAAGTGCTTGACAAATCTTACTGATGATCCTGAGGAGTGTGATGGGTCTATACTGGGAGGGAGAAGATCACTCATCCACATTAATGAAGACCAGGCATGTGCTTGCCTCCTTCCACAGGCTTGGGAAACATTTATCCTTCAAGCATCAATTAAATAACTAGGATTGTGGATAATTCTGGGTTGATAATTATGACAACCACTGAAATTTTGTCCAGGTCGGTGGCTTTTTTTGAGGTGAGGCTTTTGATAAGTCTTGAGGCTTCTCTTGCTGAAATGATTATATTACTGAGATTGTGCTCAGTGATATGTGGAAAGTTGGGATGGCCTTTGTCATTTAATGTTGAGTTTGAGGCAATGATCAAGGTGAAGAACTTTGCCTTTCTCTTAAGGAAGGTATGACCTTGGGACCATTTATAATAGTGGGTACAACTACTTTGCCTCTTCATAATTTGATTGGAGATCTTCCAAAATTCGTGAGATCCAATTTGTTTCTGCTCAACCTTGGACTGGACAGTTTGCACATAGTTGCACTTGGTACTTTCTAGAATTCTCTTACAGTGATTGCAGGTGGTTCTGAAGGAAGAAAGCGCCAGACTATACTGCTCCTTTCAATAGGTATTGTAGTAGTGGTTCTGGTGAGCTTTGGCTGCAGCATATTCAAGGATGAACCTGGGCTGACTGTTTGGTTTCTGCTGGAATTTCTTTTTTGTGTATAAAACACTCCATTCCAGAAAAGGATTCATTTGGAGATTAAGGCAGCATGTTTGAAAAAGGTTGAGAGAGGAGCTTCCATCATATAGGACTGAAAGCTGTTCCAGTTTGCCTTTGCAAAAAACATTCTATAAAACAGTAAATCAGGTGGTAAAAAACAATGTTAGAAATAGGTTGAGGAGGTTTGCCTGCTGTCCTGTTGCATCCAGGACTCAGCTGGGTTTTTCCATGATGTGGATTAGTTCATAAGTGATGGAGAAGACTGCAATATCTGCCTTCCTCATCAGTTTTGTTTGAGTAAACTAACCACTTATTGTGGTAAATATTGAAGACACCACGGATAAAAAAAACTGGGTGAGTGAAATTCAGTGAGGATATTGTTAATCCGCTCTGATATTTGAGTCTAAAGGTTGTTTTGGTAAACCCTCCTACAGTAGAATGAACTCTTCCTCCTCTCATAAATACAAACTGCGAGAGTCAGAGAGTGTGAAGTGGAGTAGTAGACGCACTGCTAATCTACTTAGTACTAACACTATTGTTTTGTATATATCTTCAATATACTTTTTCAAACTCCCTTCGTCTTCCATGTCTTTCTTTCTGGCCCCTAAACAGGCTACAACTTGACAATGAGGATTCATACTTCACGGGGACTTAAGAAAAAAAAAATTTGCCATTGCCAGTGTCCACAACAACTTGGTGACAAAGATTTACAAGGATTTTGTGTGGACCACCGTGATTAAGAGGAAATCTCAAAAAATACAGAAAATTGAGTTTTTTTCGTAAAAGACACATGTATCATGGAGGATTTCAAAAGTATTTTATTAGAACCTGTAAAATACGAGAATGGACAGCAATTACAACTCCAAGAAAGAAAAGAAGTGAAGTGGAAAAAACAATTGCTTTCTCAACAGGAAAAAATGGAAAATGTATTACTGCAAACACAGAAGGAAAATTGAGAGAGACAGGTCGAACTTCGAAAGGAAAATTGAGAGAGACAGGTCGAACTTCGAAAGGAAAATTGAGAGAGACAGGTCGAACTTCGAAAGGAAAATTGAGAGAGACAGGTCGAACATGTGGAAAAAGAAAAAAAAATTATTTCTTCAGACTCGTGCGGAGTTAAGATTTTAGTGGGTGGGTGTTGTAAACTCTTCCTCCTCTCATAAATACAAACTGTGAGAGTCAGAGAGTGTGAAGTGAAGTAGAGTAGTAGACGCAGTGCTAATCTACTTAGTACTAACACTATTGTTTTGTATATATATCTTCAATATACTTTTTCAACCTCCCTTCGTCTTCCATGTCTTTCTTTCTGGCCCCTAAACAGGCCACAACAAAGGTGATACAGAGCAAAGACAAATGTGATACTATGGATAAGTGCCACGCAGAAGCACATATACACAAGATCAGGTTCCTCCTTCTTTTGTGTCCCTGCCACAGGGAAACCCATTCTTGATATAGGCACTGAGATCATGGCTATGGTGTTTTAGGTGGTTGTATTTTGTTATAATGGGTGAGTAGCCTGGGCTTGTGAGCTGCTGTAATTGGATTGAGGCATTGATTCCCAATTCAGACAAAAACAGGAGGTTAAGTTTAGACTTAAGATGGAGTTCCACTTCTTTAAAGTAGGAATGTAGACCCCCTTACATTGATATACCTGGGGTCTACCTGGGGGGAGCGAGTAGGCAGAGATCAATATTTGGCACCTTCCTTATATATAATTTATATTTCGTTATCCCATATATTTATTATTATTATTATATATAAATTATTATCCCATATATTATTATTTAAATATATATGTATATTAAAATTGACAGAGAACATACTTTTTCTTTAAAAGGAATCTTTTCATTTAACAACTTCTTCAGAAAGTTTTGTTTGAAAAAAAAATATAAAAAAAGAAAACGATCATAAATAGCGTAACAGATAAAATGCATCAAGGGTACATAAGGAGCTTCAACTAAAATAAACCCACCCAAGAGACACAGAATGAAGAAACTTCTCCTTCTGCCTGCACAAATTCGGTCAGTAAAAGTTGATTTAGTTGACCAAGCTTTGTGCAGTACCCTAAATGCATCATTAGAATATCTCAAAGAGCAAATCCAAGTTGTTCACTTGTCTTGTTCTTAAAATTTTTTAATATATATATCTTATATATAAGTTTAAAATTCAAGAGGTCAATTAAAATATGTAACTGCGGTTTCGACCTGGCAGTCTCGTCGGGTGATAATTTCAAAATGACCACTTTAATGCTTTATTTAAAAAAAAAAGCACAAAGAAATGCTATATAATTTTCTTTTAAAAAAAATAACAGGTATATAATAATTGAAAGACAGGACATACTGTGTAATGGGAAGGGAAGTGGAAAAGGAGGTGAAGGAAAGAATGGAAAGGAGCAGGAATGCAAGTGTATTGTAAATGTATACAGTAAAAAGGGAAATCAAATATGTAACTTAATTGTTATGGAAGATGGTGTGTGTGTGTGTACGTATATATATATATATATATATATATATTCAATGAAAGTTATTTGAAAGAAAGGTTGTTGTCCAAATATATGTGTGTATATAATATATATGTATATATACACATACATATTTGGGCAGCAACCTTTCTTTTAAATAAGTTTCATTGAATATTACATACAAGGAAAATTTGATGAATTTGTTATCATGATAATTTGTGTCTAAACTATTAAGAAAAATCCTTAAAATTTTTAATAGTTTTAATTCAACATCTCTCTATATTTCTGAGTATTGTAACTATTTACATTATTTACTGTTATATACCATACCTATGAACACAAATGTGTATGTCCCAGTCCTCATAAATACATTGGACACTATTGTAAGTCGGGATAATATGATGTCTAAGTAGTCCACTACTAGCAGTGATTTACCTACTTCATACCGTTGGTGAGTATTGTATTTTGTTGATGTTATAAAGATTACCATTGAATTTTCAACCTCTGTTTTGGTTATTCCTCATTCAGTAACCCTTCTTAGATTACAACATTAACATTGTTCGAACTGTTGTCCTCATCTTTATTGTCATATTCACAACATTTCAGCCAGAATGTACAACGGCCAAAATGTTGTCAATATAAAAATAAAAATGAGCACAACAGTCTGAACAATGTAAATAATGTAAATAGTTTTATTATTTTTCAAAATCTATTAAAACTTCATAATTTAAAATTTTGACTAAAATAAATTTTGCAATTCATAATGTTACATGAACAAAATTTAATGAGGCCAACATGGCTTATTGAAATAAATAAGCTGTAACACAAAACCTGAACAGTTAATACAGTTTATAAAATAGCTGTTTACCAACTTTCATTCTTGTAGTCAGTCAGTGACAGTTTTTGTATGAATAAGAATTATGTAGTTATTTCCTTTAATGTAAAAAAATATGCATTTAATGTATTAGGTTGGTGCAAAAATAATATCGTTTTTTAACATTAAAAAATATGTCAAAAAACGATATTATTTTTGCACCAACCTAATATAACAAGTAACAATGTAATAAATTGACTTTAATAACATTTACTTCATTAAAATATTACTTATTTCCTTCCTAAACAAATTCACTATAAATTCAATTAAAATATCACTTGCATTTTATTAATAAATAAATTTCATTGTAATGACTTCAAAAAAGCTAAATAATAACTTTAACAAAAAAATACTACTAATTATTTTAATTATTTATTGAAAACAAACTTGGTGACTTTCCTTCATATTTTAGGCAGCACAGGTTAATGGTATATTGACACTTTTGTTTCATGACATTGAAAAAATTAGATAGTTTAAATGTGTTTGTGAATGCAGGATTACATTTATAAATACAGGGTGTCCCAAAATAATGTATACACTCTTTAAATATTAATAGTTAATAATACATTTTTATATGGATGAAAATATGCAAAACAAATGGATTGGAAGAAGAGGAACAGTTGAATACCCACCTAGATCACCAGATTTGGCACCCTTTGATTTCTTTTTGTGGGGGTTTCGAAAAGACAAAGGTTACAGCAGGAAACCTGAAACAATTGCCGAAATGAGAGTGGCAATTGAAGAAGAATGTGCTCAAATACCAGAAGAAATGATACTGGACATTTGTAGGTCTATTTCTTCAAGATATGAAAAGTGTATTTAACAGAACGGTAACCATTTTGAGCACTTGATGTGAACTCATCATTATATGAACATTCTGCCATTGCTCCAAGTAGATTTTATCTTATTAAAGTTAATTTTCTCTTTTTTTTTTCTATATTTTACTCTCAAATTCTTTAAATATGTATTCTTTCTCTTGTATTAATCATATTTACAAGTCAAAATACATAAATTGAATAAGTTATAACGATTAAAAGAGTGTATACATTATTTTGGGACACCCTGTATTTAAATGCAAGAATTTTTTTGGAATACTTTTGTATGTGTTTTGTTAATGTTGGATTTTCATTTTAAAATATTTATACAGATTTCTGCTTTATTGTTAACACACTATTTTCTTTCCATCCACTAGTGAAGATGCATTTGAAGCCCAGGCTGATATAATTCAATCAATCGAAAAGATCAGTTTATCCGATGACAGTGAAGATGAACCAGAGCTATCAACTGATGAACAGGATGCACATTTTGATTGGGAGCGTGTGTGTTATGAGATTCCTGAAGTTGACCGCACTGGACAAGTGGCTTCTTATATTCCTAATATTGCAACTTCAGTGGGTATTGAATGCCAGACAACTACAGGAAGTATTATGTCAACAGCTGCTTCTTTGTTTAGAGCAGTTGCAAGTCACTTTGAGCACAGGTGATGAACACCTCTATTGTAACCACTTTTAGTGTCTAAATGCAGTTAGCTTCTACCTTTTAAATTTTAAGCCTTGTTATCCATTTTCCTCATGTATGTTGCCTGCTTGTAAAGTTAGTGAATATAAAATATCTACATGCTTGTTTCCTTTTTTTCTTTTTTTTTTTTTATTATTAATGGGTTATGAAATATGAAAAACAAGTTAAAATTGATTTGATTTTTTTGTCAAGAGGCTTTCAAAGTAAGTGAAAGATATGACTCCTTCAATAAAAGTCAATAAAAAATGCTATTAAAATTAATTTCAGAAATTTTTATATACCTGATGCTAAAACCGAAAAAAATATTCTTTTTACATGTACATACATACATACATATACACACACACACACACACAGAGTTAATGCATAACAGAGCAGTATTTTGAAATGAGATTTGGAGTCTTATTTCATTTTTTTTGTGACAATATTCTACACCATTTTGATATATGAAAACGGTTACTTAATTTTATTATTTCTCTATTTCATGAACTTCTTTCTTTGTTGTATATTGATTCACTGATTCATTGTCTTACTCAGATATTCTAAGCACTAAGAATTCTTTTTTGTTACTTTTCACATGGTGGTAGCTAAATCATATTTTATAATTACAAGCTTGTAAAATGTTATATAAAAGTTATTTTCCATCTTATTTAATACTGTAGAAGAAAAATTTATGAAAACATGCTTTAATAAGAAGAAAATTTGCATTATAAATCTTATATAAATAAATACAATTCAAAACTAAAAATATAAATTTATAAAAAGAACTAAATCAGAGAATGAAATAAAAATATTAATCTTATTTATTTGGCAGCAAGTGAAAAATTATAGAAGACACTTATTCAGAGAGTATCAATTATATTCATTTAAGACTTTAGGATATAAAACTAAAAATAGATGAGGAAACAAATAAAAAAAGTATGAAATAGTTAATTTTAATATTTTAGAAAAACTTGAAAATAATAAAAAATAGATGTTGGTATGTCTAATAGGTAAATATTTGTGTAAATTGCAAGACCATTTAGGCTACTGTGCAAGTTCCATCAGTTACTATTTTATGTCAAATTATCTTTAGCCACATCCACATTGTGGTTAAAAACAAATCATTGTTGAGTTCATGCAAGAAGAACCTTCAACCTGTAAATGCAATTTCACACTCTAAAAAATCCTCTCTGTATATAACATTTTGTACAACACAACAAATGCTTATAAAATCCATGAGGGCAAAACTTAACAATTATGGTGAAGACCCAGTATCACATCCACTGTGAATATATTTATGCATTACAACTCCAAAAAGAAGCCTATATTAAATGATAATTATAAACCAGAATTTTCTTTTAAATGAGTTTCATATTGTTTCTTACAAGATAGTATGTTGTGAGAAATATTGTTTGTATTGATGGTCTGCAAAATGAACAATCTTGGGCAAATGTAGAGTATACAATGAATATCAAATTTAGGTTTAGGTTACTAGTATAGTAATAATACTTTTATCATTTTTGAATTAAGAATAGAAAATAAACAAAAATTTCTGTAAATGTGATGTCAGTATAATTCACTGCTAAATAATGCTTCTATCCATGAAAATATTTGAAAAATCTACAAGTTTATAGAGATTTATTTAGACTATTGAAGTCATTTTTTGTATTTGCTTCAATCAAATAGTAGCAAAAAGCTACTATTTGATTGAAGCAAATGTTTGTAGTGTTTTTAAGTGAATTTCAAAGACAATATTTAGATGTTTGTATATAGATTTATTCAAACATATGTGCCATCTTGTTCTGCTATCTTTGAGGCAGCTTCATGTTTCCATCCCATCGTCCCAGAATTTGACATCTTTTTGGGTAATCGACTGACGTAAGTGTTTTTTTACAGGTTTCCACAGAATTGAAGTTCCTCTCATTAAGAGAATTTTGTAGGTATCAAAATAAGTGGAACTCCAAAATGTGCAAGGTCAAGTGAGTATAGTGGGTGTAGTAGGATATTGAAGCCTATTTCTGCTAGGTCTGCAATGAGATGCCAGGTCTGCTGGTTCTCTGATGGAAGATGACATTCTTCTGATTAATAAATTCTGGATACTTTTCATTAATTGCTGCCTTTAATTAAACTCATTAAGAATATTACTTGTTGGAATTCAATATTTGATTTTGCAAAAGGAGCACATAATGCACAATGTCTTCCCAATCAGATGCACATTACCTTATTCACATGCAGATTAGACATTTTTTTTATTCCACATTGTTATGAACAATTCATGCCTGTGATTGTTTTTTAAAAAATGGATTGTTATTGTTGCATCTGAATCACAGATGGGAATATGGTTCATTAACTTTTTGTTCCCTTAAAACATGAGACATCCACAAATCGTAGTGTATAACATTCATGAGATGTGTGGTGTGTTTCTGTTACATCCTGTGTCATGTGACCTGGATTATTTTTAATCAGCATTTCCATTTTTTTCAACATCAATAACTGCAGTCCTGCCAGCATGTTCTCAGTCTTCCAGATAAAAATTTCCACTTCTGACCCTAGTTAACTACTTTGGAACAGTTATGGCACCATTTCTATAAATAGCACATATCGTTTTTACTGTTTGTACAGTGATCTTCTTTTTCAGAAATAAAAGAGCATCAAATAACGAAAATGCCTCTCATTTTTCTCTGTTTACATTGTTAAAAGACAATTCACAATCCACAAGCAAATCATATAGAAACAGGTGTTGAAATCTCACCTGTCAAAATATGTATATGTCATAAATTTCAGTCTTTGTGGAATGAAATCACTTGCTTAAATCCCATCAATTGAAAAACGCTATGGCCAAGCCATTTCTTCTGTGTGATCCATTAGAAAGAGTTGTCACACTACGAAAAAAATTGATAACTAAATAAAATAGTAACTAATTCTTTTTGCATATAAACAGTTACAAAAATTTATGCTTGTTGTGGGGGTCTATCAAGCGAATTCCAGACTGTCCATTACAGAGTTGTGAGTCTTGATGTAGCAATGGGCAGAATTGGAATTCTCGCCGAGAGAAGATTTCGTTCATTGACCTGTCATGACAGTAGTATCAGATAATGTCCCAGGTGTCACCTACTTCAGTGTGCAAGAGAATAAACAAATATGATGCAAACCAGATTCACCTTTATATTTCTCGCCATAGCGATATTTTCCCCCTTTCATTTCCTTGTGGATGTACTTTGGTTTTATCTCAGTTTTTGTGCTTACTGACGTGAACAAGAACTGAAGTACAGCATTGGATCAGTGCGAGAGAGGAAATGCTTTGTTATCAAGTGGCGTTGTTAACCAAGATTTCTACCTGGGAAAGATAAGCAGGATATAGTACATAATTCTACACAAGCTGAATGAGGGTGTAAGAAGAGAATGCAGCACAAAACAATATAAAAATGATACTTTTGTAAAAGTAAAGGGTGTGTAAATTCGAAAAGACAAATGTTTAATCGTGACATTAATATCAACAGATTAATAGCTTTTATATGATTATTAAAACAGACAATTTTTGTTGTAATCGATGGTGAATAGAGGTAGTTATGGTCAGAAATTAAGCTTAATGTCTATTTTGAGGTTTTGTTGGAATCAAGAAATCATTTTGTTTATTTACTCTTTGTTTAAAAAATGCTAAATATAATTAAAATTTAAGACTGTAACGGATGGAAGATAATAGTGTGTTCTTAATTGATTTGTGGGTAAATTCAAAATGCACAGTAGTCAATTTGGTTCCAACTGTGATAGCGATGGAATTATTTTTCTCTCGTCATAATATATATATATATATATATATATATATATTTAAATGCCTAAAAATATTAGAGTTATGATTTAAATGTAGTGTCAAGTGTTGTGAAAGCAAGTTTGTGGTGTGACCAACATAAATATTATTTAATTCATTAGAGATACAATCCCCCAAGGGGCACTTGAATTTGTAAACTATGTTGGTTTTTGCAAATCGCTAACTGGGGGAGAATTATTATTCTGAATAATGTAGTTGGATGTACTAGATTTAGTGTAGTATATAATTAACTTAACTTTTTGGTAGGATCTATTGTAGATATATTAGTATTTACTAATTTTTTTAGTATATTTTCATCTTGTTTATAATTAGTATGCATTTGATTACGATATAGGAGATTAATATGTTTGAGATTAGTAGAAGCAGTATTATGTACTATTTGCTTAGTATTGAGATTTCTAAGATAATTTCTAATTAATAAATGTTTGTTATATATTCTTTAGTTTCTGCATGATGGATTAGATTTTTTATAATTGCTGTTTTGTAGCAATATGGGCATCCGCTCTTGTAGTTAAGTGTACATGAATTTATGCGGGTAGGTTTTATGTATGGTGAAATAGTAAATTTGTTATTTGTGTTTATTAATATGTCAAGGAAGGGGATTTTATTATTATCATTGAGTTCATATGTGAATTTAAGGACATAAATATTTTGTAAAACATTTTGAAGTTGAAGTATTTCATCTGTATTTTTAACTAATATAAGGATATCATTAACATATCTTAGGTAGATGGATGGTTTTTTAAAATTTGTAAATATCTTTATATATATATATTATATATATTATATATATGTGTATATTATATATATGTATATTATATATATGTGTATATGATATATATATTATGTATAGTATATATGTGTATATGATATATATATTGTGGCACCCTGCATTTTTTAGAAAGACTAAAAAGAGATATTCATAGAAATATGATTTAATTTTTATTCGGTTTATTAACCAGTTGTTAGTTATTTAGAAACGAAGAATAATTGAGTTTTGAGAATAATTCTCTAACTGTATTTAGGCGATCCAAAGAGAAGAAGAAAAAAAAATAATAATAAAAAGAAAGAGAAAGAGGAATAGATAATACAAAACCCGGTCATAAGTAAAACTAAGACAAGACAGGTGTCAAAATATATCAGGTCAAATTACCTGACCGAAATCCAGGGAAATAGAAATTGTTATATTTGGTTGAAGAAATAGAGTTTGGAGATAATAAAATAAAACAAAAAGAAGAGGAAAGACAGAAACATAATACGAAACCAGGTCGTAAGCGAAAACACACACGTACGACCAGCACCTAACAAGTGTCAAAATTATCAGGTCAAGCACTTGAACTAATTCCATGTCCGCGTAGGATGGAAGTTGTTAAGGTTGGCTGAAACAATAAAGATTTTTTAGAACAATGGAAATGAAATTTTAATCGGAGGAAAGGTGATTTTTTGTGTTGAGGTGGTGACCGGTGGAACTGTATACAGATTCTGACCTGTTAAAAATTGGAACCCCACGATGATGAAGTGGAGACATTTTCAATTCAGATAATTAAGATTTTTGACTATCAGGTCTGACCAAAAACAAAGAAGGAAAGAAAACGATTGTCTCGGCTCACAGATAGCGCCAATATTCTTTCCTGAAGTCACATCTAATTAGCGGCAGGCTGTTTTGACAGAACCCAGGTGAGAAAAGGCCAAGATTATCATTTTTCGTACGTGTGAAAAAGGCCAAATTAGATTTTGTTTTTTTTAGAACAAGAACGATGTAAGCCACGCCCGATTGGAGACGGGAGGCGTCCCACCACAGTCTCATTAGCCGAAAGCGGTCACGTGATATGCGGAAAGAGGAGGGAGAATGCTCGATCAAGAACCATTGGTCGAAAACGGTCACCTGACATACGAGAGACCGGGAGAGATGGGTATGCGTCTTCCCCCCAGAGGCACTGTGAGGAAGTAGGGGTGAAAATAATAGCGATAATGGGAAATCAGAACTAATGCGACTTTTGGGATTATCGAGAGAGCCCTGACGCCGACAGACCCACCCCGGTTTGCTGCGGCGTCAATAAAAGCAGGACCCCAATCGACAAAAAATGAGTTCAGCCCCGGACGGCAGCGAGAAGAGATCACCTCGGACGACAGAGAGTTGCGGCTGAGTTGCGGCAAGAAATCCTTCCAGCCCAAGTCGAAAACAAGAAATCCTTCCAGCCCAAGTCGAAAACAAGAAATCCTTCCGGCCCAAGTCAAAGACAAGAGAAGTTCTAAGTCGACGAAGAAGAAGATTACTCGAAAGCCGCGGAGAAGTTGCAGCCAAGTCGAAGACAAGGCCAAAGAGTTACTGGACGGAAGAAGAAGAAGTTAAAATCAAGCCCAGCCGAGAACAGAATTCGACCCAACCAGATCGAAGTGAAGAAATACAACTCAAGTCGAAGAGAAGAATCAACTGCGAATGATTGATAGAAATTAGCCCCAGTGTCGAACTAAACCACACTCCGACATACACAATTCTAGAGAGTAGACAATTCGAAATCGTTAAGTTGTATGATAGAAGCTTGGCGCCATAGTCCACAGAGCGGGTCGGGAATGAGAACAATTTTTCTTTATGTAACGGACATTAGATATAAAAGGTTGTCACCCTTTTTTTATCAGTAATTTTTTTGTCTCTTGAGTTTTTTTTTTTCTTTTACTTGTGTTTTGCCACCCCCGTCGGACTCAACTTGCATACGGCCCAATCCCTGCTGGTCCCGTCTGTCTAAGATCTAAACACAGCGTGGGTAGACAGACCGGAGATCAGTACAGTTGCTTTAGCAACCAGGTATTGGAAGCGGGTTGGGAAAGGCGAGGCTGGTGATCATCTAACCAAGAGGTTGGAGCGGCACGCTTGGGACCAGGAGGAGCGACCAGGAGGAGCGACCAGGAGGAGCGACGTCACAGTTGGCGCCGTAACCAAAGGATTCGACCCTGGGCCAGGTGTGTACCCGTCACAATTGGTGCCAGTGACCAGGATCAACCCTGAGACAGCCGCGTCACGTCACATCGATCGACCGCCGTTGCTGAAAATTCAAATAGAACTCAAAACGACCGGGACCAAAAGGAACAAGAACAGAATCGTCTGCAAGGTAGGACACCTTATTTTATTTCCCAACCTCGATTGTTGCTGCATAGATTGTCTTTCTCTGTAGACATGTCGGACTATGATTCGGATAGAGCAGTGGGGGTAAGAGGAAGTAAGGCGGGGGTTGTCAGTGGATTTAAGGAAGCTGTTAGGTGGACCGAGGGTCCCAGTATTTGATGGCAGCGGGAAGGAGTTTAAAAACTGGCTGGCAATCCTTGAGAAGAGCCGAATCATCTACGAGCTTTCGGACCAAGAAACCCTGTATTTGGCATACGATGCCACAAAGGGAAAAGCGTCTGAGTTCGTGAGGGGGCTCTTGGAAAATCAACCCTGCTTGTCTTGGGAAGAGATAAAAAGACTGCTAACCAAAGAGTTCGCCGACGAAGGTACGGCCATAGAGGCCATGAGGGCCCTTTTAAAACTGACACAGCTACGGGATGAAACCCCGGGAGAATTAGGGACCCGAGCGGGGAAGCTATCATCGTTGGCATTCCCCGAAGTGGTCAGGGATAATGCAGTTATGCAGGCCCAACTGGCGGACCTGTATATAGAGGCGCTGAGCGACGAGCGTGTTCGTCACGACGTACTGAAGGAAGGACCGCTCAGACTGTCGGCAGCGGTGGAGCTGGCCAGGGAGAGCCAGGGCGTGTGGGATAAAGTGAAGAGGTGTGGGAAGAAGCAGATGCCAAGTCAGGAGGCTGGAAAGAGGGGGGTAGGCGGAAGACCCCCGCGTGGAATCAGAGGGTTAAGGATGAGGTGGATCGGGCAGAATTATGGGAGGAGGACCCCAATAGAAAAGCATGGTCGACCAGGCATGGCTTTTATAAGCCCACGCCGGGTCGATACGGGCTGGTCTGCTGGACCTGTGGGCACGAGGACCACAGGGCGGCGGAATGTCCGACGAAGTGGGGGTTACCCCCAGACTTCGATCAGGACAGATGCACCAGGTGTGGTAAGAAAGGACACCTGGCCAAGTGGTGCGGGCTGAGGAAGGGTGCCCCACCGATATTAACAAAGAAGGCTGAGCCCAAGAGACCGGCCCAGGGAAAAGCCAGCGGGCCACCCCGGAATTAAGAGGGAGGGTGGCCCAGTTAAAAAGAAGAGAAATAAAAACTTGGACCAGTGGACGGGCGAACCGCTTGAATAGAGGACGGGTTCCCCCGGGAATAGACACAAGGCCAACCCAGTTGAAAAGGAAAAGAGCAAAATGTTGGACATGTGGTCGGGCGGGCCACTTTGCGGCAAGCTGTCCAACAAGAAGGTGCTGGTTTTGCAGGAGGCCAGGACACCTGAAGAGAAACTGTATCCTTAGAAACGAACGCGGGAGACCGGGAGAGGTCCGGCCGGGGTCGCCCAGGTGCAGGGGGCGCAGAACTCCACCTCATGAGAAAAATGAAGGTGATTTATTACTACCGGCACCCATGGCTGGGTTGACCCAAGGGTGGAGACCCAGGAAGAAGAAAGCTCAAGTGTTCTCTTCGCTAACGCCAGAGAAAGAACTATCCTGTAGAGCAGAGATAGGGGGTAGGGAGATGAGGGCTCTGGTGGACACAGGAGCATCTGTGTCATTGATGAGAGAGGAAACATACAGGCGGGTGAAACGGAAGAGAAGGTTACGGGAAGCGGACATAGAGATCACGCAAGCAGATGGAGCCCCCCTGAAGATAAAAGGGATGGTGAGGCTCCCGGTGAGGATTGGGAAAGTAAAAAGCACCCAAAATTTTTACGTAACCCCCGACCTGTGTACGGAGGCAATCTTGGGAGAAGATTGGCTCCGGAGCCAGGGGGCCCAGATTGAGTTTAATCCTACTGTGTTGGTGGTGAACGGCGAGAGAACGCCATTGGGATGCCCACCAGAGGAAGAGATAACCATAGTGGTGGAGGAAGATGTAAAGTTACCTCCTAGAACCGCAGTGTCGGGAAAGGGTAGGTTAATGTCAGGAAAAAGGGTATGGAGAGGACCCCTGCAGTTGGTCCCTGTAGAAGGAAAGGGCCTAGAAGATAACGAGGTAACCCTGTGCGAAACGGTAGTGGAGGCAGCCGAGTTGGTGCCCATAATGATGGTGAACCAGGCCCAAAAGACTATAAAGGTTAGGAGAGGGGAGAAGATAGGGAGAGCACTTCCCCTACGAACTCTGAGTCGGGTGAGATTCGAGGAGGAACGAAGGAAGCTAGTAGAGCAAACAGAGGGAATCTTAGATGAGGATATATTAGCACCGGATCAATTTAGAACCAGAGTGGGGGGTCTGTTAAGGAACAGTCGGGATGTGGTGGCCCAGTCAGACAAGGAGCTAGGTCAGACCCACACAGTCGAAATGAAAATCGACACCGGAGACCACCCCCCTGTGAAATTGAAACCCTACCGGACACCTATACATAAAAGACCACTTGTAGAAGAGGCAGTAGAGGAAATGTTGGAAGCTGGGATGATCGAAAGATCGATCTCCCCTTGGAGCTTCCCAATAGTAATAGTAGGTAAGAAAGATGGCGGGCATCGTTTCTGTGTAGATTTTAGGAAGCTAAATTCTATATCGAAGCCGTTGGCGGTGCCATTGCCATTGATAGACGACATTTTGGCATTATTAGTGAAGGCAAAGTACTTCTCTACGTTGGACTTGAGGTCCGGGTATTGGCAAGTAGCCCTGGATGAGGCTGACAAGGAGAAGGCCGCATTTGCGTGTCACCTGGGACTGTTTCAGTTCAGGGTGATGCCATTCGGTCTAGCTAATGCCCCGGGAGTCTTCCAACAGCTAATGTCAATAGTGTTAGGAGGATACGAGAGCTTTGCCATGGCGTATTTGGACGATATCTTGATATTTTCGGAGACAGTGGAACAACACTTTTTTCATTTAGGACAGGTGTTGGGAAGATTGAGGAAACACGGATTAAAATTAAAATTGTCAAAGTGTCAGTTTCTGAAGGAAGAAACTAGGTATTTAGGCTTCGTCATAAACGGAGACGGTATTAAACCCGACATGGATAAGGTAAAGGTCATAAGGGAAATGCCAGAGCCTAAGACAGTGAGACAGGTAAGAGGTTTTATAGGAGCTATAGGCTACTACCGACGCTTCGTCCCGGCATTTTCAAGAATTGCATATACCACTAGTAGCCCTGACGAAGAAATACGCTAGGTTCAAGTGGACAGAGGACTGTCAACGAGCATTTGATTCGCTAAAGGGACAGTTGACAACCGTCCCACTGCTGACGTACCCAGACCTCAGCAAGCCCATGATATTATACACGGATGCCAGTGAGCAGTGTGTAGGGGCAGTACTTACCCAACCGTGTCCTGATAAGGAAGGACCAGTGCCTGGCATACCAGAGGAAGTACCGATATACTTCCTCTCCCATAAGCTCTCAGAGACACAACAGAGGTGGCCAGTAATAGAAAGAGAAGCATATGCCATCATGTATGCTCTCCAAAAACTGGACTACTATTTAAATGGTGCGGTCTTTACTATAAAAACAGACCACAAACCTTTGCAGTACCTATTGCAGGCAGAGTGGACAAATAATAAGAAAATTCAACAGTGGGCACTTAAGTTAAGTGGCTACCACTGTAAGATAGAGTATTTGGCAGGAAAGGAAAACACGTGCGCAGATTTACTCTCAAGAATACCGAAACAACTGGAAGAAAGATCTGTAAAGGTAGAACAGGGAGTAGATGATAAAGCCTATAGAATAGGAGTAATTAACTCTAATAAGCTAAAAGATCGCCCTATGTTAGAATCGGACGAAGAAGGGGACGCCCAGATAATAACCGATCCCTACTGGACAGAAGGAATTGAGAAGGAGCAAGCAGACAGTGAAATAGCTGCTCTGAGAGAGAAGGTGAAGGCAGGAGAGACCACCAAGTATGCCATAATAGAGGAAAGGCTGTATTATCTCTCAGGCAGGGATGAAGAAGTCAAGCCCAAGTTGTATGTGCCCAAAAGTTTAAGACCAGAGATATTGGAGCAGTGCCACGAGAGGTTGGGTCACATGGGAATTGATAGGACATGTGATCTCATAGGAAGAAAGTACTATTGGCCCAAACTGTACGGAGAGGTCACTAACTATGTTCGGAGTTGTGTAGTGTGCCAGTCGCAGAGCAGAAGGCAGGAAATGGCACCCTTGGAGGAAACAGACGTACCAAACTTTCCCTTCGAGAAGGTGAGTATGGATGTATCAGGACCATATGGAGAAACTGCACAAGGAAACAACTATATAGTGAGTTTTGTCGATTGGCTAACAAATTGGCCTGAAGCATTTGCAGTACCAGACAAGAAGGCCAGAACTGTGGCCGGGTTGATAATAAGTGAAATCTTCCCTAGGTATGGTGCCCCTGTGCAATTGGTAACAGACAATGGCACGGAGAATGTGAACAGCATCATGAGAGAAGTTTTGACAGGTTTGAATGTAGAGCACATAAAAACATCCCCATATCACCCCCAGGGAAATGCTAAAGTGGAAAGGTTTCATAAAACCTTGGGAGATGTATTGGCCAAGCTGGTCAGAGAAAACACTGGAAATTGGGACTTGTATTTGACGCAGGCTCTGGCGGCCGTGAGGTTTACGATAAACGAAACCTCCAGATTTTCTCCTTACTTTTTGTTGTTTGGCAGAGACGTGGTCCTGCCTGTGGATAACCTACTGAAGCCCCGAAGAAGGTATATGGGAGAAGATCATCATCAACTATTGCTGGAACAGCAACATAAGATATTTGTACAGGCCAGAAGAAGAATAAAGAGGGCCCAGAAGAAAAGAAATGAGAGGGTGAATGCTGAAAGAAAGGTAGTAGAATTGAAGGTTGGAGACCCTGTCTACTATAAAATCCACCAGAGAGAGGGAAAGCTGGACCAAAGATGGGAACCGTACTACCGTATAGTAGAGCAGACGGGCCCAGTATCATATGTAATATGGGATCAAGTGGCAGGACGAGCGAGGAGGGTTCATGCCAATGATCTGAAGAAGGCTGAAATAGCTAACCTGGAAATGAGCGAGCCGAGGCCTAAGAAGACAAGGAAAAGGAAAGTAACTCTGGTTGAACCGGAAGAAATGGAAACGGAAGAAGACTCCGAGGAGGATGCGGAGATAGGTCGACTTGGCCAGATAAACGAAGCAGTCCGAGTGACAGAGTTGGAACCCTCAGCGGGGATTGGCGATGTTCAGTCGTCGACTGAATCGGTACAGAGAAGACCCCGTGAGATCGCCATCACACCCCCATGTCCGAAGAAAAGGAAGAAAAAGACGAGGAGGTCCAATCAAGCAGTCGAAGGCTCTAAAAAGAGGCACCCTGAACAGGACGAAGGACCCAGCGAGTGGGAGGAGGAGGATCGAATACCCCTTTCCCAGCTCAAGGAAAGGATAAGGAACAGGAGAAATTTAGACATAGAGTCGAAAGGTATTGAGGACATTCAAGGCGAAGACTCTAAACAGAAAGAAGAATCAGGAGATGAAGAAGAGGACAAAAAAAAAACCTCCTGGACGGAAGTTAGACACAGAAAGAAGGTTAGAGGTTGAACAGGAATCACTTCGGAAGATGAGATCAGGGAGGGAGAAGAACCCCAAATCTCAGTAGAACAAAAGGGCTGTGCAAGCATTTAGTGTCGACAGATAACGACACTGGCTCATCCAAAATCCTATTGGCTGACTATGGTAGATGTGAGTGGAGGGGATGGAGTCGCGGGCTGCACCTCACAAGGGACGGGAGAAGATCATTGGCATTGTTGATTGATCACCAGTGGTGTCATGAAGTACAACCTTTAGAGTGGGCGCCACGCACACCTGACCAGACCATTCTGTCCGCTAGAGGTTAGTTAGAGGAGGGAAGAGCTGAACTTAGTAAGAAGTTATAAAATAATTGAGTGATGAGTTGAGCGACACGAAGTAGTTGTGAAGAATAACAACAAAAGAATTCCGTTACCTTTCAGGAATGATCAAGATGAAAGGGTTGGTTATGACGATGATGGTGGTAGCCACGCTGATGGTGACGATGGCGGAAGCTGGGAAGCGCAGCCGAAACACCATTTTTAAAAAAAACGAGCGAAGTAATAATAACCAGGTCTAAGTGGTTGGTCACATTCGTGATAGATTTGAACCCGTATGAGTCGCTACTAAATAAGTTAGGAAACGAGCTAACGCAACTGGATGCAGCCCGGTTGAAAGTAGGACAAGATTATCCCAAGCAAAAAGGGTATCTCAGTTTATTGCACTCCCTAGAATCAGAAGCCACTATGATAGGGGCTCAATGGAAAGACATGCAAAACTACCTGCAGGGAATAGAGTTACTGCAGACGCGGGAAAGGAGATCCGTAGTCCCGATTGTGGGAAAGGCATTGAGTGTCCTGTTTGGAACAGTGACTGAAGATGACGTTAAATTCATAAGAAGGAAACTGGGAGAAGTGGAGGTAAACCAGAGGACGCTTGCCCAGGTGGCAAGGGAGAGTGTGACAATATTAAATGTGACAAGGTTAGAGGTGTCCAAAAATAGAGCCAGAATCAATTGGTTAATAGACAACCTGGCGAGGTTGAGACAAGAGGTAATTAATAATACAGAAACTGTAATGATTGAATTACAGGAAATGAGCGGATTCATGCAAAAATATTTCCAGCTGATGACAATTACGAATAAGGTACGACAAACGAGTCAGTCGTTGACGACCTTGCTGGAACACGTGAGGGCGCAATTAGACATGCTGTCATTAGGACACCTCTCCCCAAGCATAGTAAACCCGGGTCACCTAAGGGAAGCGCTACTCGGAATACAGGCCGAGTTACCCCACCATTTAAGGCTGCCGGTGGACCCCACCAAAGAATTGTGGAAATATTATAATGCACTAGGATGTGTGACCTTGTTAGAAAATAGGCGACTATTGGTTGTGATATCTGTTCCGTTGTTAGATAGCGAGAGTGTATTCGAGATATACCAGGTTATAAACTTACCCATCCCCTACCCCAGAAGAGATCAAGGTTTAGGAATGATAGCAAGGTACAAGGTGGAAGCAGACTACATAGCTTTAAATTCGGGGAGAACGAAATTCATGTTGCTATCAGCTGAAGAAGCTGGAAGGTGTAGAGATGATGCTCTAGGGACTTGTACCTCGTTAAGCCCTATCTATAAAACTGGTAATCGCAGAATGTGCATACTAGAATTGTTTGATGGGAAAAGGGAAGGAATCAAAAGAATCTGCCAAGTGGAGGTATTAACAAACACGGCATTACCACAAGCTATCAGTGTTTCAGACGGGGTGTGGGCAGTAGCCACACAGAGACATATCAGCTTGTCTAGGGTATGTGGGGGAGAGTCCACAAGGACATTAAGAATAAGACCACCGTTATCCCTGGTGACGCTACCCATGGGATGTTCGGCGGTTGGAATATCCATTTCCTTACCCCCCTATTACCAGGAAGAAGAAAGATATGAAGAGAAAGATTCAATCATAGAGATGATTGGTAGAGGCTTAGTCAATTGTACAGAATTATGGGAGCCGATAGTGAAGAGATTCTCTAATGTTACCTTAAATACGATGCCAGTATTAATGAAGCCAATAGAAAAGATCGATATGGATCAATTGAGAGACAAGTTAAGTGCGTTGGGAAACGAAGGTGTGGCTTGGGAAGACGATGAGCAGATCGCGATAAGTTGGTCAATAGTAATGGGTACATTCCTAGTTATAGCCATCGGGGGTGTATTAATATGGAAGGTTAAGAGTAAGAGGAGATTAGCGAACGACAATCTAGTGAGCGTGCAGCAACTCGAGAGGGAGATGCCGAGCAGTGTTCCTCGCTCAGACAGGACGGGCGAAGAAAGTGCTGAAAGACCAACGGAGGAGGCTGGCGTGAGACCACCACGTGCGGCGGAAAAACCTCCCACAGCGGAGAGGAAAACATTGACCAAGAAGAACAAACCATAGTAAACACATCTGCACCCACAGACACACGCACATATTACTTTTGCATGTAGAACAAAAAAAAAAAAAAAAATGAAAAAAGAACATTACCCTTGCATGTAGAACAAAAGAAGATGAAAAAGAACATTACCCTTGCATGTAGAACAAAAGAAGATGAAAAGAACATTACATTGCATGTAGAACAAAAGAAGATGAAAAAGAACATTACATTGCATGTAGAACAAAAGAAGATGAAAAGAACATTACATTGCATGTAGAACAAAAGAAGATGAAAAAGAACATTACATTGCATGTAGAAAAAAAAAAAAAAAAAGATGAAAGGAACATTACATTGCATGTAGAACAAAAGAAGGTGAAAAGAACATTACCCTTGCATGTAAGAAAGTAGAATAGAATTGCATGAGACAAATGCATGGTGCATGTTAAATGATGTAATTGGGTTTAGGTGTCATTTACGGGTAAATGACAAACCGGTGAGGGGAGGATTGTGGCACCCTACATTTTTAGAAAGACTAAAAAGAGATATTCATAGAAATATGATTTAATTTTTATTCGGTTTATTAACCAGTTGTTAGTTATTTAGAAACGAAGAATAATTGAGTTTTGAGAATAATTCTCTAACTGTATTTAGGCGATCCAAAGAGAAGAAGAAAAAAAAATAATAAAAAGAAAGAGAAAGAGGAATAGATAATACAAAACCCGGTCATAAGTAAAACTAAGACAAGACAGGTGTCAAAATATATCAGGTCAAATTACCTGACCGAAATCCAGGGAAATAGAAATTGTTATATTTGGTTGAAGAAATAGAGTTTGGAAATAATAAAATAAAACAAAAAGAAGAGGAAAGACAGAAACATAATACGAAACCAGGTCGTAAGCGAAAACACACACGTACGACCAGCACCTAACAAGTGTCAAAATTATCAGGTCAAGCACTTGAACTAATTCCATGTCCGCGTAGGATGGAAGTTGTTAAGGTTGGCTGAAACAATAAAGATTTTTTAGAACAATGGAAACGAAATTTTAATCGGAGGAAAGGTGTTTTTTTGTGTTGAGGTGGTGACCGGTGGAAGTGTATACAGATTCTGACCTGTTAAAAATTGGAACCCCACGATGATGAAGTGGAGACATTTTCAATTCAGATAATTAAGATTTTTGACTATCAGGTCTGACCAAAAACAAAGAAGGAAAGAAAACGATTGTCTCGGCTCACAGATAGCGCCAATATTCTTTCCTGAAGTCACATCTAATTAGCGGCAGGCTGTTTTGACAGAACCCAGGTGAGAAAAAGCCAAGATTATCATTTTTCGTACGTGTGAAAAAGGCCAAATTAGATTTTGTTTTTTTTAGAACAAGAACGATGTAAGCCACGCCCGATTGGAGACGGGAGGCGTCCCACCACAGTCTCATTAGCCGAAAGCGGTCACGTGATATGCGGAAAGAGGAGGGAGAATGCTCGATCAAGAACCATTGGTCGAAAACGGTCACCTGACATACGAGAGACCGGGAGAGATGGGTATGCGTCTTCCCCCCAGAGGCACTGTGAGGAAGTAGGGGTGAAAATAATAGCGATAATGGGAAATCAGAACTAATGCGACTTTTGGGATTATCGAGAGAGCCCTGACGCCGACAGACCCACCCCGGTTTGCTGCGGCGTCAATAAAAGCAGGACCCCAATCGACAAAAAATGAGTTCAGCCCCGGACGGCAGAGAGTTGCGGCTGAGTTGCGGCAAGAAATCCTTCCAGCCCAAGTCGAAAACAAGAAATCCTTCCAGCCCAAGTCGAAAACAAGAAATCCTTCCGGCCAAGAGAAGTTCTATCTAAGTCGACGAAGAAGAAGATTACTCGAAAGACGCGGAGAAGTTGCAGCCAAGTCGAAGACAAGGCCAAAGAGTTACTGGACGGAAGAAGAAGAAGTTAAAATCAAGCCCAGCCGAGAACAGAATTCGACCCAACCAGATCGAAGTGAAGAAATACAACTCAAGTCGAAGAGAAGAATCAACTGCGAATGATTGATAGAAATTAGCCCCAGTGTCGAACTAAACCACACTCCGACATACACAATTCTAGAGAGTAGACAATTCGAAATCGTTAAGTTGTATGATAGAAGCTTGGTGCCATAGTCCACAGAGCGGGTCGGGAATGAGAACAATTTTTCTTTATGTAACGGACATTAGATATAAAAGGTTGTCACCCTTTTTTTATCAGTAATTTTTTTGTCTCGTGAGTTTTTTGTTTTTTTTCTTTTACTTGTGTTTTGCCACCCCCGTCGGACTCAACTTGCATACGGCCCAATCCCTGCTGGTCCCGTCTGTCTAAGATCTAAACACAGCGTGGATAGACAGACCGGAGATCAGTACAGTTGCTTTAGCAACCAGGTATTGGAAGCGGGTTGGGAAAGGCGAGGCTGGTGATCATCTAACCAAGAGGTTGGAGCGGCACGCTTGGGACCAGGAGGAGCGACCAGGAGGAGCGACGTCACAGTTGGCGCCGTAACCAAAGGATTCGACCCTGGGCCAGGTGTGTACCCGTCACAATATTATGTATAGTATATATGTGTATATTATATATATATTATGTATAGTATATATGTGTATATTATATTTATATTATGTATAGCATATATATGTATATTATATTTATATTATATATGTATATTATATTTATATTATATATATATATATATATTATATATATTTATATATATATGTATATTATATTTATATATATATGTATATTATATTTATATATATATATGTATATTATATATATATATATTATACAATATCTAAAATATTATTACAGTTAGATTTACGTTAGGAATATTTGAATACACTGGCGTTCCATATCACGTGACATCCGCGTCTAGTGATAGACACTTGTAAACAAACAGTAATTTTAATTTATTTGTAACAAACAGTTATTTCTGAAGAAAGATTGAGGTCAATCTGAAATATAAAATATATATATAAATAAATAAATACTTTCATAAAAAACACATTATTATTTTTTTAATTTGCAACTTTTTCTATAAATACATATTAAGAAAGTATACATGGCTTCTGATTATGCTATTTGGACCCTACTTAGATGGCAAAAAACTCCCCGATAGAAGAAAACTAGAAAAAAATTTTCTACAAACTGGCACTGATACACAGGGATATTATATTTCTCGGACTTTTCAACAAAATGGACTTAATACCAAAAGGATTCTGATTTAAATACAATTTCCAACATAGTTTTATTACATTGCATAAACAAAAAGCTGAACATATATACAACAGAACCTCCACGCAATTAAGAAATCTTGCACACAACACTGCTTACA